>VDFB02162824.1:28678-134575 GCA_007258455.2 Sequoia sempervirens
ATAAACATTCCTAGTACCAAGGGGAATTAGGACAAACAAGTTCATACACCATCTCAGACTTGGGAATATAGAAGGCAAGAACTAATAGCTATCCTACCAAGAACTAATATTGTGGCACATTATTTGGAATACCCAAGAGAGAACCAATTGTTTTCATTGCATCGACTACCTTGTTTTAGATTCACGAAACTTGTCAAAAGACAATGTCATCAAAGTATTTCTTAAAACTGTCAACCATCCATTTATAAGGAGTGGGCTTCTCATCCTTTGTGTCATAGTCATCATTAACTTGTATGATAACCAACTGGGAGTCCCAATTTACTTGAAGGATTTTGATCTTCCATTTGATAGCCATGCACAGTCCTGTGAGTAGAGCCTCATATTATTCTATGTTGTTGGTACAAGAGAAAGAAATTCTGAATGACTTGGGTATGGTATCTCCTCAAGGTGTAACAAACAATATGCTTTCTCCTGAGCCATGACTTGTGTGGGATCCATCAAAATATAACTTCCATGTTGCTAAAGTGTCTAGTGTGAATATAGACTCATCAGGGAAATCTGATACCAATGGATGGCCTACCTTTGTAGGTGCATCTGCGAGTTGGTTGGCTATAACTTGCCCTTTTATTGCTTTCCTCTCAACATATTGGATGTCATATTCACTTAGTATCATTACCCATTTAGCTAATCGACCTATCAAGGCTGCTTTGCTAAGGAGATATTTCAGGGGCTCTATTTTGACTATGAGTTTCATTTGATAATTCAACATGTAATACCTAGGTCTTTGAGTGGAAAAGAACACCGCAATGCAAGCACACTCAATAGAACTATAGTTGAGATCATATCCCACTAGTGTACAACTGATATAATAAATTGCTCTTTCTCTTCATCATCGTTCTGTGCCAGTAATGCCCCTAGTGCTGATGTGATTACTGATATGTAGAGTATGAGATGTCTTCCATAAATAGTAGGCATTAGGACTGGAGGAGCTAATAGGTAATCCTTTATTTGTTGAAAGGTATCTTGAAAATTGATCTATCCACATAAATGGTACTCCTATTCTTAGCAGGTGTTGGAATGGTTGACACTTATTTGCTAGTTGTGTGATGTACCTTCAGATGGAATGTAATCTACCTTGGATTGTTCATAGCTGACCTATATTTTTTAGAGGTGATATGTCTATGATATATTTTACTTTGGAAGGGTTGAGTTCAATGCCTCTTCTAGAAACAATGTACCCTAGGATTTTTCCTGATGTTATTCCAAACATGCACTTCTTTGGATATAGCCATATTTTGTATTCTTCTAGCCTGTTGAAAATCTTGTCTAATACTCACAGATGATCACCTCTTGCTAATTATTTGGATAATAGGTCGTCCACATAATCTTCCATGAGGGTGTGCATGAGGTCATGAAAGATAGTGGTCATGGCATGTTGATATGTTGCCCCAATGTTTTTCAATCCAAAAGGCATGGCGTTCTAGCAATATGTTCCCCATGGACATGTGAAAGTTGTCTTGTACCACTAGTATAATTTGGAAAATAAATGACTAGGTGACTAAAAATTTAGTCACAACAACTAAAAATGACTAAATTTACTATTTTTTTGCAACTCAATTATAAATGAGTAAATAAATGACTAATTTGGTCATTGACTAAAAAATTATTTAGTCACAAAAATAAAAAATGACTAAATAGTTAGTCACCAAATACAATTTAGAAAAAATTAAAAAAACATTTCGGCCAATTATTGGCGTGATGTATTGCGCGTGTCGATGTATTGGTGCTTATTCACATTTATTCGCATTCATTATAGATTTATTCCTCGCTTCATTTGTTAGTTGCAGGTTAGCTTGGCATTGAGGTGTTTTGATTAGTTATAATAACTACTTGCATGGGTGATAAAGATTCAGAGAGGACTTGGAGACTTCTGAAAAGGTGGGTAAGGGCAAGGAATTCAGAGTTTGCTGCCATGAATTTGAATTCAATGAGGCACTCTACAACAAAGTCAAATTTGGGGATGCCCTCTACAGCGAATTCAGAGGTAATTCAAAACCATCATTACATTAAACAAAAAATATATACCTTTTTGGTTGGAAACTTACAATAGTTACAATCTACTGCTCTTAATAATGTTCTTTTACAATCTTGCCACTGTTCTGCTTCATAATGTGTTCGAGCTAAATATAATAAAATTTGGGTGTCAATGCCAAAATATAATTTCCTCAAACAATTTTGATACATTTTCACTGCAAGCACAAACTATCCTTGTGCAAAGTAAACATGTGCTAGATTTACCCACACATCAAGCATCTGAAAAAAGATGTTTCCTGCTGCAGCTTCTTGTACCTGTGTAAAAATTTCATTTGCAATATCAAATTGACCCCTTTCAGCTAGCACAATGGTTACCCCATTTGCAGTATAAACATTTCTTGGTCTCTATACCAAGACTTTACAATACAGTTCTCTAGCCTTCTCAAGATGTGTTGCCTCATTCTTTGGATCCCTCCTCTCATTGTCAAAAGTTGCAAAATAATTCCAATTTCCAAGTGAAATGTCAACATAAGAATTCTTTGCATCTGATTCACTTTGTGCAGCTTTAATTGTTTCTTAGGAAATGGATAGTTTTTCTAAGTTCCTTTGATAATACTTGTTGGCTCTATCACTTGACTGTATAAGAAGGAAATCTCACAAGCCAACAAGATCCAACTCTAATACCATTGTAATGTCCCCAATTCTAGAAATTTCTTATTTTTTGGTATTTTCCAATTTTATGCCCTCCTTTTTAGCATTTTTTATTACACAAATTGAGATATTTCATAGATATAATACAGTGTAGATAAATAACAATATGGACCCAATTTCTAGATTAGATAAAGTCTGAAAATGAAAAATACTGATGCAATAAATCAAAGACTTGTATTGATAGGAAAATTGGTCTATGGAACAGTAAAACAAGGTTGTTATGAAGCATACAATATGGACTTATTTCATCCCAATAGTCTTAAAGTATCAACAATAATAGATCATATATTCTTGATACCTGGATCAAATATGAAGTTGCCACAATGATCCCTGGATGTGACGATGATTTTAAGGGGTTGTGCACCATAATTAAAACTAAAACTATTTTTTTGACAACAGTACAAGAGTTGCACATACCATATGGATCCACCATATATCTGAGTGCCCCGACTTGCAACACTACCCTGGAAATAATGATGTAATTTATATATGTGGAAGCTGGTGACTAGTTGTATGAAACCTTTTTCACAACTGCACCTATGATGGAATGTATCAACAACAACCAGTGATCATAAGGAAACCATTATCATGCTCTAATGGTAGTGACTTATATGGCGAATGGTAACCACAAACGTGATATATTTCTGGCCAAAAAGAATACAATATTACTCCAGTAGTTACAATGCCCCTTCAACACAAGTGTGATATTAATATCAATTTGGAATTTGAATAGTTTAGCTCAATGGTGAATCCTATATGAAATCACTCCAAGGAATTGTGGGTTTTCATCCTCCAATTCCAGTCCTAGAGATTTTTCGTCATCAAGTTAATTGAACCAAAGTCCAAAACTCCAACAAGGAGTAGAAATCAAAAAATTAAAATGCTTGATAATTATGCCTCCTCCTTATTTGGCTTCTCTTAAATAGATTTTTCCTCCAAAGACGCAACTCTTCAAATTTCTTTCACGACCTTTGATTGATATTTGAGAGGAATTATTTAAAATAGATCTCAATTATAAGAGACATCCTTTATTTATAATTTCAATTTACTTAAGGCCCTGTTTATTATAATTACATTTTATGATAACACTTAAGTGGCCCCTTTTATGACATTAATATCCTCTTGAGTTATTATTATACTCCTATTTTCTAAGAGAAAAATCCACAAGGCCCATGGGAAATGAACAATGAGCATTTGAGTTTCAACTTGGTTTCATTTCGAAAAGGGGACATTACATTGTACAAGATTTTTTTAACAACAAAATAATTTAATCCACCTATTTGGGACTGTAAAATAAAAATAGATGAATTAATCTATTTTCAATTATAGGTTCTTTTAATCTAGAATCTTATAGAAAGATAAAGCATAGTACATTGAAGGACACAAAAAATGTTCTAAAATAAAGACTAAAATAGGTTTCCCATAAAAAACAAGAAAGAGGAAAAATGAAAAGATAACATACATATGATTCATTTGAGGTTTTTGATAAGATCTCATTTAACTATGTCAAATGGATTTGGAAGGGAAAAAGCATATTTGATTGAGTAAAATTTTGAGGTAGCTTATCCATCATCATTGTATGCATCATCTTCTCTTGGAATCTGTTTCTACAATAGTTAGGTTTGGTTAAAGCTCGAGAAGCCTAGATATCATCATATGGATCATCTTCTCTCATAATTTGTTTCTACAATGGTTTTTCATCTCCAAAATTAGAGTATGCATGTATCCTTCGTGATTTTGTTGAAACTGAAGAATTTGTCTCGCCATCATCGGAGTCTTCTAGACCTGCAACTGCAAGAAGATCTTGGGCATTTTTTGCATCATCTTGTGCCTTATCACTCATATAATTTGCCTCATCTTCCATGGAAACATCAGGTTCCTCCATATAAGAATCATAAGCCGTGTGGTCCTTATCTTTCTTCTTTTTCTTCTTTCATTTCTTCTTAGACCAACCAACCTCATCATCATTATCATCCCTATCCTTACACTTACTCTTCCATAATTCCTTCACACGTTCAACTTTTCCTCTTGTTGCATCACCCACTAAAGTTATTCCTCTTGCTTTCTCCTTTCCATCTGAATCCTTCGTTCTTCATTAGATTTTCATTTTGCTTCATCAGCCAAGACAAGTAGGCATGCTACCCAACTTTTGACGGCTTTGTTGCTCTTCACGTTCTGTTGCTTCTCTATGAACTTTGGCAGCATCAAGCAAATGTTTATAGCAGTCAACATGCAACTCTATCTTCTTCTCATAAAATACATGTGTATGATGGCTTGCCACAACTAACAGTTGGCTGAACACATGGAGTGCATTTATTAATTCTGACACTACTTGACAAACCTCATCAACAGTACATTTTTGCTTTTGAAGTGTTAAAGTTGAAAACTTCTGCATTGCAACCCGAACATTAAAGTGTAACATGTAATTTGAGGGCACCAAACATACTGATCTTAATAATATTCTTTTACAATCTTTCCACTTTTATGCTTCATAATGTGTTTGAGCTAAATATAATAAAATTTGGGTGTTAGTGCCAAAACATAATTTCCTCAAACAATTTTGATACATTTTCACTGCAAGTGCAAGCTATCCTTGTGCAAAGTAAACATGTGTTATATTTACCCACACATTAGGAATCTAAACAAAGATGTTTCCTACAATAGCTTCTTGTACCTGTGTAAAAATTTCCTTTGCAATATCAAATTGGCCCCTTTCAGCTAGAACAATGGCTGCCCCATTTGCAACATAAACATTTCCTAGTCTCTGTGCCAACACTTTACAATATAGTTCTCTATCCTTCTCAAGATGTGTTGCCTCATTGTTTGGATCCCTCCTCTCATTGTGAAAATCTTCAAAATAATTCCAATTTCCAAGTGAAATGTCAACATAAGAATTCTTCACATTTGATTCACTTTGTGCAACTTTAATTGTTTCTTTTGCTTTAAGCTAGTCATTTGTTTTCAGTTCCATGTTTCCAAGCATACATAAATAATTTGATGAGTTTTTATCCACCTTAAGTGCATCCCCAATCAATTCTAGGCTTAGTTGGATCTCATTTCGAGCTTGATCCATGGTTGCAAGACGTAGATATGCATCCACATAATCAAGAAACTTGAACAATATTAGCTTGTATAAAATATTTTCTTTTTCAGTATCATGTAGTTGTTCAAACAACCTAGCAATATTAAATAGCATTGTGACTTTATCCCATGGTACTTCAATTGAAACACCACCTTCTTCTAGTCGATGGAAGAATTCCATATCCTTAAAGTGCACAAAAAAACTACAGAATTGGCACTGGGGCTTTTATTTATGAATTCAACCCAAATGCCATTTCCTAATGCCTCCAAAAAAGTTTGTTGAGCCAAATCTAGTTCATCATGCTCAACATGAAGAACCCCAATGTTTTTAACAATTCAATGGGTACTTCTTCTCTGCTCTTCTTCATAAGAGACTTTGTTGTCTTAAGAGAATCTAAGGCTGCACTGGGGTCTGTCGATATCAATAACTCACCCATCTTGATAAATGCATGGGCATCATGTGGATCTATGCAAGTTGCCTTTCTTAAAATTTCCAAAGCCTTCTTTACCTACCCTTGCTAAGCATATATATGGCCTACAACTTTTAAGCTCTCGTAGTTCTCAAGGTGGACCTTTAGAACCTTTTCAAAATTTGAGAGAGAACTTTTAAGATCTCCCAGCTTCAATTGAACCTGTCCACAAAATCCTGTGACCTCTGGCTTTCCTTGACTGATGCCATGTAGTAGCAGCTAGTGGTGTCAAAATAACCTTTACTATGATAAGATCATGCAAGATTATAATATGAATGAGATTTCATGAGAGGTGGTCAGTTGAAACAAGAGTTGTCTTAGTCAATTGTTCCACAAGAAAATGCTACCCTATGAAGAAAAAATGGTTTGCTAAATGATGCAATGCCATTGCATAGTATGGATATAATTCAAAGGCTCTACGCATATTTTCCATTCCTTCATGAACACTACCTTTTTCACTAACTGTGAGAATCCTACAATTAAAAAATGCACAAAACTAACCACTGAGATTTTCCCCCATTTCAAACAACAAAATTTCCAAAAAAATGTGTTTAAAACTTACAAAAAAATGCAAATAAAATCATGCTAATTTTCGCGCCAAAAAAACCATGAGACCATAGCTTGTTGCTTACTATTATGCTTTGATAGATTTTTCCAAGCATCCATAGCTTGTTTGAAATCACCTATTTTAGGCTTTTAGCCATAGTATAAGGGCAGTGAATTGTTTAATAAAATGCTTTGGTAGACATGTATGAAAAATGTGGTAGCATAGACAAGGAAATGAATTTGGAAAAAATGCCTCAAATAAATGTGGTCTTATGGTGATGGAATGCCATGGCAATTGTTATGGATTGTCATGGAATTCCATCACCATGAGACCACATTTCTTTGAGACATTTTTCAACCAGTTCATGCCTTGTCTATGCTATTGCTTACTATTATGCTTTGATAGATTTTTTCCAAGCATCCATAGCTTGTTCGAAAGCACTTATTTTAGGATTTTAGCCATAGCAACAAGGTAGTGAACTGTTTGATAAAATGTTTTGGTAGACAATATGTATGAAAAATGTGGTAGCATAGACAAGGCAGTGAACTATTTGAAAAAATGCCTCAAAGAAATGTGGTCTCATGGAATTCCATGACAAGAAAATACAATTGGTAGTTTCTCCTGGTTATTAGTTATGCAATGTGAAGTAATTGCATAACTACTTAGGTTGAATTTGTAAAAACTATACTATAATTGGAATTTTGTCATCTATCAACATCTAGTCATTAGTTATGCAATGTGAAGTAATGCTTTGAGTTTGAAAGATGTGTAATGCAATCTAATCAACAATGCATATGATTATGATGATGTTTTGTCACCTTAAATAGCCTGTCATCTTGAGAGGTTAGCTTGTCACCTAAACATTGGTTATATGTATGGTGTAATTTATTATTGAATATAATTCATTCTTGTTAGTTTCTTACTTTGGTTGAAATTAATTTTGTTTAGTTAGAATATAATTTCTTGTATGTCCTATATGTTTTCTAGATGCTAGAATTTGCTTGTATGTCCTAGATGATAGCTTTAGTTTGTAATACAACTTCCATCCTCCACATGCATTGAATATGCTTGTGTGAAGGAAACAATAATGAACATCTATGATTTAATAATACATATAAATATCTTAACATTAGGTGAACTAAGCCTCCTCATTACAAACAAAGACATGATCTCTTAGGTTTGACTGACACTGAAAACTAAAACTAAGAGACTGCAAAATTAGAAAAAATTTCAATCTTTTCAATAAAATGATATCTAAAATACTGCATTCATAATATACCCCTATATTCCCACCTAAATACATAAAAAAAAATACCACAATTTGAGACCACACCTTATTTTATCATCATAGTATTATGAAGAAATAATTGATACCAATTCATAATATACCCCTATATTCCCACCTAAAATACATAAAAAATCCAATCATACACAATATTATCAACAAATAACTGAGACCAGAATTCAAGCACTAGATTAATTCTTCTTCTCCATTGATTGCTTCAAATAGATATTACAATATAATAGAAGTATCCTCATATATGTTTCTATAAATTCCTATGATGATGATATCAAAATTCAGTCTTTGTTTCTCTTTTATAAGAGAAGCAACAAGCTTCAGACCGTTACAAAATATGACATCTTTTCAAAATTCATGCCTTTTCATATAAACTAAACATTAGTTTTTCTTAAAACATAATTAAGATAAAATAAAGAAAGTAGATAACTAATGAAGTCTGTAGCACTTGTGACACCATAGTTCATTAATCTCCATAAGGCACCCGTGATCATTGAAGATCTGTTCAAGATCCTTTCTCCATATTAGTGTATTTGAATGTCTGGTTCTTCCACTATGACAACCCCAAAGCCTACTGTTCAAGAGGACCCAAATACTTCTGCTCCCACTCGTACACTGTATAATCATGTGGCCGTTTGTATTCTTGAATTTTCAATATACTTGCAAGGTGAATCTTCCATCAGCTATTTAGTAACGCCTTGACATCCATGATAAAATTATAATATCCAACATCCAAGGCTATTACTCCATGCATGATTAAGTTGAACCTGTCAAGACTCAACTCACCATCCTTTTGTATGTGAGTGATGCAATGTGGAATAATCTGGCCAAATTCACTCTTCCATTCATTGAGGTCCTTCAATTGGTCACCATCTTTCAATATTTTTGGCACAAACTACTGCTTCATAGTATGAAATGAGTCTATTCTTATTCTGATCTTTTGGTCCTCTCCTTGTATATATTGGAATTCATCTATAACTATTTTGGCCATCTCCTCTATAGGTTTTAATGCTACAGGAGCCACAATACTCCTCTATAAGATTCTACATAAGGTTAACAATGTGTGGTGTATGGGCTGCTAGTTCTTAAAAAGGGGATCCAGTATGGGTACATGTGTTTTCATTTGATCAATTTCTTGTGTCAGTGAGCTATAGCAATCATACACATTTTCCAACTTATCCACAATTAGCTTTATCCTATGCTCAAGGACCTTCTCTAAAACATTGCAGATTTGCTTTTGCACTCCTTCCTTACTCTCATTTTTGGCTTTCTTTAACTCTTCAATCTCTTGTCTAAGAATGCTCACTTGTTCAGTAGAAGTACTTTCTATATCAACTAGTTGAGCAAGAGGAGGCTAGTATAACATTATTTCCTTTTTCTTTGAGGGGCCTTCTCCTTTCAATTGTTCCTTCAACTTCACATTTTCCATGAACAATTTATTGACTTCATCATTTAAAAACTTTTGTTCCTTTTCATACTCTCCTAATCTAGCTTCCATCTCCTTAACTGCAGCTCAAGTGAGCATAGCTAAATGCATTATCATGGTTGAAGCTTCTAGAGGAGATTTATCCTTTAATATTTTCACCATAACTATCCCTTTCATTTCCTACACTACATCTAGTGACCTTGGTTTTTGTGTAATCTTTTGTTTGGCCTAGAATGCTAAGGTTTCAATCTTAGGATTATACCCTGTGCCACTTACCCCTTCATCTAAGTCAAACTCAGTAATTAGTATTGGGCCTTCCTATGTTCTCACTTGATCAAGTAAAAATATTTTCTTTAATTCCATACCGGGGACAATAAGTATATTACTTTTCAAAATCATATTTTTAGCCTCTTGTGGGCTAACATCAATATTATCAATCCTTAATTCATTAAAATTTTGGGCTATTATCTGGTCATGCTAGGATTCCTCAACTCCCATCTTATTTATTTCAACCCTCACTTCAAACTCTCTCATTTTCATCTTAATCCAAAAGTCTTTAATTCAGGGGTTTTGATAAATTCATCATCTTCCAAGAACTTGAGAGCTATAATTACCCTCTCATCCTCATGTATTTCTCTTTCTCCTTGTACCTGAATATCGGCTCTAGCTTCAAGCCTTTGGTCTTCAGTTTTAGGCATAGGTTGGTCCACTTCAACATCATCCTTCAAATGTCTTAACACATTAGTTGCTTCTTCTGTATCTCCAACATCCTCACTTATTTCATAGGAAACAAGTGGGTCTATCTCTTGTGTCTTTCATTTTTTTAGAAGGTGATTGTTCAAGAGGTGATCTTGGAGAAGTATGACATACTGAAACAGTATCCAAAGTTGGTTCTATAATTACAATACCACTTGGCCTTTTGGGAGACAATTTGGCCGGTCTCCTCATCTCCGCTACAAACTTATCATATAATTCATGAAAATTATCAATCATCATATCAATACTTTTGAGAGGATCTGCTTCCTCTACAAAATACCCCAAGAAATCACTATGCTTCTTCTTTCTTTCTTCCTCAAGCCTTTTCATAATTTCCCATTTTCTCCTCCTCTCATATATCTCTTGAGGAGTGAATTTTTTTTTGGTTACATCTTCTTCATAATCAATCTAGTGAGTAACAATAGCCTTGGTAAGGATGGCGTGTCTTACAAAATTCATGTGACCCTCAAGGTCAAAAGCTCTTTCCTTTCCAAAATCTAAAGAGTACCTTGTTTTTAGATAATTCTGCAACTCTTCAAGTGTATCAGATCCCACTGGTAGTTCCCCACATGTTGTCAAATTGGGTAGAAATGTACCCTTCCTTTGTTTATGCATGACATCCTTTTCCATCCATAGAATCTTACACATGAACTCAAAAAAGGCTAATCGAAGGGGGACAAACTTTGGCAGTTTATGTGGGGCCTGTGGGCATCCATAAATCCTGATTATTGTGATATCTGGTAGAAAAAACCAATCACCGAAGTTATGAGTATGGCCTTGCTCAGGTTTCAAAGCCAAAGGTCTTAACAATTGTAGCACAAGTGTGTGTAGTCTTGGTGGTGGGTGGCCAAGAACTCTCATAATTCTGTACACAAAGTCGTCATAGAATATCACATAATTTGAATTCTTACATTTGTTGTCCCATATATAACACCATTGTTGCACCGACAACAAATTCCCCTGCTGGTCAATCTTACCCAAACACAACCTTTTGGTCCATTTATCTTTATTCTGGTATAATATCAGGTGGCAAAACAAAGAATATTTCTTGAATGCTAGGGGCTCTATTTTCCTTGACTTGCAAAAATCCTTCATGCAATGCTTTCTCAAGATATGAGGCAAAATCATATTCAATGTTTGTCTCAGGGTTTTGATTCCTCATAGCCATCATCATTAAACTAACTGGTATTTGCTCTTGTGCATCTATCCCAAGTACTTGACAAAGAGAAAAGTAGGTTTTCTTGAAATAGAATAGGAAATATGTGATAGAAAATGGTTCAGTAGCAAAAAGGAATATAGGAAGCACCTTGTTGTTCACACACATTTTCATGTAAATGGGGAGTTCATCACTTCTATAGGTTCTCCTCAATCTAGTATATTCTTCTTCACTTCTTTGCAAATCAATTTTAGTCAAGGCTTGTTTATTTAGGTAAAAAAATTCAATGATGGCTGCTTTAGTCAACACAACTAATGGTGAACCATCTAGAAATCTCACAGACCTAGTAGCAGGATGATAAATTTGAGCCAATACTTTGATGAAATCTATATCTATAAAAACATTTGGGACAATTAACTTGGCCAAATCTAATGCCCATGGATTTGACATCAGAATCTTTCCTCCCTTTTTTCATAAAAGTACTAGAACAGTTCCCACCTGAAGATAGAGATAAGGGCATCTCTACAACCGTGAGCCACATATTTAAAAACTTTCTTAAATCCTCTATCATTTGATTCAGGGAGTATATCCAGGATAGACTATTGTAAGGACCTCTTTTTAACCTTAGATTCTACCTTTTTAGTTTCAAGTTCTTTCTTCTTGGGCGGAATGATGTTTAACTATCTTACTTCTCCTATACTTTTGAAATGCCGAATTCTAAACAATATTGTACTCGTAAAACTTATTTCACAACGAGTTCTATGCACTTACTTAGGTTACGATGGTTGTAGAGCTTAACCTCCTCAAACTCCTAGCTCCCCGTACGATAATTTTTACAAATGAGTGCAAAGAGAATGTCAAATTCTTGGTTTAATGGCTTTTGAGCTCAGTCATGTCGATATTAATATCAACCTTACGCCAAATATTTTGCTCGTAGTTTGAGTTTGAACATGCACCATTGATTTTACAAGATCGGAGGGTTGATGTAATTTGTGCATTTAATATCGCTTTATCGCCACCAATTTCTATAACTACCACAGGATAGAGGGGTATACACTACTATACTGCATGCTTCTTTGCATTTCACTACGGGGTAGCGGGATCCTTACCTATATACCGCAATCTTGACTTGTTTAACCCGTGCTATTGTAGTTTACATTAATGGTCACATATGGCTTATCATCCTACCGCATGCTTCGTCACATCCTTCCGCGGTATAGCGGTTCATACCGCCCTATTGCATGCCTTTATGATCTTCCTCTCAGGATAGCAGGTTATTCCCCGCTATACCACACCCTTCATTTTTCCTTCTTGTGGTATGGCAATTTATGATGTATTTAAATTTTCTCATACCGCCCAGCTACGTCCTCATCATAATACTTTCGCAGTATGGTGGCAAATATCTTCATGTTGTCTGTTACAAACTGCCAACCTACCAAGGGTTCAAATTACTGTTGAGGGATTGCGGTAAGGGATTGTTAAGGGATTTGGAATGTTTTTAGCTAGACATGTTTTTGCTTAAGTATATATAATGAATTTTTGGATTTGTATAGGTCTTTCAGTGTCAGTTAGAACTTAAAAATTTATATGTTTGTTTACAATGGAGAGGCTTAGTAAAAAATAAAAATGAATATAAGGTTCAAGGCTCAAGTCATGGAGCTCAAGGTTAATTGTGATGATGGAACTAGGAAATTTTTTAAGGTACTAACACACCTCATGATTAACTAGACTATGTTTTTCCTTTATCTTGCTTGTGTTATGTTTTTATGAGTTCTTTTCTTGTGAATATATCCCTAAGGAAAATTTGTCTAATACCTGTAATTGTAAACATTTTCTTGGTTTTTTACTACAAATTCTTTTTAATCTGTAAACTGAATTCTATTTTAAGTTTCCATTTGTAGTTATCAGTGGATTGGAAAGTCAATAGTTATCAACTTATGAACTCAATAAAATTTTACTGATTCAAGTTGTTGATTTATACATTATTGTTTATTTGGACTTCAAGAAATGAAGACAAGGGTTGTAAGGTGCAAATTAGATGATAATGATCATAATGTTGAAATTCTAGTGATAAAATATGAGTGTGTGCGTAGTGAAAAAGTGGCCAAGAATAATGAATATTTATTGAGTCTTGGTTTGACAAGCGGGCAAGTTGTAAATCCACTAAGTAGTATATTATTTGTTTAATAGTGTTTAATGAAATTTTATAGGCAAGAGCTTTATGTATATAAGACATAATATGATATTTTTTTTGTTTGATAGGCAACAAAAAGAGTGCAAAGAAAATGTAGAGAAAAAACAAAAGGAAAGAAAAGATACAGTACTGACATCTCGTAGAAGTTGGCGCTTTTGTGATTCAATAAATGCAGTTCGTGAAAAAAATAGTTGTGATGATGTGCAACCTGGTATAACACATGGTGATGTGCAGCCTAATATAGCACATGGTGATGTGTAGCTTGATATAGCACATGGTGATGTGTAGCCTAATATAGCACATGGTGATGTGCAATGTTGTGATGATCTCTTAGAACCAAGTCTAAGAAAGATTATTGAAAAACATTAGAGAAAAGGAACATGTCTGCAAATGCTTTATTCAACATTAAAGGATGTGTTTGAAGTGAAATATGTGGAGATCGGTACTGATCTACCTACTCATGCCACACCTGATGTGGCCAAGGAGCATGAAGTTCTGGTTAATGAAAGTCATGAAGAGAGACCGCTTGCATCTGCTGTGCCTCAGGGTGCACCTATTGCATTTAGAACTTTTGATGGAACTAGTGGATCAGCCAGAAATACTGGCATTGGTAATTTAATAGAAGATGTGGATTGTTTTGTCAAAAGAAAAAGATTGAGTCAAGATTTGTATAGATCTACAGAGAGGAATGCAAAAGAAAGAAAATTAGAAGGAAAAAAGCCATTCTTGCTTGAGGTATCAGGAGATGGTGAGCACATTGGGCCAAATGCTGCAAAGTGGGCCACCGAGTTGGGTGTAAGATGTAGGGCCCATTTGGATATTTTCAAATCAAGTTTTGCAAAGCAAGATCCACGAGCTATGGAAAATGTTATACAAAAAATGGAAAATGCTTTTGAGACTACTGGTGGACAAATCTCTAGAACATATTACAAGCAAAAGATGAGAATTTTGATGAAAAATTTTAGATACAATTGCAAAAAAACAATCATGGAGGGAAAAGAGAGGTTAGACTCCACTCTATCTCCCAAACAGTGGGAGACATTAAGAGAAAGTATGCATCCCGAAGAATATTTGGCAAAGAGTAACAAAGGCAAGAGAGTAAGAGATAATGTGAGCACTGGATATACATTTGGCCAAGGCAGGTTGAATGCCAAAATGGACAAATTTGTAGTAAGTGTATGGATTTTTGGTTCAATTTACATTATGTTATTTATTTTTATTTTTTATTGAACTTACTATATGTTGAAATTGAAATTGTATTTTAGGTGGAAAACAGTAATAGAGAAGCAGGTGTAGAAGCTATTGTCAATTATATGGTAGCACTAGATCCTAGTAAATCTAAGAGTAGGATGAAGTGGAAATCTAGTTCGTCAACAAAGATTTCATAGCCATCTGTTCAATGCCCAGTAGGAGCCTCTGTAGATCATGTCAAATCAAATGAACTAGGGTACCAAAAGGTAATGAGTTGCATATTCAGTCTCATTTAGCAAGTTTTACAATTGGTTGCCTCTATTAACCCTATAGTTTCTACATGGAATGAGCATAAATCCATGGATTCAAATGAGATAAGAGGCGTCATTGATCTCATTTCTTCTTGTTTGGAAATTCTATATACAAATGCCTCTTAATATGTAGATTATTGAAATTTGAGCATAGGAGAATCCAACCCAGTTTCTTTATTGTTGGAGTGATCTAGAAAATGTTCTTTTGGAAAAAAATATAGCTTGCATTCTTTACTTGACTATTGAATGCTTTGTATATTTTTTTCCATGATGGTCAAACCACATGCAGAACAATTTTATCAAAGCAATAGGAAAACAAATGCCTTCATAATGTCAATAGAGCTACCAATATTAATAGTGATCGTGATGAAGTGGACAAGAATGTACAACATAGTCGTCTTAGTTGTCCTGAAGTTGAGGTAATCAATATAATAGCTATTAGTTATTTGTCCCAATGTTTTGTCATTCTTCATGCTTAAAATGTTCTTTTGGACAAAAAATTATAGCTTTTGCATTCTTTAAGTTGTAAGTTAATCTATCCCAATATTTTGTCATTCTTCTTTTGGACAAAATTTTATAGCTTTTGCATTCTTTAAGTTGTAAGTTAATTTGTCCCACTGTTTTGTCATTCTTCTTTTCGACAAAAATTTATAGCTTTTGCATTCTTTAAGTTGTAAGTTAATTTTTCGCAATGTTTTGTCATTCTTCATGTTTAAAATGTTATTTTGGACAAAAAAATTATAGCTTTTGCATTCTTTACTTGACTTATATTAATTTTTGCACGATGATTAAACCACACGATGCAGAGCAATTATACAAAAGCAGAACACAAAGAAAGAGGCCCTACCAATAGAACTCTCTACAAAGTTGTACAACTTCATGTCTGTAATGACGTTGATAGTGATTATGATGATGAACTCGACAAGCATGCACATGATATTCATAGTGGTAGTCGTTCTAAACTTGAGGTGAGTGCTATGAAACCACATGTAAGTAAGTACTATTCAAGTAAGTAATGGTTGTTTTATTATGTAAATAAGGGTAATCATTACCTATTTGATAGAAGCTGGTTAGAATAGTAGTGAAGTGTAATTAGCTAGTATACATAGATTATGGAAATAAGGGAGAACATATAACTTACATATGGAAGCTTAGAGCTTAGTTGTAATAGAGTGCATACATAGATTTTGACAATGCATTAGTGCATTGTGTTCGAGCATGTCATGGTCCTCAGTTGGGGGGACTTCATTGCCAATCCATGTCTCTTTCTAGAGTACTCATATAGTTTAGCACAATTGTAGTCTTTCCCTCCATTTGTTTGTACCTCGCAATGGGTTATTTTTTTTTAAGAGTAAAAAGTTGCTTCTTTGTTATTCAATATAATAAAAAAATCACATACAAAAATTGATTTGTTCCAAGACATAAGACATTACATACAATTGTCAAAAATAATATAATTTGTGTTTTATATCTCAATATAATGTGTAATTTTTTTGTTTTTGTAGACATTTATTGATAAAATCCAAGAAGGGGATAAAGTTGAGGTGTTGGATCTGTTTGATGGTGCTACTGTGGGCATTGGGTGGATTCACTCACTATCTATTGTGCATGGAGTCAAATTGAAAGGAATAGGAGATGAAAATGTAAGTATTTTAAAGGTCACAAGTAACATACCCCTTGCTTATCCAGAAAAAATAGATGGAGCTATCCGTCTAAAAGAGAAAGAAGGGACCTTCACACAGTGGCCTCTAAAAAATTTGAAAAAAATGACATAGTTAATGTTTATGATCTTGTAGTACTAGCTGTTAGATAGCTTGGCCCACTGCTTTATGCAATTGTTTGAATGTGTTGTTCAAGGATCTTAGTGTTTTTGTCAAGCCATAAGTGCAGAAGAGAAAAAGAAGGGTTAGCAGCACCAAAGTGTGGAGAGTGAAGTTGCAAATAGAGAATGTATTGAGCCTGAATAAGTTGAACCCAAACAAAAATTAGAGAATTTGATTTGGGTGTACATTTTGTGAGTAGAACCAAGAATATTCTATCTTATTGCACTTGTAATGTAAAACCCCTTGATTATGTTTTTCTCTTTTTGTTTGGGTTCCACTCATTCAAACTAGTGCATTAAAGAAGAGGGGATATGTTGTTGTGTAAGCAGTAGACGTAGAGAACAAGGGTGTAGAAAAAGAAGTAAATATAGAGCAGATAAAGAGGTGCAAAGAAGAGGAAAAGTTGCAAAGAGTGCAACATACATGTATGTGTAGTTGTAAATAAGTTGCAACATAGAATTGTCATCAAAATTGTAATATCTTTTATAAGCAAAAAAAGGGAATTGTAACTCAATTTTCTTAGTCACAACATTGAGAAAAACACTTTGTAACAATACATATTTTAAAGCAAAGACACATTTTTGTCTTGTATCTATTGTAAGAACACATTTTCTCAATAAAATTTTTGTATATTGCCTTCTTAATAGTCATTTCATTATGTGCAAATGAATGATTGATTATGTTTTTCTATTTTTTTATATGTTTAAACCTCAATTAAAGCATTGTCTCATTTACAACACTTATAGGCAGAAATTACTGAACAAAAACAATTAAATAAACTACCAATTGACTAAATATACTACCAACTGACAAAAATCAATGAATAAATATCACTAAATATATGAATATATATAATGATTATGCAATTAATTAACAATGTATCAATATACCTACCAGTTGATAGAAATCAGTGAACAAAACAATTAAATAAACTACCAAATTGATCAAAATGATGATTAAAATTAATGACTAAATACACTACCAATGGATGGAAATCAGTGAATAAAAATGACTAAATAAGTGACCAGTTAACAATCAATGACTAAATATATCAGTGAATAAAAAATGACTAAATAAGTGACCATATTACAACAATCAATGACTAAATCAATGACTAAATAAGTGACCAGATTACAACAATCAATGACTAAATCAATGATCAAATATATCAGTGAATAAAAAATGACTAAATAAGTGACCAAATTACAACAATCAATGACTAAATCAATGACTAAATATACTACCAAATTGATCAATCAAAACAACCAATAAATGACTAAAAATGGTTTAGTCATCAATCTGGTCACGTTATAAATGACTGGAAATAAACTACTAATGGTCACGTGACCATGTTTAGTAATTTATAAGAAGTTTTTAGTAGTTTTTTCAGTCATATATTGTTGCTTCTGTACTAGTGTGTTGATCTTCAAGAGCTATCTTGATCTGATTATATCTTGAGAAACCATCCATGAGGGATAACATCTTGTATCCTACTGTTAAGTCCACTATGATGTCAATATTTGGCAAGGGGAAATCATCTTTTGGACATGCCTTTCTTAAATCTCAAAAATCAGTACATATGCAAATTCCTCTTGTTGGCTTTGTCACTAGCACTAGATTGGAAATCCATTCTGCATAGACAATAGGTAGAATAAATCCAACATCAAGTAACTTCTTTAGCTCATCCTTGACCAATAGGGCAATCTACAGATGCATTTTCCTTAGTATTTGATTAATTAGTTTAGCGTCTGGAAACAACAACAAGTGATGTAAAACCAACCAATTTAGGGTCCAAACCAGGCATGTTGACGTAAGACCAAGCAAAGTTGATTTTTCTCTTGGTGAAGAATGCATGAAACTTTGGTTGTTCTATTTTTATCAATGACACTGCAAAGTGGACGATCTTGGGATTTTCATCAATGCCTATATTGACTTCCATGGATTTCTCTACTAGCATGGGTAATTTCTCTTTTTTTATGGGAAGTAAGTCTAACCCTCCATCCTTGGGTGCCTCAAAGAGGTTTTCACCCTTGGATGTGTCCTTTCTTTTTACTTTTTCATGGTTTAGAGGTGACTTTTGGTTCACATAGAGACCTTTCTTTTGTGTTTTATCATTTTCACTTTTGCGACTGGAGGGGTGGACAAACTCCCCAAAGTAGGCCATGTTGTCAAGATCTATGGTAAATCCAACTTTATGATCTCTATAGGGTATGCCTTTGTGTAATATTGTAAACTCAATGATTGCTTCATCATTTTCAAATGTGTCTAAGGTTGGTGGTCCTTGTTGGTCCCAATCTTTCAATTGTGGGTACACTAGAGGCATGCCATCATCACTATTCTCAAGGTTTAGTGAATGGGAAGATAAGGTGAAAATGGAAGTATTATAAGTATCCCAAAAGTGATGTAATCAGGGGAGGTCCTATAGTCACACAAAACACAATTCCAACCAGCAACAACAATTGTCAAATCCACAAACCTTCAAACTCACTCAATCTCTTCAATTCCACTCTATTCCTTGTAGCATTGCACTTTGACAAAATTAGGAAAAACTTCACATACACATTCTTTCAGACCATGACCTGACCTATTTCAAGAACCCATTTTGACACTCAATGATATACTAACAAATCACCATAGACTACTTTGAAACAAGTTGTTCAAATATGGATTTACATGCTTTCTAGGCCTCAAATTAGGTCTCTTTTTCAAAGAAACCACTCACAAAACTTCTCCAAAACTTGTAAAATCAATTGGGAAATAATAAAAATATGTCAAAACCACATAATCCTTAATTATATCTCAGGAATACAAACATCCAACGACCAAACTACAAAACCCTCCTTTTTAAGCCTAAAAACCCTAGGGCTTATTGAAATTCACTCTTCCCACACTCACAAAAACTCACCAACACTTCCAACAGGTCCTAAATAACCTAAAAAAACTCAAAACAACAAGAAAAATTTCTGCCCCAACTTGAAACTCACTTTTTCTTGTCAAAACCTCCGATTTTCTCATGGAAAACACAATTTTCAGTCTTAGTGCTTCATGCCCAACACATTTCCAGACCTCCCCTGCACTAATTCAACATTTCCCCACTTATTTAAAGATTATGCAAACCCATTCCTCAAGCCACAATGAACACAGTAAGAGGAATGGGTCAAAAAGCCATTTTATTGACTCACAAACCCCTAAATCTGCAAACTCAGGCCGATGTTAGAAATTAGACAATAAAATCCACTAAATTCAATAATAACCCTTCAAAATTGATTCAAATGAAAGTTAGAACCATATTATATGCTATTCCAAACAAATTTGAATCATAAAAGTGTTGTATAGGTCGTAGAGTCCCAACAAACTTCAAGAAAAATAGAAAATTGGAGAAAAAACAGAGTTTTATTCAAGTTTCAAACTTCAACAATGTTTCAACCCCTTCTCCTCGAGTTCTACATGGATTTTTAAAATTTTTCCCTCCAAAAAAAATGGCTACAACTTCCTAATTTCCCTTTGAACTGATTTGACTATTCATATTCCCTTAGAATGCAATTTTGCAACTTTAATCTTTGACAATTTTGCAACAAAATACAATTTTTGTAAAATTAACACTAATGACTCCTTAGACACCTAAACATGACTCAAATGACTTATTTAACATCAAAATGGTAAAATTGACCTTATTTAGACAAAATCTCCCAAAATCTAAAGCCTAGACCTTAACAACTTGAATTGACAATGTTTTATTAATGGTGCCCCTACACCATACACCCCAATTTGAAAGTTTTCCAAGTCTCTTGGAAATGGTTCACTATCTTGTTCACCTATGCCCTTTGCATGATTTTTTCCTTCTGAAACTTCTTCATCAAGTTCATGTTGTTTTTGTCTCTCATTGTCTTTGACATTCTTGCAATCATCAACACTTGTACCTTGCTCCAGCTGTCATTTCTATACTGTGGGGTGCTTTTCATCCTTTCCTTCATTAAAGACTACTATCATACCTTCATTTTCAATCGTACTCACACTTTCAACAACTGTCATCACTTTCTTCTCAATTTATTGCTTAATCCACTATCCAATACTCATGTCATCTGCTTCTTTCTCACTGTCAAACTTGTTAACAACTATACCATTACTTTTTCCTATCTCTGTCAGACCTGCACTTACCTTGTCCCCTGCCTTATGACCATCATAATATTATGTCCCATGATCATCATGATTTTATTTCCTATCACCAGCACAATCCACTGTCCTCTCTTTCACTCTCTTCTCAACCTCATAAACTTTTATTCTTACAGTATTCAACTGTTCACCCACTCTCTTTGCCACCACAGGGCAGATCACAGTCCCAACAAGGATCTCATCACCTTTTCCTTGCCTTTTCAAAGGCCTTTCACACTTACTCTGCACTATATCTATTTGAGACACAACTTCTTCCACTTTCTTTTTCCACACAAAAGGTTTCTTCTTCCCAACATCTGACTGCAAGTCATTCTCATTCTTTCTTCCTATTGTCTGCATTCTATCACTCCTTGCATTGGATGCCAGATCTATGCTCTTACCTTCATCAATAGTAATAAAATACTTTCTCCCTAACACAATAATCTCACCTTGTTCTTTTGTCTCCTCAACCAATGGAGTTAAAATGAACTCTCTCCCATCCTTTTCAATTATGTATCTATTTTGTCTTCCATTGTATAAGGCTGACTTGTCAAACTACCAGGGCCTTCCTAGCAACATATGGCAACAATTCATGGGTAATATATCACAAAGAACTTCATCTCTATACTATCTAATCTGAAAATCAACTATTGCTTGTTCACTCACCACTAAAAACTAATTATCACTAACCCATGATACCTTATATTTCCTTTCTCTAGGCACTCTTTGCAAATGCAACTTATCCACCATCTCACTAGACACAATGTTATCAGTACATCCTCAATCAATAATCACTTTACATACCTTGTTTTTACATCTGTAGGCTATCCTAAACAATGGTCTTCTTTGAAACAACTCTCTCTCATTTGTGGTCTTCAAAACTTGTTTTTTCATCATTAGCATCTCACCAACTTCAGGAGTAGCAACCAATCTATTTGAGATTGAACTACTTTTAGCTTCATCTTCATGAACAATTTGTGCTCTCCTATCAGGTTTCCTTTCTCCTCCACTTGTTGTTGAACCAATATTCTCAGGGCACTTCTAAGCAGGATGACCATACTCTTGACGATGATAACATCTACCTGAAAAAGTGTTTGAATTCCTTCCACCTCCAAATCTGCCCCTTGTACCTCTATATCCTCCTCTAAAATCTATAACTTGTTCATCTCTTTTGCTTAGCTCTTCTTGATTTTCATTTGCTTGTCTTGGAGTAGAGAAAGATCCTCTTCCTCTCATGGTTTTGCCTCTTCCTCTAACTATTTTCTCTTGTATTCTCTTTACTTTATCTTCAACCTTCAATGCCATTTGATAACATTCCTCCACACTCCTAGGGTTTGTCAAAGCCATCTCATCTTGTATATTCATTCTCAAGCCACCCAAGTACCTAGCTATCTTTTCATCTTCATTTTCATTATGGTTAGATCTCATACTCAATCTATAAAATTCTTCAGTGTATGCCTTTACATCCATTTCCTTTTGCCTTAAACTTTGCAATCTCTTAAACATTTGAATTGAATAATCTGAAAGGAGAAACTTACCTTTTAACTTACCTACCATCTTGTCCCATGCCACAATCTTGGGCTTTCCTTGATTTCTTCTTTTTGACTATAAATAATTCCACCATACAAGTGCATGACCCTTAAGCTTTGGTTTTGCAATCTTAACTCTCTGCTCCTTTGGAATCTCTTCACATTCAAAATAGTTGTCTAAAGAAGATATCCAATCTAACAATTCCTCTTCATTCAAATTTCCACCAAACTTTTACACATCAATCTTCACCTTGTATTTGTCACTTTTTACTACCTTCAACAACTTGGAGATTCTCTGATCTTCTGGATCAAGTTCTTCTTCAACATCTTCAAACTCTTCATCGTCTTTATCCTCTAATTCACTGCTTTCAACTGCTTCTCTTCTCTTATTGGTTTCTAAGGTTTCCAATCTCTCTTTCAGTTCTTTGATCTCTCTTATGTACTAACTCTTCAATTCATTCATCTCCTTTGTTGTATTCTTTCCTTTTGGAGGCATCTTCACAATCTTGCCTCTTCACCTTCCAAGTTTTCTCTCACAATCTTCAACTTTTCTCAACAAAAACCTAGTACCTTTGCTCTGATACCACTTGATGAAATCAAGGGAGGTCTTTCAGTCACACAAAACACAATTCCAACCAACAAAAACAAATTTCAAATCCACAAACCCTCAAAATCACTCAATCTCTTCAGTTCCACTCTATTCCTTATAGCATTGCACTTTGACAAAATCGGGCAAAACTTCACATACACATTCTTTTAGACCATGGACTGACCTATTTTAGGAACCCATTTTGACACTCAATGATATACTAACA
Source organism: Sequoia sempervirens (assembly GCA_007258455.2). Lineage (NCBI taxonomy): Eukaryota > Viridiplantae > Streptophyta > Pinopsida > Cupressales > Cupressaceae > Sequoia > Sequoia sempervirens. Next base: position 52,172 of record VDFB02162824.1, read on the forward strand.
AATCACCATAGACTACTTTGAAACAATTTGTTCAAATATGGATTTACATGCTTTCTAGGCCTCAAATTAGGCCTCTTTTCCAAAGAAACCACTCACAAAACTTCTCCAAAAATTGTATACTCAATTGGGAAGTAGTAAAAATATGTCAAAACCATAAAATCCTCAATTAGATCTCAGGAATACAAACATCCAATGGCCAAACTACAAAACCCTCTTTTTTTAAGCATAAAAACCCTAGGGCTTATTGAAATTCACTCTTCCCACACTCACACAAACTCACCAACACTTCCAACAGGTCCTAAATAACTTGCACCAACTCAAAACAATAATAAAACTCACTGCCCCAACTTAAAACTCACTTTTGCTTGTCAAAACCTCCAATTTTCTCACGGAAAACACAATTTTCAGACTTAGGGCTTCATGCCCAACACATTTCCAAACCTCCCTTGCACTAATTCAACATTTCCCCACTTATTTAAAGATGATTCAGACCCATTCCTCAAGCCACAATGAACACAGTAAAGGAATGGGTCAAAAAGCCATTTTATTGACTCACAAACCCCTAAATTTGCAAACTCAAGTTGGTGTTAGAAATTGGACAATAAAATACACAAAATTCAATAAGAACCCTTCAAAATTTATTCAAATGAAAGTTAGAGCCATATACTATGCTATTCCAAAGAAATTTGAATCATCAAAGTGTTGTACGGGCCGTACAATCCTAGCAAACTTCAGGAAAATCAGAAAATTGGAGAAAAAATAGAGTTTTATTCAAGTTTCAAACTTCAACAATGTTTCAACCCCTTCTCCTTGAGTTCTACATGGATTTTAAAAAAATTTCCCTCCAAAAAAAAATGGCTACAACTTCCTAATTTCCCTTTGAACTGATTTGACTGTTCATATTCCCTTAGAATGCAATTTTGCAACAAAATGCAATTTTTGCAAAATTAACAGTAATGACTCCTTAGACACCTAAAAATGACTCAAATGACTTATTTAACATCAAAATTGTCATATTGACCTTATTTAGACAAAATATCCTAAAATATAAAGCCTAGACCTTAACAACTTGAATTGACAATGTTTTATTAATCGTGCACCTGCACCAAAAAGGAATCAATCCAAGCTTTACCTTTAGTGGAGGGGTCAGATAGGTCAAGTTCTTGGAATGTCTCAGCTAGATCGTAGTCACTGTCTTGTACATTCCCACTCATTGGAATCAGTCTCAACATGGGAATCCTTAAATGTCTCAATATATTTTAAAGCACTCACTTCCTCATTCGAAAGAACCTTAGTACTAGGAGCACCCAATTTTAATGGTTTATACCCTAGTACGATATTATTTGGTTGTTTGGTAGGCAACAAAGGTTATGTCATCCCATTCTTGTGCAAACCAACTCTACTATATCCATCATATCCTTTGCATTTCATGATCTCAAAGCCTTTTCCATATTGTTTGGTTGGGAGTTGGTTGGGTTCTACAACTTCTTCCTCCTTGTATAACCATGTGGAAACATCTTCTTCATTGACAACTTCTTTACCCAACTCTCCCCACTTTGTGAAGGTTGTGGTGGGAGATGCTCAAATAATGATCTTGGGTTCCTTTTTGACAGTTGATGGATTATCATAAGTTTTTGGTGATGCAGGTAGTTTATTGACACAACAGGATGTCTTCATATAATACTCTCCACACCCCTTATCTTAGACCTAGATCTTGAGATCGAAAGATGGAAATTTTGAAGTGGAGGGATCGATGTATTGGGATGAAGTAGATGATGAAGCTTCCTGATTGATCAAAACTTTTTGTTCAAGTGTTCCTCTTAGATTCCTGCAATACTGGAAAGGGTCAAGATTGCCAACTATTATAATCTCAATGCCATTGTGTAGAATCTTTAAGCATTGATGGTAGGTGGATGAAACATCCTTCATATCATGGATCCATGGTTGGCCAAGGAGGATGTTGTAGGGGAGATCTAGGTCCAACACATGGAATGTGCTATCCAATAGAGTGGGCCCAACTCTTATTAGTAATGATATAACACCCTTGGAAGAGCGTTCTGCATCATCGTAGGATTTTATGATAATAATCTTTGAGGAGTCTATGCAAGCTTCAGAGAAACCTGTAGACACGTGAAATTGACATCATGCATATTTAACTAATCATATTCGCTCGTCAATTAAATAAACCAAGGTATTTAAATTGAATAAATAAACTTTATTTAATTTAAGCCTATCATCATCCTTTTAATTAAAGAAATCAAACCTTTATTTAATTAAATCTGAAATCACCTTTCATCTCCCTTTGATTTAATTTAAATCCCTAAATCTAAGTCAAATGGGTCAAAATCACCTAATCACCATCTTAATTTAATCAAACTATGATTAATCTAATCTAACCTCCCATCACATCCTCTAGCTTTTCCCACTTGCACAAATAAATCAATTTATTGATTTATTAAAATCATCATTTTCTCTCAACAAGGCATATTTGGAAGAATATTCCTCAAGTTTGAATATGAAGGCAAGTTGACTTGCCCCTTCCAACATGGCAATAAATTCTCTCTTACATGTCCCCCACTTAGCATTTAACTCTCAAATTCAAATTTGAATCTCCCCCTCTTTGGCACATTGACCAAAATGTGCTCATTCCTCAACCTATCACAAGTTGACAAGTGGCATCTTTCCATTGGTTGGTTTTTAGTCCCACATCCTCCATGTTTGACATTCTTCTATCATTCTATTCTATAAATAGAGATCATCTCCATTGATTTAATCCTCCACAATCTCAGGCACAAATGCATCATTGTCATTTGAATCCATATCATATCTTCATAGCACTTCATATCATCTTTAAAGAAATTTCATCATTTAGCTTATCCAAAGGGGTTGGGAAAGGGCTATTTTCCACAATAGCACCAATCCCCCTATGAAGTGATGGTTTAATCTATTTTAGATAGGTTTACATGCTTATGATTTCTTTGTAATGCTTTTTATCATGTTTCCTTGTCTTAATATGCTTAAGAACTTCATAGGGAGTTTGATTATTGTTTTTGGCTAACTTGACTAATAATCTATTGTGTTGATTTAGATAGCCAAGCAAAAATCTTGCTCACAGATTGGCACTAGAAGGAGGGCTGCACGAAGCTCAATATCATGTTATGCTTGTTTATCTCTTAAAGGGTTTATAAAAACTTTTTTGTTTTTTTTTAATCTTTGAAATAACTCAACACAGAACTTGTAGTCAAATAGAATGAATCAATGACTTTTTAATTCGAAGCAATGACTACTATATTTATTTCTATTGAAATCTTTCATGTTGTAGCTGTGACATATGCTATGACATAAATCTTGTGAAAATTCTTTAACCATCGCTGCTTGATGGATGCTCTTGCTCTTTTTTTTTTTTTACTTTGCATTGATTTGCTTTCATTTATGACATTTCCCAAAAGTGCAGGAGGATTTAAGGCTGAGATCGATCGGGGCATTTATTTAGTGTAGCATTTATACTGCGCACAAAAGCTTTAAAATTGTTTGTTCTGTTAGTATTTCCATGCTTTTGGTTTCTTTTCTTTGAAAAGAAAGTATATTTGAAATATTACTGGGTGCGACTCATGAAATCTTCAAATAACTCCCGTGGGCAACCTCAAATCCACAACCCGCGCCACAACAACCAATCTCTTTGATCTTTGTGCAGGTTGGTAAGTACACCATTAATATGGTTCTAGTTGTTCGATTGAGAAGACTGGCGAGGGAAACCAAATCTCAAAGCATTTAATGAGAAATCTCAACGTATCTGCAGATTGCACTTCTCAGACAAAAACTATGTTTAATGAAGATCATTACTAGATTAGATTAAATCGAACATGGCTGAATGCATTAAATGCAACATCTAGAAAAATGAATGGTTGTACATTGTTGGCAGCATGCAATTCCTTCCCTATGATCAGGACATTGATTTGCATCTCACTTGACCGCACTAATGGTTTACAATGTTTAGGTAATGCAATAAATTACGCGACGCGCATGAAGATGGGGTGTGCTCAATTAAATCTGCCATCTTAATTTGACTTTATCCAAATTTCCATTCTAAATCAAATAAGTGGAGGTAGATGTTTTATTTAACATCTCTATCGATACTTGTAGTACCATAAGTGAGCAGTTGTAAGCGATTGTCTATGTTCTCTATTGTGTGTATGCAGCTTCATGATTTTGACTGGCAGTTTCCACGATGCTAAGTTTATGGAGAGGGTAATTTGGATGGTTCACCTTAATAGCGACATTTAATAGACACCAAACTATTTACTGCCATACCACCATTTGATCCTGCCTTCTATGGCGTGGATAAAAAGGCCGACAAGGTACGATTCTTGGTATTCTTTTATACGTTGATCTCCCACAGCTGAGGTTTCAAAACTTTAAATTTTTTATCAGACATTTGGCAACCTTATGTCGCTTTGTGTGCACTAAAATATAGAATGTATGGAATATTTTATTGCATCGACCAATATCTATTTGCATCAAAATCTTTGTATGCTATGCTAAAAATCTTTGTACAGCAAGACCAACGCATTTAAAGAGGAGTAGCGCAACTACTTTTTATTGACTTTCAACTACATCCTTTACACTTGCCAATTGCATTACTTTGAAAGTTTTTATTTAACTGGAGTTGAGGGCGCATCCTTTACATGCGCTAATTGCAATAGCTCAAATAATTTTTTATTTGCTGTTCCATACACACATATGCATTGAACATATTATTTCGTTGATCTGTACATTATAAACTGTGTTTAACAGTGGTGTAATTGCAGCTTGTCAAAAAAAAATTGGGGAGTGAAAGGTCAATAAGCATTTGGAGTTCCTGTTAAGCCAGTGCGCCTAGTAACCAACTATATGCCAGTGATGAGTGCAGTCCTATCACCATTTACTGTCACTGCCAAGATGAAAGGATTTGGAAGATATCATAATAGATAAACGGGTCAGAAACAATATCGGTCGTTGTCCATTTAATGAAGATTTGACATACTTGAGAGATTTGACAACTTGTTTGAATTTTCAGCCATTTCTAGAAGTAACACTCTTCATATCATCTCCTTTAATCGCTCCTCTTTGTTTTCCTTCTTTTATGTCCATAATTATGATATTTTTGTTACACAGGATTCAAAGCAATGATTTTGATATTTCTGAGCATTGATTTTTTTTTCCTTTTTTTATTTTTTATTATTTTGGCGTGAGAGGTGAGTAGAATGTTAAATCTCACCTCTATAACAGCGAAGTATGACCAATAGATCATCCAATCTTATGCGTATATAGAAGCTGAATTTATATTGATTGGAGCTTGGAGGGCACGGTTTCTCAGGAAGAATGGTTGATGTTTCTTCATCTGTAAGATGTTTTGGTAGGTTTGAGAGATGGGATGGTTACTATCTCAATGGTAAAAATAATGTTGATGTGATTAAATGCTTGGCTGTGCAGAGTGGATGACTAGACAAATCGACATTGCTTGTATTATCAGATTTATTGCTTTTCCTATCGACATTGCTTGTCTTATCAGATTTATTGCTTTTCCTATTGACATTGCTTGTCCTATCAGATTTATGGGTTTATGTCTTAAAAGCATGCAAATGTAGACAGGAGGAGTGCCTTTAAAATCTTTATTCTGCTTGTCAATCTTAGGCATATGCCCTCTTTGATTTAAGTGTCTGTATTTAATAATGCGACTCAATATATGTTGGCTGCATTGCCAAAGCAATACCTTTTATGGCTTTATGAATTGAGGATATGTGAAATCTAAGCCAAGCTTTCTTATGGACTGAAATTAAACATTACCTATCAAATTCTTGGAGGAATCAAGCATAACATCTATATCATCATCTGCACCAAAAATCCCTAAAGGACAACTTTTTGTTTATTTGATTATTGATTCTTGGTAAATGCAATTCATTATTTTTGAAATCATATTCGTTATGTTAAGTTATCATTAATATCATACTTCTTATTTATTGTTTTGTAATGTTTGCAGATTGGCATCAAGAAACAACGGTGGTTGCTCTCATATGGGAATCAAATAATAGGCAGATTTGAATCAGAAAGTGGGCACTTGAACTTGGAAAAAGCATTTTTAAATGCTTATTGAACTGATCTAAGAGCATCCATTTGCTACTCTTATTTTCCGTTTTAGACCAATTAATTTGGGATTTAAAATCAATCATTATTTTGATTTTTTTCAAAATTGGGCTAAAATTGAACCTTAGAAACTGACTAGACTTCACTTTTGGGCTCAAATTGAAAAATCAACTTCACATTTGATTTTTGGTGCTTAAAATGAACTCATCATTGCTTTAAGGCTAAAATGAACATGTGTCTTTTATGCTTTGTAATATTTTTTGCAAAATAATCTCATCTAAAAAGGTGTATGCACTTCTCTCGTGCTTCACGACGATCTTGAGAATCAAAAGTTTTTTTGATGACATTAAGTTGCATAAAATATTTCCCACACACTTCATTTTGGGAACTAAAATTGAACAAAACACTTTGCGAGTGTGAGTAAACCTATTGCATGTGTTCTCCCTTTATTTCTAAACGAAGGTTGATTGAACTATGAATATGTTTACTCGCTTTTGTCTATCTTAGAGGGCCTACCTTGGGGAAAAAGTACTCACCCAAGGGAATGAATCAACCAGTAACACTTTGAACCCAAGAGTATTTCCAGCTGGGATATAAATGTGGGTACTGGAGTAAACGCCAATATCACGTGGTTGACTCTGACAAGATGGATCTAAAAAGGGACTCTCACCGTATGGGTCAATCTCCACAAATGGAAAGTCCGAACTAAAACCCTTGTTTGTAGTAACCAACTAGTCCATCCAATGAGTTTATCAAAGTGGTGCATTGGAACTTAGATTCCAAGAAGTTACTTGCCATGTCTGATCTTGGTTAAAATATAGAGGTTAAGACTTCATTCTTAACATACCTTTATATTTTTTTCTTGGTTGCATGTAAAATCATCTCTTCTACTACGAAGGGCATGAGGCAAGCCCACCAAGAAAAACGTACCAATTGAGCTAGGATGTTATATTGCTTGTGAGTTAGTTTGAAAACACAGTGCTTGGATCCAAAACATCGAAACCAACATTCAACAAATCATCAGAATTTCAAACTCTTTGAGAGGAACAAATGCCTTTGAAAATTCCACTTGTTACTATTTGTCCCTAGGGGTTCTTACCCCTAGAATGCTTCTAAACACTGAGACCTACATCTCGATTTTTTCATTCCAAAGTCAACATATAGGAAACTATGCTCTTGAAACCTTGATTTTTCACATAATGGACCTTGTGGAATGAAAAGGAATTGAGACATAGAAATTCAGTTTGAAAACTAAGCAAGAAGTGTGTTTGTGGTAAAATAAAGTCATTAACCAAGATTAACTCAAATTGAACCCCACACATGTTCTTGTTTATCTTTTATCATCTTTCAAGCAAACATTGGTCTTTTGGTTTTGAACTACTCTTAGAGAAAAGCATGTTCTTCACTATCTTGGTTTAGTAAACAAGTCCTTCTTAGGTTCATTTAGGATCAAATCAAACACTTCATCCATTCCAAACATCTATCATCTCCATCCCACAAACAACTTTAGAGCTTTGGAAACATCATTCTAGACTTGGGTAAATCATCAAATTTAAAATCACCTTGTTTAGCATTGATCCAAATTCCCTAAACATTCAACATCCTTATCATTCACCCCTTTCATCATTCATCTTATCATTGGTCCTAAACACCTTAGAGGTCAACAAGGTCAAAACACAAGAGGAACATGGAATATAAACTTGATCCATACATCATGAGCGGTCTAAACTAACCAAACTCTCAAAGCCTTACAATGCCGATTGATTATCAACACTCACATTTATACAATCCGTACATGGGATCATTGTCTCCTACAAACTTCAATGGTACAAATGTGAGTATTCCTAGTCAAAAGTTTGGAATTCTTTTCCCGATGGTAGATTTAAATCCAAGTCCAAACCTACAAATCTATCAACCGAACAATCAATGCATGAGCCTTCAAATGAACAACATCATCCCACCAAATCCCAACATGCCAAATGTGAATGTACCAAGTACAACTTTACAAAACATAAACATTTTGAATCCAAACTTGGCAAACTTTGGGATAGATATGTTTTCAAATCACACAAATGTTGTTCAAAGTCCAAACATGATGATAACAACTCCACGTATTGATCCAAGACAAGGTAACACCATGCAAAATCAAAGTCACCTAAATCAAGGCAATGTGATTCCCAACATTGACAATGTTCAATTTCAACCTATCATGCCAAATCTGAGCGTCATCCCAAATCAGAACATTGTCCAAAATCAAACACCACAAGTGTACATCCCAAATCTGCTTGAACAAAAGCCAAATCAAGGGAGTCAAATTCAAAATCAAGATCAAATTTCGCTAGAACAACTTGCTTCACATGCCAAACTAATTGAATTATTGAGCCAAGAGATATCTTCACTCCAAAATCAGTACACTCTTCCTTTGGTTGAACCATGCCATCAAAGCGTTGAGTTGTGGCCACAACCACATTAAGAACAATATCTCCAATGTCAAGAAGTTGAATATCAAGATTGACCACAAACAAATCCAACCCCCACATCTCGAAGATCAATCACCACATCTCAAAGATCAATCACCATGTCTCCAAAATCAATCACCACAAGGTCAAATCTCACAAGGTAACAAACAGAAATACACACCACTTAGGGGACCCATCGAAATGATCATGCAACAGTTGGCACAAGAAAATCTCATTAAACTCCCTGTTTATGAGGATTATCAAGAGCCCTTAGTGAAACCACCAGGGTATAACGAGAAGTACTTATGTGGCTTCCACAAAACAAAGGGACACACAACATCAAATTGTATTCGACTCAAAAATCTCATCTAAGACCTGATTGATCAAAATATAATCACTATTGGGGACAATGATAGCATTGGAAATCTCTCCACCACAACTATTGAGAACAAGGATCAAGATCAATCCATCACTGAGCACCTTGAAGCTATGTCTACTTCATCCAATGATCAAATCAACATATGTCAAGAGTCACTTCTCAATCATTATCAAAATCCACTAACAATACCCTACAATGATCTAATTCAAGAAATGTCAATATCATTTGACCCTATGGTTGAAGACATTCACAATTTCTCCACCACAATTGTTCAAAATATCTCCATTAATGAGCACATTGAAGATGTTTCTATCCCATCTGATGATCAACTCACCATACATCAAGAGCCACTTTTTAGTGATCTATTTCAAGGAGTTTTAGGATTATTTGATCCTATTGACATAATGCGCGATCCATTGACCTATGATCATGTAAAAAATGTCTCTACATCACCTGATGAGTTAGAGGACATGTCTCAAGAATTTATTCCAAAGCATGACCGACATCTTTCACCAAAGTCTAGCAATGGTCCTTTCCAAGACATGTCGACTCTCTTTGACCTCATGATTACAGATACTAAAGGAATCCTCAACTTGACACTCAATCCAAATCCACTCAAAGATCAAGAGGATATTAAGCCACTTCCCATGCCTAATGAAGATATACAAGAACCATTTGTAAGCAATCCATCCTTTGAAATTGACTCATGTCAATAACTTGATCCAAAGCATGATGAAAGCAACTCCAAAATCATTCAAGATCAAGAATTTGTATCTACAAGATACTACAATGATCTAATGAACACTCTCCTATCTATACAAAATGCACATATTCCTCCATCTACCCATGAGATGCTTTCTATGGATAGAAATGTAGATGATCTTTATTCAAAACAATATCCCTTTACTCCTGACATTATTACACAAAAAGAGTAGGTTATTGATTCCTACAATCAAATAGAGTTGTCAACAGCAGTATAAGATATATCGCAAATTCAGACTAAGGACATCATGAATAAAGATATCCAACATTATCCACTCAAGGAAATATGTCAAACAAAATAGGATATTGCAAAGTCAACAGAGCATCCAATTAAAATAACATCATCTGCAGTAGTCATTTATCAGAGAATGCATTCTAAACAAGAGCTCTCGAAACAAGCGGAATCAAAGCATGAAGGTATTACTTCCACAATACTGGGGGCAACTATGCCTCAAGCAAACATCAACATAGGGAGCCTGAATAATCCTTATGATGAAACTAATGCCAATACTACAACCAACCACATCATGAATTGATGCAGAGCAAGAGGATTTACAATTCAACAAACTAAAAACTTCTTTAGAGGCATACAACTTTCAAAAAACTCTTCTTTATAAGGTAATTTCCTTCATAAACATCCTTGTTCAAAGAAACCAAACTAAAAACAAGAATCCCAATCACTTTTTGTTTCACTAAACACCATGTTCAATATTCACATGACAGGCCCACAAACAATTCCTTTCACAACAAACATCAATTCCAAAAATTGTTTGTCTCTACTGTCCTAAGAATACATACTCTGATCTTCACTATAAAGTGCAGAAAACTGTTATTAATAACTTTCACATGAATAATGATTAAGCCAATCTCTCTGGTTAGTTTGTAGATTACTTAGTTACAAAAATTTCATCCAATTTTTAGATAGATCCAACGGTTAAAACAAAATTTATGAGGGTTTTACCAAAACCGGTAACCCTTGATAGGGTTCCAGGCTGGTTTTACAAAAAATGCCATATCTTTCTCATACCTTCATGAAATCAAATGAGACCAAGTTCAAAATGATGTAGAAACATATTAATACCTTTTCCAATGACTTCCCCTTCAGTACCAGGCCGTACATTTCCGTACAAGAGCAAAGAATCACATTTTTACAGTGTTTTCTGAGAAAAAAATAAGAATTCCATTGATATTCTTCCATTACAAATCCATTTCTCCCCTTGTTTTCGACCTGTGGAGGATTTTTATACATTGAGGACTAAAACTAACTCAGATCAACTGACTATAACTGATTCCAATCTCCATCTAACTAATGGACTTAACATTTACTTAATTTTTTGCTCTTTTGACAATGTTTACAATATGGAGCAATTTTGAACATTATGTGACAAATATCTTAAAATATAATTTCCTAAGACTCAAATGACCTCATGCATATCAAAACTAGATCATTAAGCTTTATTACAACATTAAGATATTAAAATGGAACAAATGAATCAATATGGCCTCATGGAGGCATGTGATCAAATAGGTGCTCCTGCACCATGAATCTTCATCCACCCATCACCCCATCAAGGAATTGGGACCAACGTCAAAAGAAAGATTTGAATCAAAGCACAAAGAATGTTATCAAATCAAGAGAAGCTAAGAAGCATAATGGACAAATTAGATACACATGGATACCAAAACATACAAAGAAATATTATCCCTATCAAACTCCATCAGTCAAAGAAACTATGGGGAAAAATAAAAAAGGGAAAAGTATCCATCAAAGATGTCCACAAAAGAAAAATCAAGATTTTCAAGCGACGTACAAAGTGTATCAAGTAGTTGGTCCTAATTCCATGCACACTTCCGTATCCACCCATAATTGCTTATCCTTCCAAGATTGGAGTCAAAGGTTCCAAACTGTCAACCAATCCATATTTTATTCCTAAACACACTCCATCCACACCTCCATGCATGATATCCAATTCTCACATTGACCATGTATTGGCAACGACCCTTCATCATAAGGATTCATAAGGCACTCTATTGTGATGTGTGCACAAAGACAAAGTTAACTCTGGTATCGACGAAGCAGATCAGGAATCTCAAAAGTTGTATTCAAGTGCATGTATCTTGGTAAAACAACTTCTTCAGGTAGGATACCGATGGGACATTATGACAGAAGCATCTACATCAACACCACAAGGTGGTTCGACATGAGCTTAAAATCTTTTAGAAAAAAACCAAAAAAACCAAAAAATATGAAAATCCAAAAAATCATGAAAACAATAAAGATAAAAATCGTCCTCTAGTGAAAACCACTACGATGGCGCTTTGGGCAAGACCATGATGAAAACCTGACAAACAAGCATCATGTGTAGAATCAAGCATCTATGTGCACCAGTTCAGATGAAAGCATCTCATCCCATCCGTAATAAATCCAACATTTCATCCACCTTATCCATAATAAATCCATTCACCCATGAACCATCTATCCAATCCATGTGCATATATTTGCATCCATAGTTCGAGTTATCTTGATCTTGACAAACTTCGGTGCATCGTTTACGCTTGCTTATGGTAAACATCTTGACATGGGCCGTTTTCATTGATCCTATCCTATGCAACATTATCTGAGCCATGAAGAATTATCCAAATGAGCATATTATTTATCCAAAAACCTTATCTTATCGCAAGATAATCCTTGGCATCCTTTGCGTGCTTACCATCCAGGCATCCATTCATGGCATTCCATACATTACTAGACACTGGGGGAAAATATGTACATCTTGCTTCGAGAATAAATCTTGATCTATATCCTCCAACTTATGTGGTGATCCGAACATTGGAAAACATGAAATCAAATTGGTCAAACCACCTGTGAGCAAAATTTCAAATTACTAGCCCATGGCATATTTTGACAAGAAGACATTCCTTATCAGTCTTCATCTTTCATCAAACATCGATCCAAACAATCAATATCAGTCGCATCTAACACACCCTTCAAATGTCACATCAAATCATTCGAACAACTTTTGTTCCAAAATCAAGCTTCATCAAACATGATCAATCAAATCCAATCAAAAAATCATCTTAGGATATCATTGTGTTGCTTATCACTATCCTTGCATTGTTGTGCATCCTCAACAATGTTATCATCATCAATCCTGATCATTCAAATCCTTGCATTGTTGTGTATCCTCGAAAATGTTATCATCATCAATCTCGCATCATCGTGGGATATCCATCTCAGTCCTCGTGTTGCTTAACACTATCCTTGCATTGTTGTGCATCCTCAACAATGTTATCATCATCAATCTTGATCATTCAAATCCTTGCATTGTTGTGTATCCTCAACAATGTTATCATCATCATCAATCCATCAATTCGATCAATCAACCTTAGCTTGGTTTTCAACAAAATCCCAAACAGAGCATTGATATCATCAAACATATCCATATCCAAATCGTCAAAATCGTGCGAAAAATCCAAAAACATCAAAAAATTGAAAAATCTAAAAACAAGTCGAAAACAAAAAACGTCAAAACATGGAAATCCGAACTATGTCGTCTTTGAGCTTAAACATAGGCAAGGCTCATCTTTGATTAGCCCTCGAGACACAAAATCCAAAAAACATTCATAAAATCTTAGAAAACCCCAAAACATTTGAAAAATTGAAAATCAAAACATTTGAAAATATTGAAAAATACCAAAAACAGCCTCAAAACATTCCAAAAACGTCAAAACCATCCAAATATTTGAAAAAATCCATCTGTCTCATTTCGCTTTCACTCTAAATAATCAATCATCCATAATAAACTGATCATCACCTTCATCCTTTGGCAACACAAACAGAAACAATCACAACAATCAACAAAAGCAAACTTCAAACACAAAATCAAAATCAAAACAACAAACCTTTAAACGCAAAATCAAAATCTTGATCATTTTCAAACATGTCAATCGACCTTGTATCAATAGCCTTTCGAGCAAACCTATCAACTTGCCACCATCCACTAACATGTCCTAAGATGTATCCTTCCTACAATGGGCATTATCTTTTGGAAAAACACTTTGGATAAATGAAATGACGTGCCACCATCCACTAACATGTCCTAGGATGTATCCTTCCTACAATGGGCATTATCTTTTGGCAATAGTTTCGGTTCTTATCCTAAAACAAAACAAATCCCTTTGGCTAGAGGTATGAAGAACATTGGCTTGTTTGTGTACTTGATCTTTTCTTTTGATTTATCTTATTGCGCTCATTCCAAGGACCTCTTGATGATATCCGAACAAAGGATTTAGAGAGATAGGAATGGGGCAACGATCATTATCTTTTGTCTATTGTTCTTGTTGGATGTTCTTGTAAAATAACTTGGTGAATACTTGCTTTGTTAGGTACGTCCTAGCAAGGTTTCTGTATGTCAAGTGTGAACAAGAATACTCCTATCTGTTTGTCGAGTCAAAATTCCATCGCACAAGGTACAACGCCATCCTGGTTCTTTATACCTTGATGCATCGTATCTACATGTGTAATCAAACATAAGGTAAGTAGCCCTTTTAAAGTCCCAATCCTTGATAAGCAAAGCATCATCCATCTCTCTCATCATCTCTAATAAAGTCTCGTTAGATCATGGACTTGTTGGATCCTCTTGTCATCATCTCATTTCTTCTTTCTTCTCTCCATGCTAACATAACATCACCAATGCATCCATCATGCATCCATCCTGCATCCACAAACTGTCATCATACCACATATCATTCATAGCATACATAATAGGAAACACCGATCATTTCACATGCATTAGATTTGCATCATCATCATAATATAGATCTTTTAGTCTAAGCATCTGCATAAAACATCCATTGCATAATCATAGCATATTATATCATCCATCTCATCCATCTCATGTGCATTGCATTATTATTTAAGTTGTTTAGGATAATATAGATTGGTTATTCTAAGCATCTTAAAATAATCTCCTTTGCATCATCATCATAACCATCCATACGTCCATCTTGAACCTCTTTATCGTGAGATCGAACCTCAAATCGAATCTTTTCGCTCAATCTCTCGAGGGGGCAATGTACCAATGTACTTATTTCCACTGGGGCATCCGAAAAAAAATAGAAAATTTTTGAATTTTGTTCGCAGCAAGTTTATTCTTTGAACCAATGTAGCAAGTACATTGCTTCAAAGAGGGGAAAAATGTAGACACGTAAAATTGACATCATGCATATTTAACTAATCATATTCGTTCATCAATTAAATAAACCAAGGTATTTAAATTGAATAAACAAACTTTATTTAATTTAAGCCTATCATCATCCTTTTAATTAAAGAAATCAAACCTTTATTTAATTAAATCTAAAATCACCTTTCATCTCCCTTTGATTTAATTTAAATCCCTAAATCTAAGTCAAATGGGTCAAAATCACCTAATCACCATCTTAAGTTAATCAAACTATGATTAATCTAATCTAACCTCCCATCACATCCTCTAGCTTTTCCCACTTGCACAAATAAATCAATTTATTGATTTATTAAAATCATCATTTTCTCTCAACAAGGCATATTTGGAAGAATATTCCTCAAGTTTGAATATGAAGGCAAGTTGACTTGTCCCTTCCAACATGGTAATAACTTCTCTCTTACATGTCCCCCACTTAGCATTTAACTCTCAAATTCAAATTTGAATCTCCCCCTCTTTGGCACATTGACCAAAATGTGCTCATTCCTCAACCTATCACAAGTTAACAAGTGGCATCTTGCCATTGGTTGGTTTTTAGTCCCACATCCTCCATGTTTGGAATTCTTCTATCATTCTATTCTATAAATAGAGATCATCTTCATTGATTTAATCCTCCACAATCTCAGGCACAAATGCATCATTGTCATTTGAATCCATATCATATCTTCATAGCACTTCATATCATCTTCAAAGCAATTTCATCATTTAGCTTATCCAAAGGGGTTGGGAAAGGGCTATTTTCCTCAATAACACCAATCCCCCTATGAAGTGATGGTTTAATCCATTTTAGATAGGTTTACATGCTTATGATTTCTTTATAATGTTTTTTTATCATGTTTCCTTGTCTTAATGTGATTAAGAACTTCATAGGGAGTTTGATTATTGTTTTTGGCTAACTTGACTAATAATATGTTGTGTTGATTTAGATAGCCAAGCAAAAATATTGCTCACAAAACCTAATGTCATAACCAGTTTTAGAGTGCAAATATTCAATCCTGCTCCACCATCTACTAGGAATCGTCAGATTTTATGTTTGTTAATGTAGACTTCTAGGTGTAAAGGGTCATTATGATTGGATTTTTGTGATGAGAAGTATTAGTCAGAAAAGGTGACGTGGGGGGTGTTGGATAAGTATCCCACCATTTTCTAGAATTGATTGACATCAAGGTTGGTAGGCATGGAAGTGTCTTGCAATGCATTATCTAAGATAGATTTGTGCTTGGGAGATATGCGAAGTAACTCAATGATGGATATTTGAGTAGGCATCTTCCCCAAATGATCTAAGAGATTATATTGGGCTTTTGGTTATTTTTTAGGAGGAGAACCTTGCACAGTAACCTTGGTTTTTTGCGTCGTGAGCGCACATTTCGGTGGCTTCTTGATGGTAATGGTATTGACATTATAATATGAGGCTTAGATAACATGTATGGTATAGTCAAGAGAGACAATAGTATAATTGGCTTGATTGTTGGTCTTCATACCCAAACCAAAGGATTTCCCATGGTCATGTAAAGGATGTTTAAAGATTGTATGGTCACTATTGGAGGTCACTTGTTGGTTATCTACTTCTATGATACCTTTCTCGATTAGGTCTTGAATTATGTTCTTGAGTTGTCGACATGATGAAGTTTTGTGTCCTTTGGTGTGGTGATAGTCACAAAATCCATTTTCATCCCACCATAATGGCTTAAACTACCTTGAATCATAATAATATGAGGCTTAGATAACATGTATGATATAGTCATGAGAGACAATAGTATAATTGGATTGATTGTTGGTCTTCATACCCAAACCAGAGGCTTTCCCATGGTCATGTAAAGGATTTTTTAAGATTGTATGGTCACTATTGGAGGTCACTTGTTGGTTGTCTACTTCTATGGCACCTTTCTCGATTAGGTCTTGAATTATGTTCTTGAGTTGTCGATATAATGAAGTTTTGTGTCCTTTGGTGTGGTGATAGTCGCAAAATCCATTTTCATCCCACCATAATGGCTTAAACTACCTTGAATCATAATGTTTTACCTCAGGAAGTTGGATAACCTTAGACTGCAAAAGTTGTTTTAGGATGGATTCAATTGGTTCCCTTGAGGGAGTGCATTTGCATCTTGTTGGAAAATTCCTTTGAGGTCTATGTTCTTGGTTATTTTGGATGGTGTTCATTGTTTTCTTAGGGACAAGTGGTGGGTTGTTTGATGCATTAGGTACTTTAAGGGTAATTGTGGGACTAGTTGTGTGTATTTCCTTTGCATCTACAACTTCGTCATTTGTGACATTCTTATTGTGAGCCTAATACTTATTTTTTTTATTGGAGGTACTTTGTGCATTTTGACTTTTGGTGAAAGTTTTAAGTTACCCTTTTGCAATGAGTTCCTTTTCAAGATTAATGCATTTCTCAACTAGGTTAGTAAATGTAGTGCAACAATGGACTTGTAATTGGTATTTTAGTTTTGTGAACAAGTTCTCAACAAACATGACAACCCTTTTCTTCTCAGGTATTTCGCAAGAACATTGATTAGCCAAAATCCTCCATGTTTAGAAGAATGAGATAAATGTATCTCCTTCCTCTTGTTTTGTATGACACAATGTGGCTATGGTAATGCCATTTTCGATGTTGTAAGCAAAGTGTGTCACAAATCTATTAGCTAGTTCATCCCATGTTCTTCTGCTTATAGTAAATGAGCAAACCATTCGAGTGCTTGTCTCATGAGACTTCGAGGGAACAATCTCATTAAGTACGTGTGTTCAGATGCAATGTATATGCAAGCCTCATGAACTTTCCTCACATGTTCAATAGGACTTCCATTTCCTCTATACTTGGGGAGATTTGGAATAATATAGTTGTGAGGAAATGGAGGCATGTATATGCTTCTATCAAAGGGTAAGGACATAACTCTTGTGTTGAGTAAGTTTTCTTTGTCGATATTTGCATGTTGTCCACTTATTTTTGTAGTGAAAGCATTTTGTTTATCAAGACATCAAGTTGAGTGAGGGATGTGTCTATTGCATTTGCAACTGCATCTTGATATGGGCCCATGTTTGAGTTTTGCAATCCAATATTTTGAGTGGATGTGTTGGTGTTGATCCTAAATGCATGTGATTAATTTTGGTTTGGAATTCTAAGAATTGAAGATGGTATTTGAGTTTGTATATGGGGAGTGAAAGTTAGAATTTGATGGACGTGTGAGGTGTTCTTATTGAATTGCATTTGAAATGGGCTTGAAATAGTTTATCCTTGTGTGTATTTGGTTTCCATATTTTTTTTGATAATATAAGTAACATTTACGGGGTGTTGTACCCTTTACACATCGATCCTCAGGGGCCAAAAAGGATTAGGTCCATATAAACATAACAAAAAACTAGTAAAGCAAAACACAACAACAACACTAGCAGACCAACAACCGACCAAAACAACTCAACAGACGAGACACAAACAATAGACTAGCTAGCATTCTCCCAATTCTTAGAGAGGAGGAGAACAACATCCTCCCCAACCCAGTTGGGGCCTCCTATGTGACCTTCTTATCCATCTCATCCTTAAGAACAATAGTAAGGGTTCCAACCACACGGTGGACCATCTTAATAGTGAACTGTTCCATACCAGTAAACTTCTTCTTGAGCTTCTCCACCTGCTCCAGCAACATGTGATGATCCTCCCTTTGTCTGTAGTCTTTGCTATATCTTCATGCTCCATTGCTGAGGTTCAGAGTATTGGGAAGTTGAGTTCTCCTTTAGAATTTTGTTGAGGTAAAAAAAGTGGCTAGGCCCATCAACAAATTCCTCCTCCTCCGCGTCTTCCTCATTCCTATTTCCCTTGTTGATAAACTGCTCCTCATCAATAGAAATTTCATTAATCTACACTTTCTTGCTATTTTTTGCCAACCTACTAGATATCCTAATGCTAGTATTTTCAACCCCAGTCTCCACCATAGCAACAACCACAATATCCCCCTTTGAATCTCTCCCCGCCACATTCTTCCATTCTCTATCAATGGATAGTGGCTCCAACAGACCTTTCCCTTCTTCTTTCACCTTTTTCTTGGTTGCAGCTTTGCTGTTAGTCTTGCCGAGGGCGATTTTGAGCTCATAGAGCCCAACCGCAACAATCGACTGAGAAGGCCCCACATTCCCCTTTTTCTTCTTAGCGGGTGGTTTAGGCTTTGGGGTTTCAGTATTCCCCAGAGGGGTTTTCCTTTTGGGTCCTTTAGACTCAGCTGGGGAGATATTGGTTTGAGCAGGGGGTTCAACTTCCTCAATACAAAAAATGGAGATGGGTTTGGGTAGGCAGAGCATGAGGTGAAAATGATAAAGCCTCAAGATGAGGCCTTGGTGGAGTGGTAGGGGAGGAGAATCCTCAAGGTTTTGGGCAGCAAAATCTAAGCATTTCTCATTGGAGCTTTCCAAATCAGTGAGTAAGAAAAATGGGAAACTCAACAACATTTTATGGCAGAGGTGATTTAAAAGAGGAAAATGATGATAATAGTAAGTTTTATATCTACCCTCTAAAGTGACATACTTCATGAGAGCGAGACAAACTTAGTCCCATGACTACGGGGGAGCTTCTCTTTCAAAGCCAGATTGGGAGTGAACATGTTTTTCATTTCCTCTAAAGAAGGCATTAAGGCTTTCGTTGTCCTAAGCCTTGGTGTGCTTAGGGTACTTCTTCCTGGTACAAGAGAGCCCCATCACTTGAGAAATCACCTCCTCATTGAAATCAAAGGAGATTCCACCCATCGTAACCCTTCTTTCCTTGTAGGAGCTCATGAATTGCATCGGCATCCTTGGGTCATGAGCAACCAAGCACTCCATTAAAGGCACCAACCCTCCTTCAACATAGATGTGCCAAACCAGCGGGTCCTTGAGAAACTCCCCATAATTGTCTGGCTTCGTCCTCACCCTGTCACCACCCATTTCAACACTCTTCACCCTGCAAAACCAGAAAACTAGTGAGAGCAAAAGATTTTAATTTTTGTTAATGTGAGAGGTTTCCCAAACACTACTTCTTTTAAGCCAACCAAGAAGGCTCTGGACAATCAATACGGTATGCAGGACACACACTTCAAGAGTCAAATAAAAAAAGGCAATCTCCGCGAGCCCATTAATGGAAATATTTTAACACTTGCAGCCAGGTTTGCTAAAAATAATGATATTGGAAGGTTTTCTTTCCACGTTGTCATAGCACAAGTACTGATGATGGTTGGCCACGGGGCCAAATTTATCCTTCCCTAAATATCTGCCTTTTATCATTAGGAGCTTTTTAGGGGAGTACTTGAAGTAGGAAAGGCCCTTTATCATTAGGAGCATTTTAGGTTGCCATATTGTTGGAAAGGCCCTTGTGTGTTGTTTATAGGGGAGTACTTGAAGTAGGACCTTGCAATGTGTTGGTGTTTGAATTAAAATTCATGTTTGTTTGTGGCTTAGGCCCGTTGATGTAAACCTTTCATATTTTGTGGTTTGACTTGTTCTTAACCAATGAAAAGGGATTGGATGATGAAGAACCCATAGCATTAGATGATCAGCCAAATGGATTAAATGTACTACTAATGGGTTGTGTCATAGCTTGTGAGCCTTGTGTTCTAAATAGTGGTGTTGTATGGACTGTTGTGGTGTCTTGTGTTGTGGTAGCATGTATTTATGGGATAGTGTGTTTAGGAGTATATGCATAGTGTCTTGGTCTTGTGTAGTCTCATTGATTGGTGTTGCCGAAAGTGTGTTAACATCAAAACCATGAGGAAGTTTAGCCCCAGTTTGTAGTAATTTTTATAGGAATCGTTGTGGGTCTTGTGCTACTATCTCATCCACAAATCATGCTACTTCAGGGTCTTGAGTTGCTACCTCAATCTCTTCTTCAGTTAGAGGTCTTTGGATGCCTTTTACTGTGAATTTTTCGAAAGGATTGGCAAATGATAATTGTGAAGAAGACCCAAACTTCATGTTGCTAAAGGGTTGACAAATTCCTCATCGGTGAAGTCCATTCCTTTTCTTTTCCTTTGTAATCTTTTTTGGACCATAAAAGACTTACAAATTAATGAATGATATGGAGTCTAGGGGATGCTAATGCAATGGTGAGACTAGGACTAAAGTATGCAACTAGCTATGTTTTTGGGGCTTTCAAAATATAAGAAATGCCAAATGATGATGCACTTATGGCCAAGATTAAGGTACATAGTGACAATAGACAAAATTGAGATGTGGTAATGTCACTATGATCCAAAATCTATAGTAGGTCTAAGACTAAAGTATGCAATGATGAAAATATGATGTTGTGATGAAGGGTGTGGTATGACTAAAAGTTATGATATGAAGAATAAAGCACTTTTGTGGACCTAAGAAGAGGTTACTAACCAAACTAAGATAGTCCAAAGTGACAAATCTGATTATCAAGACCTTAAAAGGGACAAATATTAAGATGATGATGATTAAAAAATGGACCTCAAACTAGACTTGTGAGTTTAAAGGACCAACTTAAATGACAAAGATTTATTGATGAAAAGAAAAGGTCAAGACAATCTAAATTTGTGACTATGATTTGATCGAAAGTTTGATAAATCTCCTAGTCCAAATTTTGCAAAAGTGTATGCAACTAATGAATGAATTAGGGTTTGACTTAAGGTGTATGCAACTAATGCAATGGAAAGTTAAGTGATTGGAGTGAAATAAATGATTTGAAATGAGAAAGTATGTAGTTTGATGAGATGATTACAATTAGGAATTGATCCTAAATAGGACTACACTAGAATTTCCCAAAAAAAATGCCAAGTAGCAAAAGCGATTCACGACCTGCCAAATGCATTTTTTTGACCTGCAAATGCAGTGCACTATTTTTAGTAGATGTAGTTCAATTATATAGTTTACAATTTGTAAATGTGGCAAATAGTGTGTTTAGCCCTAGTTTGAATGCTTTTGAGTGATTTTTTATCTTGATTTTTGTGAAATGTGATGACAAAGACAACAAACCATTTGAAAACAAGTCTTGGTTGTTTGAATGTCTAGATTTTATGAGTGTAATATGTATGTTCAAGGGTTATTAATCCCAATTTCCATGGGTCTAAGCACAATTCAAAGATATTCATACACATAAAACATTTCCTACCCTAAGGTCAATGACCAATGGCAACATATCTCAAGCCCACAACTTGGAATCTCCTTCGACGTGAACAACTTTCAAGGGGATGTGTACACTCTTTTCTTTGTGAGAGAGGATAGATAGGGGCCTCCAAGACTGGAAGGATGATCCAATCACCCTCTCCTCAGAAAGCTACAAGTAAACAAGTAGCTTATACTATGCCAAGGATTTCTGTCGTATCTCAAGGGAGCCATATGGTGAGTAACCTTGAGGTACGATGCTACACCTTTGCATTGAGAATGACACTAATAAATAACTCAATCAATAAGGGTGGGCCTCTAACTAATTGTATTCTAGTCATGTCTCGGGGACTTACCACCTTGCAAGCATCTAACAAGCCACTAAAGGATTTAGCAACCCCTACTTGGGTCTTTAGAATACCTCTAGGATACTTCCCCTTTTGAATTGGTACTATACAATGAAGGCTAATGATAGTTTGGACTTGAATTTCATCTTATCCTTTTATATGGCGGCTCGAGGGAAAAACCACTTTGGGTCACCAATGAGTTCTCCGTATGGATGTGTCTCAATTGGTAGACCCTTCTAAATGGTTATAACAAAAGTGAGACAAATACAATGTTTTTGATCTCCAAGGTCATACAAAGATGCGAGGAGAGAGCATACACATGTATTTTCTCACACTAGCAAGTGTTCATTAACCTTTAGAAAACTAAATGTGTGGTGTGGCAATGAAAGTGTTAAGAAGTGTTTTTGATTCCCAAAATCACATAAAGTGCAAGGGAAGAGCATACATACCTCAAAACAAAAACAAGAGCACAAGACAAAGCAAACAATGGTTCCTTTTAATCTCAAATTGAAAATGTGATAAAGCAAAGACACTTGGTTCTTCTTAATCCAAAATGAGTGAATATTCAAGTTGTTCTTTTTAACCCAATGAGTGAAGATGCAAGTTGTTGTTCTTTTTAACCCAATAAATGTAGATGTAATTTTTTGTTCTTTTTAACCCAGTGAATATGTTTAATCAAAAGATATTGACTTATTTTAGCCCCAAAATCAAAATGTTCCTATCTTAAACGAAGACAAACAACAACCATGCAAAAGATGGATTAGAAATTCTAAAGGCAAATGTCTCCTCCAAACATATTCCACAAGTTTCGAACCAAATATCAATAACATGAAAAACCTCTATTCTACCGAATGAAAAAAAAACATAAAATGAAAAAATCCTAATTAAAACCCTAATTAAGAATATCAGGCAAATGTGACTCGGGATGTCACAGATGCAACTCACTATTTTGGAACTTTTGGAATAGATGTGACGAACCAAACTGTGACTACAGTAAACCGACAAGCAATTGTGGTGCACCATCGAAACAAATGCGGTGAACCCCTAAACAGATGCAACATAAACCTGAAAGCTACAAAAACACTCAAATCTAGGAAAATCTGGAAAATCTCGAAATATAAATAATGCAATTATTCTGTCGCGATGTGAAAATAAAACCACAAAGATGAGAAATGATAGAAAATGACAAAAATAGACTACTGAAATGGTTTTCCCTATTTTCAAACAAATGTGGCTCTAGAAATGATGACTACGACATTATGTTTTCATGAATGTGTCGCAATAGCTGTCAAATGCACCATGCCATACTTGAAATATATTGTACTGTCTCTCAAATGCATCATTTGGGCTTATAGTTGTGTTGCCACCTAAAACTCAAAATTTCTCAAAAATTCTTTTAAATCTAGTTAGTTCATGTCAGGTTCACCAATGTAGAATAGGGTAAAATTAAGGTTAAAGGCATGAATCAATAAAACTCAAACCTTAGAGCCCTAAACCAACAATGAAGCACAAATGAACATAAAAACATAAAAGCATAAAGCAATATTATCAATATTTCTATACCATGGTTGATTCACCTCCATTGTCCTCCTCCATCTTGCTTTATATGCTTGATTGCCCTCAAATTTGAGTATGCAATAATAAGCCTTGTGATAATGATAGCAAAATTTTGAAGATTGTACTTGTCTCCTTGAATGCTTGAATGCTCTTATTAGTTGTTTGGGTTGAAATGACGATGATAGGTCTCTTTTATAGAAAACCAAATTCGGATGAAGAGCTAGGATTAAAAGCCAATATGACATGAAAATCAATGGCCAAGATTGCTTGAGAAGCAATGAAATAGGGTTAAGGTTAAATTAGGGCAAAGATAAGACTTGGTTAAGGATGGACAGTTGAGATTAAATTATAAAATAATTCAATCAAGGGTGGAAATTGAATGAGATGTGAAGAGATAAGAGTGACATGGATAAAGAAGTTGGCATAGAAAAAGAGGTTGCTGGAGTAGATTAAATAATTATAAAATTATTTAATTTAGAAGGGAAAGTGAATAATTAAATAATTAAAACAATTATTTAATTATAGAAGAGGGGGGGAAATTTGACATTTTAATTAAATAATGATTTAATTCAAAAAGTGGAAGAAAGGAAAAATTAGTAATTTTAATTAATTTTAAAATAAAATTTATTTAATTTATGGAAGAAGGGGCTAATAAATGATTAAATAATTAAAATAATTATTTAATTATAGTCTAGAAGATGATAATAATAAAATAAATAGTAGTTTATTTAATTATAGAGGAAAGGGGACATTAGTGATGTAATTTATTTAATTAATCAAAAGGAAGAATAAAAGAAGAAAAAAAAATTAATTAAATAATTAGAATTATTTAATTAAAAGAAGAAATATGACCTTAGACAATTAAATAATTAAAATTATTTAATTATGTAAGAAAGGGAATTGACAACGAAAAATGATGTTCGTAGGCTTAGGACACTTTTTAGTGTCTACACCTCTGACTCTCTCAATGTAATTTGTGCTGGTAGAATTCTCAAGCACGAGTTGGTAGATACAATCCTTCGGAATGTTGGTTTCAAGTACAATTTTAAAATATTAATCAGCAAAGTTGTAGTGGATTAGGGAAAAGCAATCATTGATGAGCTAACCACTCAAACTCGCCTTTCTCGCATCAAGTATGTTACCTCCACCTCCCTCATCAAATCACAATTTATTGATTCACTATAGCTCAACTCTTAATATTCTCCTATAAATGTTTTATTTTAATGTTTATTCTTTTTATTTGGTAAGATAATGTTAAAGCATTTCATGTGGTTAATTGATCAAATTTTTGGAATTGCCTTACTTGAATAATAGTATCCTTTTTTTCTCATTGTGACGACTCATGTGATGCACACTAAACTCACAAACCCATGTAAGAAGCTTCACTCAATAAAATTAAGTATTATGTATTTCTCATTTGAGGAAATTAAGTTGAGGGTAGGGTTCATATGTCCTTTTTTGCAATTCTTTATCTAACCACTTGATTAAAACCATACACAATACCTTTGATCGTACATCATATGTTTTAGGTTGAAATAGATTAATAATATTAGGGCGAGTCCTTTTTTTGACCAATTAAGAGCATGAAACAATATTATATTTTAAAAATAATGTCTGTAAAAAGATGAAATTACGTGTGATTCTAGGGAAGTCATTGACCAAAGCCCAATTCCTTAAATTGGTTTCCCAAAAACATAAACAACAAAAAGTTTAGGAAAAACTTTAATGAAAGTAAGTGGCAACATGGATAGTGAAATAAAGATGTTTTACTTTTGCTACCATTAGATTATTCATTATTCCCCTTAACCTCCATTGTATTTGCAACTATACCAAAAATAGTAAAAAATGAAGATATCCAACTTAGAAGGATTTGACAGTGGTATACTAGTAAACATTTTATATTTGCAGTAAAGATTCTATAATGAAAGTGTAAAATCTAAATATATATGAAACTATCAATTTACTATTATGGATGTTATTCTTTAATTTTCAATCAACATATCAAAAGTATATATATAAAATTATAGTATAAATATGCATGTCATATGTTATGAACTAGTCTTATGGATTTAACTTGCACAATATCAAAAAATAGTTAGTATTGCATGAAATTATGAACAATATTGCATGTATATTAAATATTACATCAAATAGAGAATAATATTGCATATAAATTAATTATTGCATGAAATTGAGAAAACTTAGTAAAGATCAAATTGCATGACAATAATCCAGTTGCATGTCAATAATCTAGTTGCATGTCAATAATCTAGTTACATATCAATAATCAAGATTGCATGTCTATAATCTTGTTGCATGTCAATAAATAAATTACATAGCAATTATACGTTTGACAATCATTATGCATGAAAGGATATAAATAACAAAAGATCTACATATAATCATTTTGCATGAAAAGAAAAGGGGTTATTTATTTTTATGATAATTATGCATGTTATATTCTACTATATGTGATTTGGTTCACCTTTCAGGATAGGGTGTTGAATATGGACCAACAAAAAAGGTCGATCCTCTTTTTGGTATCTTTCGTTTTAATCTAGTGCTTTGGCCAAAGCCATGTTTTCATTGAAATAGATGAATGTTACCTAGAAAATTATATTGATATGTTTCTCTTCCATATCCTTATAGTATGACATTGCATGTTCATGTTAGAAATGCTTGTAGATATATTAGGTTGCACCAAGATTCCCTCTTGCTTATTGTTTCCAGGTTGCTAGGTATTTCGTGTAGTTCTTCGAGTAGGATCTTAAATTTTGAAGAAGCGTAAGCTTCATGGTTGCGTTGAAAAGTGCCCGAACCATGTTATCATCTCTAAGACTTGCAGATGACTGTTAAGGTTGGTAGTGATCAGGGACTATATTGTTTATGTTCACATATCATTCTTATATCATTATTTTTATTTATACTTCTAGATTGTTTAATTAGTTGTTTATTGTTATCGCCTAGAAGTGCACCCTTGCTAAGTTGCAAAACTCAACCTACTAGTGAAACATGGGGTCTTTCTAGGTTTGTGGGTCACCTATATGATGGAAAGAACCTCTAGAGAGGGTTGGTTCCCTTGATACTCACCTATCCTAACCTAAGCTATTATTGCTATGGATGGAAAAGGGTAGAAAGATGACATAAAAATGAAATTAACTATGTGGGTGATACACCAAATGTGTTTTCTTCATACCTTGGACTGTTGTTTTGACACATAAAAGATTAATAACTCAGCTATGTTTACACAACTCAAGATATAGCATACTCATGTATCAGTGTTTTATAAAGAGGTTGAGTGTTTTCAATCCTAGAAGTAAGAAAATAAAGTGTTCTTCATAGATAGGAGCTTTTTTCACATTAACATAGACTATAACCTATACAAAATATGTTTTTTCTTATTTAAAGGTGTCAAAATAAGACATATTTAAGGATTTATGCATGGAATCACAAAAATAAACATCAATTACTATTTTGCACACAATAAAATAAACTTTTGAAGGTAGAAAATTGAAACTTTTATTGTTGAAAGGTGTCTTTACAATAGTATATGCCTGAAATGATTGATTTTCTCTTCAAAAATAAAATATTATATATATTTTAGTCTCAAAGAATGGTTTTTGAGAGTTAAAGTATAATGTTTTTACTGAGAAGAACTCCTAGAAGTTACAACACACAAAAAATTTGCAAGAACTAACTAAAAAAAGAAATAGGTCGTGCCTTTTTGCATACAAGTTTTTCAAATCCTTAGAAATTTGTTACAATAGATAAGTGACATCTGTACATGTGTTTGAACATGTTAAAGCTCTCCTTGGGCATTGAAAACTATTATTCTTCTATGACTTCTTCAAAGGTTCCAAGGTGGCATAGAAGACCTCATTTAATAACATGCTCCTTAGAAGATTCCTAAATACTCTCAACCTATAGTTCAAGTCAACAAACTGCTCCATATATCCTTTCAACTACTACCAACTAGCCATCAACTTCTCTAACTACTCATAAATACTCTTTTACTTATCCAAACTGTAAAAAATCCTTTACCATAAAGTCTTAAAATGGTCAACACTTCCTTGGAGGTGAGGGAGATTTTTTAGAGCGACCTCATCAACCTTTATTCTCATTTTCATAGAGCACAACTAATCACTTTACCACTTATGGATTGATAATGTTCAGTTTACTTGGATTATTGATAGTGACAATTATTACATGACCTATCTCTTCATCTAATACAACATGTTCCTTAGATTCATCAAAAGTGTTTTCTCCACTTGTAGGTGTCATGAAAGCCTTGCAACCAATCAAGACTCCAAAAGCCAACCTGAGATATTATGGATATAAAAACCAACTTGATAGAAAGGACAGTCCACAAATTTCATAGAGCATTCAATTATATAGTGCCTATCCATTCCAACCCTGTTCAAAATCATAGAGCAATTTTGTTCACAAGGAACTAGCCTTAAAGGGCATGTTGTATCATGATAATTTTCACACTGTATAAAATACCTCCCTCTATCCCTTGTTAGTATAATGCAATAGTCATAGCATGCACACACTTCTATAGAGCTAAACCTCTTTAGACTCATAATTCATGTCATAGTGATAGGCATTGCCCAAGTCAATAGGTTTCAAGAATTCCTTTGCTTTATTGCCTTCATGCACCTAACTCTTAATACTGTAATATTGTGTTATGAATACTGTCATTTCCCCTTCACTATCATTTAACTTTTGAGAGGACTACCACTTAGCCTATCATGACCGTCCTTGCACATTCTTGGCCTCCTCAAACACCATGTTTTCCTTCAATAGCCTCAAGACTATCACCATTGCATGGAATTACCTAAATATGATAGGATGAGAGTTGAGAATATATGCTTGTACTACTGCCACCTTATTGTCAATACAATGACTATTATCATACAAGACTCATTATTATTCTTCCCTTTTATCTCTAGTAATTTTTAAGACCTATCATGCACCTATGACCTCTTTCCTCCATGATTTATCCCATTGATTTCCATTTCATTTGTTGTGACTAGCATCTATGAGCTATCTATTAGAATATTTTATAACATTATCACATATTGCCCATAAGTACTATCATATACTTTGTAACTTTAAACATAGTCATATGCTTTATGTTCACTAGTATCTCCCACCCTTGGGACAATCAATCTATAGAAATTAAGGCACCAAAGGGTGCATAAGGAACTTTTGAGCTCTTCAAGGAACTAAAAGTTTAGGAATAGTAAGGAGCCTCATCTTTGATGGAGTCAACTAAGACAATAGCACCCCATATGCAGCCAACAATCCATTGCCTTGACTGCTGTTTCTATACCATTGTCCACTGTTATTTCCATGCCTTGTCTCTGTCATAGGGGTCACTATATTTTCATGGTTATTGTATAATTTACTTTCGTCACTAACTATGTGTGTTTAACCTTTCTAATGTGATGAAACCCTTGAAGCATGACCTCCTAATCCCTCACTATCCAATGAACTAATGCATGGATAGAAAGAGATAGAGGAGTGTCCTTTTGCTTGGTTTTGGGGCTCTCATATGAGTGTCATGTACATTTCTCTCCATCTCAAACTATCTTCTTGTCACTACCTCCCAAACCTTGGTTCTTGGATGATTTTCATCTCTCATTTGTACAATATTGGGCTTGCAATCTCTTCTCTTTTGATGCTATTAGGTGTCCTCCTTGTGCCTGAAATATTTGGATTGTCACTACCCTTTTATGATTGTCCATTCTATATGTTGTGTTACTGTCATTGTCACTTGTATTCATGGAATGATCACTATGAAAATTTTGATGCCTTATGATTGCAATCTACCCCTAAACCTTGGAAACCATTGTCACGACTGTCACTATGTAACTATCCCTTGATGAGGACTATGACTATATCATTGTCTTGAATGTGACCTTAACCCTTATCTATGCACTTGAAAAAGACCATCTTATCTTGACAAATACTATCCTCTTCATGATGCATACCATGTCCTCTAGGCATGTACTTTTGTGTAAAGGCATAAATACCTGATGTAATTGTGGTGCAGGAGCACCTAGGCTGACCTCCATTTTGTTTGTCATCAATTTTGGCTTGTACCTGATCTTAGCCAAATAAGGGTATTAGTGAGTTTGATTTGGACCTTAGAAGGTCTTGTTTGTGTGTGATGAGTTAGTCACTAGGACTAAAGTCATCATTAGGTATCATTATGGTTAAATGTTGCTTTATTTAGTTTTGGACAGTTTAGGTTGGAATGTAGGGCAATAAATGTGTGCTAACCATATCCTTGTTGTTAGAAGATGCCAAGAGGCAGTTGAGGAAGTTGATGGTTCGAAGCAAGGAGTTAGAGGTCCTAATATTTAGGATCATGACACAATGATGGAAGTTGCAAAAGTTGTTGTAAAATTGCATGGCAACATTTTGTGTGATTGCATGCAACTTAGTTGGATTGGAATTCCTAGAAATTAGGAGTAAGTGCTCGACCAACTTCCCTTGAAAGATGGAGAAGGCATCTAAGTAGAGGTGTGGCTCGTAGAGAGCAGTTAGAATACTTTGGAATCAAATTTTGGCTTTGTGTGAATAGGAATTTCTGCATTTTTTCTGTGTTCACCCATGTGTTTTGAGAAACAGATTTACCAAAGGCTTTGTGTATACTGAATTAGCACTGTATTTGTGTTCATAGAATAGTTTAGAGTAACTTTCATCTTGCATTCAGGTTACTTAGTGTAGATTTGTTGTTTCTAATTCATAGATTAGAGTGTAGAGTGTTAGTTTTCTCTGTTTTGAGCAGTTAGACTTAGAATGGCTCCCCCATAAGATCTAACCACGGGATCTCCCTGAAATTAGATTGAAATGACAGGGGAGCCAGTTACTTGTAAATATTTAGCAGTAGGAAGTATAGGGAATGGAGCAATGACTTGTAAAATCAAACCCTAGGCAAGCTAGGATAGTCCGGTTAGGAGTTTGATAGTGAAAATTGGAAGAACTTAGGTAGGGGTTACAAGTACTGTACGAAAGAAGCATGGTCTCAGGTAGGGTTAGACAAGTTCTTCACATGACAAAAGGGTTGAAGCTTCAATCAATCCATTTGCAGTAGTTTTGAAGGAGAAAGCAGCGAAACCCTAGGAATTAGGTCAATTAGCCCTACTTCTCCTTGATTGTAGGAACCTACTATACGGAAGATACATAGGTCTGAAACCCTATGAAAGATTTAAAGGTCCAAAAGGGTGTCTGGAAATGCAATTTATTTGCTAGGTTGTTTGACAAATTTAAGCAAGAAAATCCAAAGAGTGACTGGTAAGGGCTACTAGGAAATAGGGCTCACCAAGGCAAATACTTGAAAACGAGTAATTTGAAGATTGAACACTAAGCAAGATGGACCTATTTGGATGTGAGAAGCATGATGATAGTACCTCTAGCTCCCCTACAGGCAGTTCAAGTCTGTAAGGAAGATGGCACTTAGATCCTTCTAAGTGTAGGAGATTGACTATAAGTTTGAATGGTGTTAAATCCTCTAAGGTTAAGCACAAGGATTGAAACTCTTGTAACAGAGTTAGAGCAAGGCTTAGTTAATGATCTGAGTCAAAATAGAGCCTAGAAGTTGTCAGGTTCTTGGTGGAAGGCAGAGTGAAGCCTTCTAATAAGTTGGTGCAAGCAAACCTTGGAGTGTCTTACATCAAATTGTAGATGATACAAGGTTACTTCCTACACCCTTGTACTAGCCTATCATGCCTCTTCCTTTGGGGTGCTGCCTAATTAATTCCACATAAAAAGTGTATTAGATATTCCAAAGCCACTCACTTCCCTGAAATCAAGAACAAAACATGGACTTTTACTTGGAAACCTTCAAATGGATTTTTTTCTTATTAGAGTAGAGCTCTTGGTAGTCATATGAAATACCCTACTTAATATAGCTAAATATTCCAATAGCTCCCATTAGACCTATTGATATTCATAAATTGTTGAAATATTTGAAGTCCACAACCTATAATAAGTGCATGTCTCATTCTTTCACCCTTCACAACTAATCTTGATAAAAAATTCTAGCAACTTCTTCACATTATTGTTATGAATAAGCTTCTCACTACTACTAGTAAAGTGATAAAACATCACACTTCCAATGCATATCATATGTCCTTTACCTCTCATAAATATCCTTTGACATTTTACTTGGAACACTCAAATGGTTGAACTAGAGGAAATTTATTAGTCCTATGTCACGACAACAAAAGTCTTAGACCATCTAACTTTCACAAAGCTGATTTTGTACAAGTGCTGACCCAAATTTGTATCTTGCTAAAGTGTGGCATGCTTTAGATTAAAAGAATCATAAGGAATAATGAACACAATTTACAATTTGCTTCCCAACTACAGGTCCATTTAAGGTGGATGCTTCTTTTGCAATCAAATTTATCCCACAAACCCAAAGATCGTTGATTGCATCATTTATTGTTATAAAGTGAACCTCCTTTTCTTTCATCATTGGATAGACCTTGTATCCTCAAAAATTTCCTCTTGATTCACACTACCATAAAAAAGTGGTCCAAATGATGCATTATTTCCAGCACTTGTAGTAAGAACAATCCCCTTTCTAACTTTTGTCCAACTTTACTTTGGAGTGCATGGAAGGTCTTGAAGAGTTAACAACATTGATCAATTTTGAATTAGGTTTCGTTTTAACCTTGTATGGAAAGTGTGCTTTCTGTTCTTGGCATCTTTCCTCCATCATTATTTTGATATTAAAATACATAAATCTTAGTGTGCTTCTTATCCCTATGAAAAATTTGACCTACCATGTCTTATTTCTAGACTTGTTCAAGGAAAAGGTATTGAGAGATTACCACATGCTCTATGAATCCCACATATCAGATTACTAACTATGATATTCATGGCAACATTTATCATTTCTTTATGAAATAGGTATTTGATGACTCATAGACCAACACATATACCTCATGAGGAAAGGAAAACATACAAGGTGGTAGCTAGAATGTTATAGAACTTGGAATGTGTGCATAAGACATGTATAAGCTCTTGGAAACTCTCATGATCCATCCATAGATCCATTAAACATGTTGATACCCTACAATGTGGTTAATCAATGGAACATACAACTGCTATCCTCATGTCGTGCCATAAGATTTTCTCCAAAATTTTCAATACCAACAACCAAAAACCCTAAAATCCTTCATGATACATGGGTGTTGCTTGACATTCTCAAAAAACAAGAAAAATCATTTTTTCTCCTTTTCCCTCTTTTGAACAAAACTTGGCACCTATAAACCTAAAGCTTAGAAAAGGTATTTAGGAAATTTTAACTTAAATCATGATAAAAATGTATTAACATCTTTGGCGACCTATTTAAAATCTTTTCCTGCTAAAACTCAATGACCAACTACCTTATACAGTCCATTGGGTACAAAATTCATGAAAGAGCTTGAGAATATACAAAAATCAAAACCTGTGCACTATTGTAGCACCCTCAAAATAGTGCTTGACACCTTCAAACCTAACCAAACCACCTAAGAATACACAAAACATGACCGAAACAAACTAACCAACTATGCAACAACACTTGGAGGAATGAAAAGGAACCTAAAAACTTATGTGCAATAGCACTTATTGATTCAAAGACAACCTATCCTAACCTATCCTAACTGATAACAAGGCTCACTCAAACAAAACAATTGACTAGTTTTATAAAATAAATTCCTTTTCTAACCAACATAGGATGCTTTACATGACCATAAACTATTGAGAGGATATGAACACAAATAAATATTCAATAAAAAAATTGCAATGCTTCATGAATGATGTAAATAAACTCACTTATACTATCGTTTTGAACTAGAGAAGTAAGCTAAATTTGACCTTCTTTAGCTACAACTTCATATTCAACTTCCTCCTTAGTTGTAACTTCATGCTTGGGGGAAAGCATGACTTGTGATGCCTTATGGGCCTACATCCTGGCTAGATGTCTAATAGAACCCCCTTTTGAATGCAAAAACTTCAAACTCTCATTACCATCTTCTTCTTTCTAGACCACTTCTTTAATGTTATACAAATTGGAATGATTAGGTTGATGTTGTTCAAATGGAAAAATGGCTACATTCTCCTCCAATTTGTGGTACTCATAATTTTTGATTTAGAAAGTGCTATCTTGGCATCAAGATTTGAAAAAAAGTCTTCTATGATGCTGGAAAAAACATCTTCATTAATTTTCAGCTTACTCTTCTCATGTTTTTCAATATTCACAATTTTCAAAACAATGTTGTCCTCATATTTCTCTTGGTATATCAACACCTTATCGAGATTGTTTGTATCCCTTAGCTGTCCCAATGTTGATGTTGATGTCAACATGTGCATGTCTTCATCTTGTTCAACAAAAAAAGGAAACTCATCAAACCATAAGGTAGACTCTTCTTTTTCACTATCTCCTTCCTGCTTGCTATTTAGTTATCCCCACTGATTTGTTGACATAGGTATATTCTCATCTTCAACAAAATATGGGAGTTCATCAAACAAATCAGTCAACACTTCACATTCAACACCTTTTGCTTACCTTTCATTTTTCTATCCTAACTGGTCATACTCATCGTCCCTTGGAAAAAAGTCTAATTTTTCGCTTTCTACCTCATGTTCAAGGGTATGAACAACAAAAAATTCTTATTGTTCTTCCCAAACACCTCCTCTTCTTGTTCAATAAACCAACTATCTTGGTAGACAATGGGCCCATATTTACAAAGGCGAATGGTGCTAGGATAAGAAGGTTGATTATAAAGGTCTTTTTAGGTTTCTTGAGGAAGAATAAGCTTTGGAGAAGATTGTTCTTGAATAATAGCAAGATGAGTTTGCAAAACTCAACCTTCTGGTAAAACATGGGATCTTTCTAGGTTTGTGGGTCACCTGTTATGGAAAGAACCTCCATAGAGGGCTAGTTCGCTTGGTACTCACCTATACTAACTTAAGCTATTGCTGCTACTAATGGAAAAAGGTAGAAAGATGACATAAAAATAAAATTAAATATGCGGGTGATGCACCAAATGTGTTATCTTTAGACCTTGGACTATTTTTTTAACACAAAAAATATCAATAACTTAACTATGTTTACACAACTCAAGCTTTAAATACTCGCGTATCAATGTTTTATAGAGAGGATGAGTGTTTTTAGTCCTAGAAAGAAGAAAATGAAGTGTTCACAAATAGGAGCTTTTTTCACATTAACACAGACTATAACCTACACTTTGAAATATATTTTTTCCTATTTAAAAGTGCCAAAATAAGACATATATTTAAGGATTTATGCATAAAATCACATAAATAAATATCAATTACTAGTTTGCACACAATAAAACAATCTTTTGAAGGTAGAAAACTGAAACTTTTATTGTTGAAAGGTTTCTTTACAACAATATATGCTTGAAATGGTTGATTTGCTCTTCAAAAATGAAATATTACATTTTTTATTCTCAAAGACTGGTTTTTGAGAGTTACAATACAATGTTTTTGGTGAGAAAAACTCCTATAAATTACAACACACAACAAAATTTACAAGAACTAACTAAAAAGAAAAACAAGTCATTCCTTTTTGCATACAAGCTTTTCCAAATCCTTATTAATCTGTTACAATATATAAGTGACATGTGTACATATGTTTGAACATGTCAAAGCTCTCCTTGTGCGTTGAAAACTATTATTCTACTATGACTTCTTGAAAGGTTCCAAGTTGGCGTAGATGATGCATAAAAAATGTTTGTTTTGACCTCCTTTAAAGAACATGCTCCTTAGAAGATTCCTAGATACTCTCAACCTACAGTCCAAGTTGCAAAATTGCTCCCTATATACTTTTAATTGATACCAACTAGCCATTAACTTCTCTAACTTCTCATAAATACTCTTTTACTTATCCAAACTATCAAAACTAATTTACCATGTTATAGGACATGTGTTAAAGTCTTGACATGGTCAAAACTTCCTTAGAGGCATAGGAGATTTTTTAGAGCAACCTCATCAACCTCTATTCTCATTTTTCATAGAGCACAACTAATCACTTTACCACTTCTGGATTGATAATGTTCAATTTACTTGGATTATTGAGAGTGACAATTATTACATGACCTATCTCTTTATCTAATACAACCTATTCCTTAGAGTGATCAAAATTGTTTTCTCCACTTGTAGGTTCCATGAAAGCCTTGCAACCAATCAAGAATCCATAATCCAACTTGAGGTATAATGGATATACAACCAACTTGATAGAAAGGACAATCCACTAATTTCACAGAGCATTCAGTTATCTAGTTCCTATCCATTCCAACCATGTTCAAAATCACAAGACAATTTTGTTCACAAGGAACTAGCCTTAAAGGGAATGTTGTATCATGATACTTTTCATACTCCACAAAATACCTCCTTGCATCCCTCATTAGTACAATGCAATAGTCATAATTTTCATACACTCCACAAAATACCTCCTTGCATCCCTCATTAGTACAATGCAATAGTCATAACATGCACACACTTATCTAGAGCTCAAGTTCTTTAGACTCACAATTCGTCATAGTGATAGGTATTGCCCAAGTCAATAGCTTTTAGGAATTCGTTTGCTTTATTTCCTTCATGCACCTAACTCTTAATATTGTAATATTATGTTGTGAATATTGTCATTTCCCCTTTACTATCATTTAACTTTTGAGAGGACTATCACTTAGCCTATCATGACTATCCTTGCATATTCTTGGCCTCCTCAAACACCATGTTTTCCTTCAATGGCCTCAAGACTATCACCATTGCATAGAATTACCTACATATGATAGGATGAGAGTTGAGAATATATACTTGTACTGCTGCCACCTTATTGTCAATACAATGACTATTGTCACACAAGACTATCATTGTTATTCTTCCTTTTTATCTCCAGTAATTTTCAAGAGCTATCATGCACCTATGACCTCCTTCCTCCATGATTTATCCCATTGATTTCCATTTCATTTGTTGTCACTAGAATCTATGAGATATCTATTAGAATATTTTATAACACTATCACATATTGCCCATAAGTACTGTCATATACTTTGTAACTTTAAACATAGTCATATGCTTCATGTTCACTAGTGTCTCCCACCCTTGGGACAATCAATCTATAGAAATTAAGGCACCACAGTGTGTATAAGGAACTTCTGAGCTCTTCAAGGAACTAAAAGTTTAGGAATAATAAGGAGCCTCATATGATGGAGTCAACTAAGATAATAACACCCCATATGTAGCCAGGAATCCATTACCTTGGCTACTCTTTCTATACTACTGTCCACTGTTATCTCCATGTCTTGTCTCTGTCATAGGGGTCACTATATTTTCATGGTTATTACATAATTTATTTCCCTCATTGACTATGTGTGTTTGACCTTGCTAATGTGATGAAACCCTTGAAGCATGACCTCCTAATCCCTTATTGTCTAATGAACTAATGCATGGCTAGAAAGAGATAGAGGACTATCCTTTTGTTTAGTTTTGGGGATCTCATATGAGTGTCATGTACATTTCTCTTCTTCTCAAACTATCCTCTTGTCACTACCTCCCAAACCTTGGTGGTTGGATGATTGTCATCTCTCATATGTACAATCTTGGGCCTAGAATCTCTTATCTTTTGATGCTCTTAGGTTTCCTCCTTGTGTCTAAAATATTTGGACTGTCACTACCCTTGTATGAATGTCCATTCTAGATGTTGTGTGACTATTATTGTTACTTATATTTATGGAATGATCACTATAAATTTTTTGATAGCCTATGACTGCAATCTACCCCTAAACCTTGGAAATCATTATCATGATTGCCACTGTGTAACTATCCCTTGATGAGGACTATGACTATATCATTGTCTTGAATGTGACCTTAACCCTTATCTATGCACTTGAAAAATACTATCTTATCTTGACAAATATTATCCTCCTCATGATGCATACCACTTTTCTCTAGACATGTACTGTGCATTATACTTTTGGTTGTCCTTTTCCCTTGAAATCCGCTTGCAATGAAATGTGCAAAGAAATGGTATTCTTTTTCCAAATAAGCCAGTAATGTTGCCTTCTATAAACTTTTGTGTAAAGTTATAAATGCCTGATGTAAGTGTAGATGATACAAGGTTACTTCCTACACCCCTATACTAGCCTATCATGCCTCTTCCTCTAGGGTACTGCCTAATTACTTCCACAAAAAAAGCA
Source organism: Sequoia sempervirens (assembly GCA_007258455.2). NCBI lineage: Eukaryota > Viridiplantae > Streptophyta > Pinopsida > Cupressales > Cupressaceae > Sequoia > Sequoia sempervirens. Next base: position 90,350 of record VDFB02162824.1, read on the forward strand.
TATTATATGTTCCAAAGCTACTCACTTCCTTGAAATCAAGAACAAAACATGGACTTGTACGTAGAAACCCTCATATTGATTTTCTGCTTACCAATGGAGAGCTCTTGGTAGTCACATGAAATATCCTACTTAATATAGCTAAAGATTCCAATAGCTCCCAACAAACCTAAAACTAGGAGTTTCCTTTTTCCCTATCTGGCAGTGCTGATACTCACAAATTATTGAAAGATTTGAAGTCCACAACCTGCAATAAGTGCATGTCTCATTCTTTCATCCTTCACAACTCACCTTGATCAAAACTTCTAGGAACTCCATTTTCACATTATTGTTATGAATAAGCTTCTCACTACTGCTAGTAAATTGGTAAAACATCACACTTAAAATACATATCATATTCCTTAACCTATCGTAAATATCCTTTGTCATTTTACTTGGAACACTCAAATGGTTGAACTAGAGGAAATTTATTAGTCCTATGTCATGACAAAAAAAAGGCTTAGACCATCTAACTTTCACAAAAATGATTTTGTACAAGTGTTGACCCAAAATTGTATCTTGCTAAAGTGTGGTGTGCTTTAGATTAAAAGAATCATAAGGACCATTGAACATAATTTACATTTTACTTCCCAACTACAGGTCCATTTGAGGTGGATGCTTCTTTTGCAATCAAATTTATCCCACAAACCCAAAGATTAGCATTTACATCATTTCTTGTTATAAAGTGAACCTCCTTTCTTTCACCATCGAAAATACCTTGTATCCTCAAAAATTTCCTCTTGATTCACACTACCATCAAAAAGTTCTAAAAATGATGTATTATTTCCAAAACTTGCAGCAAGAATAGTCCCTTTCTAAATTCCATCCAACTTTACTTTGGATTGCATGGAAGGTCCTGAAGAGAACAACATTGATTACTTCTGAATTAGGTTTTATTTGAACCCTGTATGCAAAGTGTGCTCTTTATTCTTAGCATCTTTCCTCCATCATTGTTTTGATAGTAAAATACATAAATCTTAATGTGCTTCTTCTTATCCCTATTAACAAGTTGACCTACCATGTCCTATTTATAGAATCATTCATGGAAGAGGTATTGAGAGATTACCACATGCTCTATGAATCCCATGTAGTAGATTAATAACTATGATGTTCATGGCACCATTTATCATTTTTAATTTTTTAGAAATAGGTATTTGATGACTCACAAACCAACACATATACCTCATGAGGAAAATAAAACATACTAAGTGGTAGCTGGAATGTTATAGAGCCTAGGATGTGTACATAAGGCATGAATAAGCTCCTGGAAATTCTCACAAGCCATCCACAGATCCATTAAACATGTTGATACCTTGCAATGTGGTTGATCAATGGAACATGTAACTACTATCCTCACGCCATGCCATAAAATTTTCTCTAGATTTTTTCAATACTTGCAACCAAAAATCCTAAACTCCTTCATGATAAGTGGGTGTAGCTTGACATTCTCAAAAAGTAACAAAAATTACTTTCTCTTTTTTCCCTCTTTTGAACAAAACTTGGCGCTTATAAACCTAAAGCTTAGAAAGGGCATTTAGGAAATTTTAACTTTAATGGTGATAAAAATTTATCAACAAATACATGGCATGGGAGCTTGAGTTGTACTTTTGTATATCATATATTATGTTCTTTTACCTAGATTATGCACTACATATATGAGATGTGATATGACATTTATTTATCTAATGAAGTTGTTACATTTCAATTCCATGTTTATGAGATATTGAGTTAATATTTATTTTCGTGAGATTGTTTAGGGTTTCAAACCTTACATAGTCACATTGAATCCTTCATAATTTATTCATATACATCATCACACATTCCTAATCACATATACAACCTTAATTCTCCTTCTAAACCACCACTTACATATCATTTCATAACACTATCATATCTCACCCCAACATTCTTCCTACATTGAGACAACCAATTTTGTTCATTCATACATAGACACCAATCATCCTGATCCATATCATCTACAACACACAACCAATCAAACCATATTACCATCCATTTCAATCTAAATCAAACATTATCTTTGAAAATAAATACTTAATATCATCATCCATCCTTAATTTTTGTGTGTTTAAGAACTTTGTCTATCTTAAGTCACAAGCTAATTGAAGAATCATCGAATCACTTTGGAGAAAATTAACCTAGGAGCTTGGACTATCCTAATTTAACAAGTTTTAGAATCCTAATTGGTCTTGCTTGAGAACTTGGCCTATCTCAAGTAAGAAAGATTACAATCACCAATTAGCTATCTTTTCTTGATTCAAAAGACACCTTCGATTTAAATAATTTCATCACCTATACTAATCATTGTTACATTTCAACCTGATCTAACCATGACAATCATCTTTCATTAATTCAATTTAACTCTCTCTAAGTCATATCAATATTCTTATCCACATCACTTAGAAAACATATCCCATCAACTCACGACCCCCTTAGGTAAGAACCCCTTGGATATAACCCCTACTTTAAATCAAATCATTAATAGAGTCTCATCCTTGCCTACCACAATGCTGAAAACAATCCACTTTTGATTCACCTTTTGGGTGATCAAATGAAGTCATTTAGAAATTTGATTTTGTAAGTTTGTAGCCCTTACTATAAGCTTTCTAAAAGATATAATTTTGAATATATTTATTTTCATTATTATATTTAGTTTCTATTTCTAGTGAACATAGGTTTTCACTAAACATCAAGGTCTTTGTTTCATTCACATGTGGAAAAGTAGAGAAAATTTCTAAAAAATATTTGTGCACTAGGTATTTGTGTTCTAATTTCAAAAAAAAAGTTTGCTCAAATGAATAAAAAAATTATGTGTGATCAAAGTAACCTATGTTCGAATTATAGTTAATCTCACTTCAAAAAGTTATTAAAAAAGTTATGCAACAAAAGATTATGGAAAAATATTTGTGCACTAGATATTGATGTTAAGAATATGTTTAAAAAATTATAATTTAATCCTTTCTACAAATAAAGTTATGTTTTACTGAAGTAACGACACTTTTTTAAAATGTTGTTAACTAGAAAAGATAATATATTAAAGCTTAAAAAAAAATCACAAATCATATCTTAATTTTTTTAAATACATGTACAAGCTACATAAAAAATATAAAAAAATTAATAGTTCATATTATCTTCAAATTATTAATGATTTAGTTTCTATGGGTGATACAAAGCTAAAATCTAATTAAAAATGCTAATTTGAATGTCCCACTTTGGCCAAAAAATGATTTTTTTTTTTTCCTATTTCATCCAATATTTTTCCTTTGCGAGATGTATTCTTCCCCACATCAAACATAATCATCATCATTTTATCCTTTTAGCACCCTGACAAGAGGTTATACAATTGTATGTTTGTTGACAAATGCTTGTTTATTTTTATTTTTAATTCATCTTTGCTCTATCTATCGATCTTTCAATTTATTTATTAGATCTTTTGATATATCTTTTTGACCCATACTATGCCTACTCATTGTCACCACAATCATTCTATATCATGGTATGCTTTGAATGGTATATATTGGGGCATGGTCATTTATTTTTTGTGTCATGTTTGTTGGATTGTGTCCACATTTACCCACCAAGTGAATTAAATTCTTTGAGAGTGTTGGGGCATCCTCTTCTTTGTTGTTTTTTGAGTGTTAGTCCATGCGTTGGATACATTGTCACCTTAGTCTTCTATACCCTGGTGCATAGCATCCATTACTACATCAAAATAAGGTTGCTCTTCATATGCTTAAATAATAAAGCATTTCAAATAAATATTTTTCCATATCTAATCAACCATCATATTCATTTCATCCATTCACTTTTCTTGCATATATCTCTTCACCATTCATTATTAAAGAGCTCACTCATGTCACTTTTTTGCACGAATAACCTCTCGAGGGGTAATCATCATCTCATCCATTCGATATTTCATCATTTCCTCCACAAGATTGAGGCATACTATCAATTTATTCATATCTCATCCATCTCATCATAACTTATTTTATTTTCTTTAAAAAAATGTCACTTTGAACATCATTTCAAAGAGGGGAAAAATGCAGACACCTAAAATATGTCACCTTCATTTGCATCACTAATTTGATATAATCATCACATAATCATCCATCCATCATGATATCACCTAGGTCCTGATTTCATTCAATCATCATTCAGTTTATTCATCCATCACCTAATACATACACATCATCACCTTGTCACCTAGGACACACATTTTTTGGAGATTGTTGGTGCTATCATTGATGTCAATCCCCAATGTATATGTGTTGTTATTTGATGCCAACCTCTAGTATGGGCAGGGAGATTGTTGCACTATGTTGTCATATTGATAAGTTTTTGTGGTATTGAGAAGGTATTGTAGATGTTATAGATATTGAGAAGGTGTTTGTGGTGTTGTTGATGCCCCTGGTTCACTTGGTTTTTGAGTGCTTTTGAGAAAATTTGAATATAGAGTGTGTAGTGTGATGAAGGTGTGTTTAGTTTTGTGCTCCATATTTCTTCATGGTTGAAGATATGCTTGTGTGGTTTGGATGTGATGATTAGAGGTGTTAAGAGGTTATATATTCAGAGATTTAGGTTTTGAATCGTGCGACAGTGGAAGTTGTGTTTGATAGTGTGTTTCCTGTGAAGAAGGTTGTCTGGGAGAAATGGAATTGCTCCACATTTCTCTGTGTTGAGGTTTCTTATCTTGCGGATTTGGGAACATGATAATATTATCTATATCTACCTTCCCTTGGAGTTTTGTGTGTTCAAGTGTTCCACAAGGTTGGTTAGTGAGTTGTATGCTTGTGGCAATGTTGCTTGTTGCATAGGATGATGGTGTTCTTAGTTGTAGGTGGTTGTGACAGTGTTGCAGAATATTCTAGGATGTTGTGGAGAGTTTCTTTGAGGTCCGCTTGGTGTTTTTGAATCTGGAGAGTTGTGTATGTGGTCACTTGTTAGTGTTAGTGCAGGTTTGGCCGACCTATTGTGCTAATGCTAATTGCAGAGGTTGTTAGTTGTTTATGGAAGTGTGTCAGTGTAGATTTGGGTCCTAGTTAACTATTAGTGTGGTATCCCTTCACTTATTTCCCTCATGGAAGTGTTTGGTGCTGACCTATTTGTTGGTTGCATGTTTGAGGTGCACACGTTTCATTATGGCTGGCATGGAGAAGGTTTTTAAGGTTGTGGAGGATATATAAGCAAGGTTAATTGTTGGAAATGTGTGTGGGATATGTGCGAGTGTTTTAGGATGTAAATGCGATCAAGTGTGGTGATTTGAGTGTGAGATTAAATACCTAAGGCTATCATATGCAGTGAGTAGGTGTCTACATTTTCAATGTGCTTGAAGTTGTTGGAGGCAGTGAGCCAAAGGTTGTAGATGGTGTAGAGTTGCAGTGGTGGATTTTTCCTATTGCTAAGAGATAATGAATCTCTCTGTAACATTCTTATTTTTCTATTATTCTTTCTTCTAGATAGTGAGTCCTTTGGGTAGTGAGCCCTTGGTAGTGAGACATTCTTCTCTTTTGGGTAGTGATCCCTTCTAGAAGTGAGCCTATTGTATTTGATGTTGCTATTCATATATATGTGAGTTAATCCTCATCCTGGTTTTTCTTTGATTATGGTTTTCCACGTAAATATGGTGTTATCTTATGTATGGTGTTGAATGTGCTTATGTTTCACATGTTTACATTTTTTGATGATTAATAAGGGTTTGATGGTTAATGAGGGTTTAAGGTTTTAATGTACAATTGATTCACCCCCATCTCAATTATCCTGTGTCCAATTATTGGTATCAGAGTTGTGGTTCCCTGGAAGAAGCTTAATCGCTTGAGGTAGATTCAAATAGTGAATAGGAAGGGTGTCAAAGCTCCTGTGTTGTACAATTTTTGCACACACGCCCCACCGGAGGCGGGGACCCTCTTTTTTCTTTTGCATCTGTACCTCTTGGCTTGGTCGAATTTTGGTTTTTCTCTTCTTGGGAGGTTATTTTGGGATTAAGTCTAGACTGGGTTTGATGAGGACAATATTTTGAGGCTCTAGGGGAAATTTGCAAGTGTTGGAATTTGAAAATGGGAATTTTGAAGTAAATTTTCAATGTTCTATGTAAATTGTTTTTGCACTTGTGGATAGAGGACAAAAAATTAGGCAGAGTTGCTTTTTGAACTTTTTGAAAATTCCTTCTAGATAAAAAGTTATGAGGTTTAGGGGATTTCAACCTTGTAGGAAATTCGGGAAAATCTATTCCCTTAGGAATTTTCTGAAAATTCCTTGACCTCCTCAAAATCCCGAGACCCCTCAAAATCCCGAAATTCCTTAGAAACTCAAAAATTTTAAAAGGGAAAAAATTTTTTTCCAAAATGCAATTTTTTTTCCTTGAAATTTTAAAATGTTCCAAAATGAAATTCTTGAGATGGATAGAAAATTTTGAAAATAAAAATTCCCAAAATGGATTTTTTTTTTGAAAATGGAAAGTTCCCATTAAAAAATGATTAAATAAATATTAAAAGGGGAACTTGCATATGGATTCGTGCCAAAAGGGAAATATGGAAGAGTTCAATTCATAAGAATTCATGCCCAAACTGTCTACAGCTGTAAGGAGTTTCTAGAAGACATGTGAAGTTGATTTCATCATCCAATCATAATTTTCATTAATGATAGGCTGGCATAATATTGTTTTCTCATTGTTCCATGATGTAACTGCTTTTATGCAATTGGATGATGATGTACCATGAGCTCCCAAATTAAATGTAACTGCTGGATGCTTCTAGAGGTGTAGTGTAATTTGTGCCATTGGATTGATTTAATCTTGACCTTTGATTCAAAATGTAATTTTCTATAAAAGGCCAGTGCCTTCTCATCTGTAAGGGAAAAGACTAGGTTAGAAGAGTTGATTAGAAGCCATAATTGGCTAAGTTAGGAGTTAGATTATGCAAGATAGTAGCTGTAGGAGAGAGGAGAGATTGGAAATTGTTATGTAATGTTGGAGAAGTTAATGCAATTGGATTGTTGATTTGGCAAGCTTTGTGTTACACTTTGACAATTTATGGTTTCTTGTTCTCAATTCTCAATGTTAGATGTTAGATTTCAGTTCTTTTGCAATAATGGTAAAATGTTAATGATGTTGATCAATCTCCAGTCCATACTTTTAGCAATTTGCTGATTGTAATTTGCTGTGCAAAGTTAGTCTGGGCCTTATTTTGTGCTAAGTTCACCTATGGATGCTTGTTTACATTGCACCAGTTATTGGGTATGTGAATGAATGTTCAAAGTCTGAAAATCTTCAGTTTCCTTAGAAGATTGCACCGTTTCTGTGGAGTTGTAGGCTTGTCCTTGATCAAACAAAGATTGGTTTCATTGGGGATCTGTCCATCTGCAACATTCATCATTTTTGTGATTGATCTTAGGTCTTAGTCTTAGAAATCTCTCTTAACCCTTATCTCTTTTGCTGTTTATTTTGAATCTGGGTTAATTTTAGGACTGAAAGCATCACCATATTGTTGCATCTGATGAAAGTACGCTTCCAACATTGTTCATTTGTAAGGCCCCTTGTGATTACCAACATTTTCACATTATCACTGAATTGTTTATGCATTGTCAAGACCTAACATTAGAGACCTTGGGGTTATCTCTTGAGGCTTGCTAATAGAGATTTACCTTTCAAGAGAGATAGGATTTCCATATTCTGTCTGAGTTGTTGCTGTGCAGAAAACATCATCAACAGATTGGCGCTAGAAGGAGGGCTGAATGAAGGTGGCATAGTTGGAAGTTGGATGAGCCTTTATGCTAAAAATCTGAGATATGATAGATCCCTAAATCTGAAAATACAAGTTCTGAGTCAAGATGGAAAAGCAGTCTTATGTTTTTCATGGTGGAAACGGTCTTCAGATTGATTTTCCTCAACTTTGTGAGTCTTTGAATAAGAGATTGGATCTCTGGAATAGTAAAGGTTTGCATCACTATGCATTGTCAGACAAGTGCATAATTCATAATACCTGTAGGCACAGTGAGTTGGGATGCTTAGAATTTTTGGGCCAAATCGAGAGGATTTTACAAAGGGGTATTTTCATGCAGAACTTGCCTGAACCATTAGCCTCTACAGATCTAGGGTTTATTGACGCTGCAGTTGAGGCATTTATGTAGATAGTTGAAGATCAGCTTGTTGGTGGTAAGTGTTTACAAGATTTCATCTCATTTAAATGGTGTAGAGTTCATAATGCAGCCCATTCAGAGTTCATTTTCCATTCATGTGTGGACACCATCATTAAAGTTGGAAGATACCTAGAGTGGAAAGAAAAGTTAGACAAGGAATGCACTACAGAGAGGCCAACAAGTTCTGAATCCAGAGATGATTTTGCAACTGATGTTGAGGTGGCTTTGGAAGGCACTGAGTGTAAGGAATGCCAATATGAGGCATCAGAGTTAATAAAGGAACATTTAAGTGAAGAGCCACCTATAAAGATCAAGGAGGATGTTCCTATAGAGGCTAGTCAAATTTCTCAAAATATAGTGAAGGATGAGTTGTAAGAGAAAGGAGTTACCATACACGCTCCTCCCTTCCAGGATGAAGATCTAATATAGATTAGATATAAAGAGTTTGTTGCCAGAATTAGGAAAGATTGGTCAAGCCTGAGTTATAGAGTTTGCCTAGAGGACTTGTTGTTACCAGCTTGGTGCAGGATACATGAGGAAGAGCATTCAGAATTCACATGCTTCCAATGCTAGGAAGCCATAAAAGAGGTGGAAGAACAAATGCAATTGCTACAACATACGAGAGATATACAAAAAGATGCATCAAACAAGTCTCTGATAGAAGAACTTCAACAAGTTGCCAATGAATGTATCACAAAACAAAATGTAGGAGTTGATGTTGCTGATAAAGAAGTTGATGTTCTTGATGACTTTGATCAAGAGTCTAAACCAATGCCAACAAAAGATGAATTCAGGGAGCCTTTTCATTTATCAAATTCTATTTTTCCTCTATCTATTGATGAACTAAACATTGAAAATTCACAGGTTTCATGCATTAAGGATGAGATAGCTGATGTGATTCATACTGATGTGCAGGAAAATATGAATGATGCTAAGCATGAAGATGTTCCAATCACTATTGACGAGCATGACCACTGTGTTGTAAGCAAAAAGGTGCTTGAAGATCAGTTTGTGACGTCTCCTAGTGACAATGCCTCTAGTTCTGTTTTGCATGTTTCCAATACAAGGGGATTGTTGTACCATCAGTGGAGACCTCTTGACAACATAGATATCAACTCTTCACAATTGAAGAATGATGAATACCACATTCAGTCTACAACAATACAAAATCAGGTTGTTTCTTTCTTTACTAATTTTTTTGAATCTTATCAATTTGATTATGGAGGTTTACGAAAGACAACTTGCATATGGATTGATCATGGTTTCAATGAGTTGCCTCTATTGCTGATCATTCCTGATTATGAGGTTGAGTTTGAATGCTGCACTATTGAGCCTTATTTTGTTGAATATAAAGATGAATTTGCATTCTTGAGGACTATTACCATCACCTTGTTGCTCGTCCATGCATTGATTAACCATATGGGGATAAGTCTCAGTCTTCCTTGTCTAATCATGAGTCACTTTGAGTCTCTTTGTACATAATTCATATTTGAATAAATGCAACTTGCTTTGATTTTCTTTTGCTTTAGTCTTCTTTTTTTTTCTTTAGGATTAGTTTGATTTGCTTTAGTTTAGATTGCTTTTCCTTGCTGTTGGTTTGCTTCTATTTTGGTTAGTTTAGGTCTGCTTTGGGTTTCGGTTTGGTTGTTGCTTTGCTTCTCTAGCTTGGGTTTTTTTGTTTTCTAGTTGGGGAAGTGTCTTTCCTACACAATAATTATTCATTATCTGGGACTGTTCTGGGTATTTCATTGATAAACTTTAATCATGTGTCTTGAATGGATGGTTGAGGTCTTTATTATCGTCAAGCAGTCTGAATGTTTGATTTAAAGAAGATGGGTCATTGGTTTGATTTGAACTTGAAGTATTTTGAAATCTTATATCTTTCATACATATTAAGAATCTTGAGGTTGCTGTGGGATCTTTGTGAGGTCTTGTTAGGTGAAAAATCTTATTTCTGCTTCAGTGCCACTGTGGTTCTCAGCCCTGAATGTGAACTTCATTGTTCACAGGTTGAAATAAAAATGAAAATAAAAGAAATATCAAAAAGAAGAAAAGAGAAATGCTGAAAATCAAAAGAATGAATTCAACTTATCAGGAGTATCCAAATATCTCTATCAGGGCTATGGACGCCTGGCTAGCAGTAGAGCTATGTTCGGGAGTGTCACAACGATAACCTCATCGGGGCTATGAATACTTGACTGGCAGTGAGGCTCTATCCAGGGTGCTTTTGGAGCTAGAATCTTTATGTAGCCTAATTTGACTGAACTTGGTTTCTGTAGTAGCTCAAGGAGGGAAATGAACTCACTTGCACACACTTGGATTTTAAGTTTATGGAAGGTTTAGTCTACCTTTGGTTCTAATTATTTAATCTTGCATTTTGATTTGTTTTTCTGATAGGGAAATCAAAACTAGAGATTATGGGTTCATGATTCTTGTTCATCATCAAAATGCTTTGGAGCATTTTCCCAGCAGGAGTCGCCATTTGTTGTGCATTTTTCGCACACGCCCCACCGGAGGCGGGGACCCTCTTTTTTCTTTTGCATCTGTGCCTCTTGGCTTGGTTGAATTTTGGTTTTTCTCTTCTTGGGAGGTTATTTTGGGATTAAGTCTAGACTGGGTTTGATGAGGACAATATTTTGAGGCTCTAGGGGAAATTTGCAAGTGTTGGAATTTGAAAATGGGGATTTTGAAGTAAATTTTCAATGTTATATGTAAATATTTTTTGCACCTTTGGATAGAGGACGAAAAATTAGGCAGAGTTTCTTTTTGAACTTTTTGAAAATTCTTTCTAGATAAAAAGTTATGAGGTTTAGGGGATTTCGACCCTGTAGGAAATCTGGGAAAATCCGTTCCCTCGGGATTTTTCTGAAAATTCCTTGACCCCCTAAAAATCCCGAGACCCCTCAAAATCCCGAAATTCCTTAGAAACCCAAAAATTTCCAAAATGGAAAAAAGAATTTTTTTTTGAAAATGGAATTTTTTCCAAAATTTTTTTTTCAAAAATGGAATTTTTTCCTTGAAATTTTAAAATGTTTGAAAATGAAATTCTTGAGATGGATAGAAAATTTTGAAAATAAAAATTCCCAAAATGGAGAATTTTTTTGAAAATTGAAAGTTCCCATTAAAAAATGATTAAATAAATATTAAAAGGGGAACTTGCATATGGATTCATGCCAAAAGGGAAATATGGAAGAGTTCAATTCATAAGAATCAGTGCCCAAACTGTCTATAGCTGTAAGGAGTTTCTAGAAGACATGTGAAGCTGATTTCATCATCCAATCATAATTTTCATTACTGACAGGTTGTCATAATATTGTTCTCTCATTGTTCCATGATGTAACTGCTTTTATGCAATTGGATGATGATGTACCATGAGCTCCCAAATTAAATGTAACTGTTGGATGCTTCTAGAGGTGTAATTTGTGCCATTGGATTGATTTAATCCTGACCTTTGATTCAAAATGTAATTTTCTATAAAAGGCCAGTGCCTTCTCATCTGTAAGGGAAAAGACTAGGTTAAAAGAGCTGATCAGAAGCCATAATTGGCTAAGTTAGGAGTTAGATTATGCAAGATAACAACTGTAGGAGAGAGGAGAGACTAGAAATTGTTATGTAATGCTGGAGAAGTTAATGCAATCGGATTGTTGATTTGGCAAGCTTTGTGTTACACTTTGATAGTTTATAGTTTCTTGTTCTCAATTCTCAATGTTAGATGTTAGATTTTAGTTCTTTTGCAATAATGATAAAATGTTAATGATGTTGATCGATCTCCGGTCCATACTTTTAGCAATTTGCTGATTGTAATTTGCTGTGCAAAGTTAGTCTGGGCCTTATTTTGTGCTAAGTTCAACTGTGGATGCTTGTTTACATTGCACCAGTTATTGGGTATGTGAATGAATGTTCAAAGTCTGAAAATCTTTAGTTTCCTTAGAAGATTACATCATTTCTGTGGAGTTGTAGGCTTGTCCTTGATCAAAAAAAGATTGGTTTCATTGGGGATCTGTCCATCTGCAACATTCATCATTGTTGTGATTGATCTTAGGTCTTAGTCTTAGAAATCTCTCTTAACCCTTATCTCTTTTGCTGTTTATTTTGAATCTGGGTTAATTTTAGGACTGAAAGCATCACCATATTGTTGCATCTGATGAAAGTACGCTTCCAACATTGTTCATTTGTAAGGCCCCTTGTGATTACCAACATTTTCACATTATCACTGAATTGTTTATGCATTGTCAAGACCTGACATTAGAGACCTTGGGGTTATCTCTTAAGGCTTGCTGATAGAGATTTAACTTTCAAGAGAGATAGGATTTCCATATTCTGTCTGAGTTGTTGCTGTGTAGAAAACATCATCAACACTATGCTTGATGGAATGAATTATACTTATTGGAAAGCCAAGATGGAAGCCTTTGTTGTCTCTCTAGGGTTGGAGTCTAGAAGCTAGTTGAAACTGGATACACTATGCCTGCTAATGGTCAGACAAGTGATGATGAGGTCAAGGATTATGAGAATAATGACAAAGCAAGGAATGTTATCCTGAGTGGTCTTTCTGATTGTGAACTTGGGAAAGTGATAAGTCTCAAAACTGCTAAAGAGGTCTAGGTGAAGTTGCAAAGAATTTATGAAGGAGATGATAAGGTTAAGCAAGCAAAGATGCAGAATTTCAAAGCCAAATTTGAAAATCTAAGAATTTCAGAAAATAAAAACATTACTATAGAGTCTAAACTAATGTATTGTAAACTTGCTAGAATCTACACAATTCAGAGGTTCATCTTACTGAATAGTCCACTCAACATTGCAAAGACTGCATTAAAATATCAACCCAAGGTTTGTAAACTTGTGATGATGCAACATAGTATATGCCTTTAGAGACTCAAAGCTACTTAAGCTATCTTATTCAAGTTATTCTATTTGTTGTAAATCACAAAACTACATAATAGTGAAGGAATAAGCTAGAACTAATGGCTATGGGTACCTACAACTAAAACTATAACTAAACTATTGTAAATAAAAGATCACTGTATCAACTCAAAACTAATCAAAACTAACAATTCAACTAATTTACCCTATGGAGTGCTATTGGTTAACCATTACATGCATGTGCATGAATACTAATTACTAATAAGAAAACTATGAGATTCTATTTTAACTTGCATTTAGTTCATGAAGTAATGATAAACACAAAATAACTATTTAAACAAAGATAAACAACTAGAAAATGAAGTGAAGAACAGTTACCTTGAGTGGCCTGCTCAAGTGGTTGTTCTCACTTAACTGAAACCAAATCCAACTAACATATTCTATGCATCCAATGAAATTGACTTTTTTCTTGTATATCATGAAAGATTACATAATATCTTCATAGATTGTATTAAATCATTTTGAATATCCATCATGTCTTGAAAATGGAAAGAAAAATTGATAATGAAGAACTAAAAACAACTAACTTATCTATGGATTCAACCATTAGCTATATACAAGCTCGAGGGAATCTTATTCAAAGTAACAACTAACCAAAATCATTAACTTCCACTCCTAAATTTTAGAGTGTATAGTTCAAACCACAATTGAAAAGAAAGAAGAATCCTAATAAGATTGAAACTCTGTAAAACAAGATTGCATGTAAAACACACAAACATTTGTCAAAATCCTATTAGTAAAGGAGTCCTTCTTTCCAACACTTATTAACTTGTTATAATGATGCACGTTCAATCTTCAACAGGTGTCTTCAATAATAGTTATTACATTTCAGCTTAATCTGGAACTCCCCTGTTTTGCTATCCCAGTCTTCCTTTTGTTGTATGTTATAGCTCCCAACTACTATGTGCTACAGTTCTTCCTTGGCTGTTAAAAGGTTAATTCACAAAGCATGTGCACAATACTAACTACCATAATTAAAACAGAAAATTCCATCCACTTTTCATTCATATCTATATATAAACCATGGAATGCTACTATGTCATGACCATATTTCCATCATTATATTTTAGGTCCAAATCTACATAATAAGTATGAAAGGTAGTATAATATAGGAGTATTATCTGAAAAGTATATCTAAAAGTGTCTATAAGTAGGAATGAAAGCAACAAAAAGCAAGCTAATAACTAAACCCATCACTCCCCCCAACTAGGCTTTTGCTTGTCCCCAAGCAAAACACTAGGGGTATTGATTATACTGTAGGTGATGTGCCTCAGGTCCATAAAAACATCAACTCCTTGGGTCTATTTCAAATAAAAACCTCTGTGTGTTACAAGTTGCCTCATTTTGGTATTCACTTCTTTCTCACATTCTTTACCTTTCTCCCCAGTCCAATATGGAATTGGATAGAGAAGGATAGGTGTATGAAAGGTGAGTGGTACCCAGTAAATCCCTTTATTAACACCAATTGCTATATACCTGTGTACCCTTTGAAGCATGGCAGTGAAATTATACATTGAATGAGGTTCCTTTTTCTGTAATTCTGGAGTTAAGCTATTCCATCTTCATTGCATGTGACTGTAGCATTGTTGTCCCAGACCTACAACTAATTTTTTCATTATTTCATAATTTTCCCTCCTAAGTTTCATGATTTTCTTGCCCACACCCTTATGATCAATGAGTTTTAACCATTCATCAGTGACTGCATCAAGGTTTTTAGCTTCTTTCCTTATGGGGAGAGCAATTGATTTCTCTCTCCTCATACTCTTCCATTATTTCACCTTTGAGTTGTTCATTTCTATAATAGGATGCAAGTGCCCTTATCTGAAGGTCCCCTACAAAAATAAGAGGATTCCACTCTATTTCATCTGGCACTACATAATTGTGTAAATAATATTCACATAACTGATCTTGTTCTTCAGGTGTAGAAGCAACAAAAGTGTTAAGAAACTAAAAAATTCTACTCATACCAACTGACTGTTTACTAAGTAACCTCCTAAATTGGAAACTTAAAAAATATTTCCTGTAGAAATAGTGCATATGTCCTTAGTGGAGGTCTACATCTGATAATCTGTGCAGCCTTGTCTGCTACTTCCTCCAACCTAACTGCTGATATGCTTAACTCCATGTCTTTCTTTTCCTATTCCTTTTCACGTTCTTCAATCAAGAATTCCTTTTCTTTCTTCGATTTTTTCTTTTCATGTGCAAGCTCATCAGTTACTTTCCATAATTGATAGCCAAGTGACAAGGTTGTATGGTAATCAAGAGTTTTGATGGAAGGAGGTTTCTGATTTGGCATTGCTAGTTCTCCATCCCCAATCTTAGTTACGACCAATTGTGCTAACAATTCAAGTTTAGACCATGGCCATACATTTGCAATTTCTCCTCCATTTCCTACATTTTTGCTTCTCTTTCCTTGTCCTTCTTTTCATAGGTCTATACTAACTCCTCCAAATGTTTGATCCAGTCTAAAGCTTCATGGAGCTCTTTCCTTACATCTCTTTCTTCTATATACATCTCCTCTATATCCATGAACTATTCATTACCTCCCTCTTCATAGTCTCCATGAATGGGTCTATCTAGGGTTTCTTTCCATGTTTTCTTAGCAGTAAACACATCTTACAATTCTGACTACAAAGTTTTTAGCACATATCTCTTCCTTTTCACTGGTATATTCACATTACTAGGGATATTTCCCTTTCCTTCAGAATATATTTCTACTAATGTGAAATTTTCTTGTTGTTGTTCTTTGATCTTTTCTTCTTCTTTAGGTTCTTCTATATTTCCCCTCATGGGACCTTGTCTCTTTAATCTGCCTAAATGTCTAGGTGTAGGTGTTTCTTTCTTAGCACTTTTCTTTTTCTCCTTTTGAACACCCTTCTTCTTTTGCACATCTCCCTTCTTCTTTGGAGTATCCTTCTCCACTGTTTTTGAAGGTGTAGAGGATGTAGATGTACTACCTCTCCTGCTCTTGGGTCCTTGTGATTTTGAAAAGATGGAATTTCCTCAATTACAGGTGACCTAGACTCTATCTCATTAGGTTCCTCATGCTCACCTTGGCTATAGGTAGGTGAAACCATAGGGGAGACATGTGGGCTTTCCCTCATAGGTTCATCTTGAGGTTCTACATTCTTAAGTGCCACAAGTGTATCCAACAAACTATGAATATCTGTACACTCCTTAAAATCTTCCCAATTCACTTGTAGGTACTAAATCCTTAAAATTCTTTTTATCAGTAAAGCAATTAAACAATGGTGAGATAAATAAGTGTCACTTTGTTTTCTTTGATATTCTAATTCCATCTATTTCAACAAATTATAAAGAAAGTTTGGAACATTCACTAACTTATTATGTTGAAGTTGACTAAGTAATTTAAAATGTATTGTATATAAGAGGTTTTTCCTACCATCACAACTGGTATATCTAACAATTTAGGAAGCAAAATTAGCCCATAACTAGGGAAGAGAGAGTCTCTTTATACCTTGTGAAGATGAGTCTAACTCCTCTCCTCGTTCATAGAATTCCTCCATAGCCACAACTGCGTCAACACATGTTGGAAACTCTGCCCTAGTTATTGGTAACCCAATGACTTGTGTAATGGTGGTCTCATATGCATCTGCTGAAAATCCCTTCACCATTGCTTCATCATACTCAAGTGTAGTTGCAAACCTTCTTGTCATATCATCGGTGAATTTTGTTAATTTCAGGAAATAATCAAGCTAGCCAACCCTGGTAAAATGGGTAGAACCATTGCATCTTCCAGAATTTGTTTATGAGCTATCAACTCCCGCTTGATAACATATCCTCCCATTATGACCTTCTTTCTCTACTCAATGTATCCAAATCAGTCTTGATAATTTAGCTCAATCCACTCTACCACCTTCAAAACCCTTCTTCTTTCTGCTATTTCTTTATGTACTTCTACTACCATACCACAATTGCAACTTCTCTTCTCAGTACCAACTCAATTTGAGCTCACAAACAGGTTCTAGGTTTGACTCTGGTTTAAAATAAGCTCAAGTGCTCAGGGTTTGAAATTGGAAATTGGAGATGGCAGGAAAAAATAAAATTTAATTTATGATGGTTTTATACATCATGCATATCTATTGAATTTGATTTAGGTGGCAGATTTCAATAAAAAATGAGCTGAGTTGTACCCTCACCCCAACTTAATGGTTGAAGTGACCGCACTTCAACCTACATTTTGGAAGTGGTATGATTAATAAGGAAATTAATGGTAAGGACTTTTCCAATGCATGAATTAATATGAAAGATATAATGAAAATATATTGAATTTTATGCTAATTATGATAACATATCTTGCGTACCAGCTTGAAAATATAATTGATCACCGTGCATGTAAACTAAAAAGCGTGTATCTAGATTTTGTATTGACGTGATCGGTATTAATTGCATGCGAATGGATTGTGAGGTGAAAAAATAAAATGAATGTGACGAATGAGATGTTTATTAGTTGGTGACATGACAACTCAAATGGTTCAAATGAGAAGTGGTAGCAAGGAATAAAAGATTCATGCTGCAGGTACTTATTTTGAAATGATGGATATTGCATGTGAGAATGGTGAAATGAATGCGTGTGAACTACAATTAATGTGGCACGAAAAATTTTGAATTTTTTTTCCAGACAATGCTACGGGTACTGTCAGTAATAGGACCCTTTGTGAATTATGACAACTATTTCTACAGGTTCCTATGACATCAATACCCCTCTAAATATGGTTAAAAAATAGTGCCCGGTGGAGAAATTATAAACATCATTAGAACTGTGCTATGTGTGTTTGTGAGATAAAGTAAGAGATTAAACCTAAGTGATCTCAGGGATTGAGGGATTGAGTTGTGTAGCTCAATCACTGGGTCACTAGAAGTGTCTGGTATATCATGTGTTGCTAAAATATCACTTTTTGTGTTGAATTTTGTATTTGGTTCACTACGAGCACCATATTGTTGAAATAGGGAGAATATGAAATATCTTTCTATAATGGATTCTTATAGAGCTTCAATCTATGGTTGTTTACAAGAAGAGAAAATATGACCACATCTATTATATGTAGCTTGACTGTCCCATTAGGATAAAATTGACTGATTTCATAGGGGCCCAATTACATGGATTGGAGTTTCCCTTTGAATTCTTTAAACCTTAAATCATATAATAGTGCCCAGTCCCCTACAGTGAACTCCTTTGTTTTAATGTACTATTCATGCCACTTCATCCTTTATTGTTGTAGTACCTCAGTGTGATGGATTGCCTCCATTTTGAAACCTTTAAGTTATGCAACCTTTATTTTTGAGCTTTTGTTAGATCCATTTCCAATTCCACTGCTATCCTTAATGTTTTATATTCAAATTCAATTGGAAGGAATGTTTTTTTAGCATACACTAGCTCATAGGGTGTAAAGCCAGTTGTTATTTTCTAGGTTGTTCTATATGCCCATACTTCTTTTTGTAACCTTGCAACCCAATCTTTTCTATGTAGTTGCATTGTCTTGGTGATAATACTTTCAATTTTTCTATTAGTGACTTCCACTTGACAATTAGCCTGTGGGTGGTAAGGTGTTGACTTCTTGTGTCTAATTTGGTATTCTTCAACCAATTTAGTGATGAGGTCAGAAGTAAACTATGGTCCTTGATCAATGACTATTTCTCTAGGTACTCCATACCTAGTAAATATATCCTCATATAAAAATTCAGCCACATTGCCATCTCTAGAAAACTGCAAGGCCTTTACTTCTACCCACTTAGTCAAGTAATCAATGAAAAAAAGAATATATTCCATGTTGTTGGAAGTAGGTGAGATTGGTCCAATAAAATCTGGACCCCATATATCAAAAGGAGCTAATGTCAATGAGGTTGCAATGGCATTTCATCACTCCTAGTTGGTTTACCCATTCTTTGGCACCTATCACAAATCCTTGTGTATTTAATAGAATATTCATACAAAGTTGGCCAATAATAACTAGTTGTGAGGATCTTAAATGTTGTTCTTTTTGCTGCAAAATGACCTCCACATGGCTCATCATGGAAATCCTTCATAATATCAAATATTTCATCTTCCCTTATGCATCTCCTCATGATATTGTTTGGGCCAGTATAAAACAAAAAACCTAATATCCAAGAGTATGGAAAACATTTGTGTACCAACTATCTCTTTTCTCTAGGATAAAAATATGGTGGAATTTGCCTTGTTACTAAATAATTGACAATATCAACATACCATGGAATGTGTAAATTTAGAGAAAATAAGTGTTCATCTGGGAAGGAATCATCCACCACTCCTTTAGCTAATTGTGTTGGTAATCTTGATAGAAAATATACCACAACATTAGCTTTACCAAGTTTTTCAACTATGGTAATATCAAATTCTTGGAGAAGGAGTAGCCATCTGGCCAATCTGCCTCCTACTACAGGTTTGTTCATAAGATATCTGATAATAGTGTGATTTGTGTGGAAAAATACTGAGTAATTAGTAATGTAATGTCTGAACTTATTGATGACATACACTACTGCAAGCATCTCCTTTTCTGTGATAGTATGGTTTAACTCTTCTCCTTGAAGATTTTTGCTAATGTAGTAAATTGCATACTCTTTGTTACCTTCTTTATGACTCAAAACTGCTCCAATTGCAAAGTCTGAAGCATCTATGCGTATATGAAAGGGTAAAGTCCAATTGGGTCCCCTCAAAATAGGTTCTTGAGTCAAGGCTTTCTTCAACTCTTTAAATGAGTGTTGGCATTCTAATGTCCATTCAAATTCAATGTCCTTACTCAGCAAAACAAGCAATGGTGCAACAATTTTACTGAAGTCTTTAATAAACCTCCTATAGTAGCCTACATGACCAAGAAAAATTTTGACATCTCTTTGCTTTTGTGGAACAGGTAGTGTAGATATAACTTTTATCTTGTGTGGATCAACCTGAATCCCTGCACTGGATATAAAGTTCCCTAATATAATGACTTGTGTCATAATCATAAAGAACTTTTCATTGCTGAGTGATAGGTTATGTTCTTTACATCTTTTCAATACCTTTTCTAGATTGTTGAGGGCTTCCTCATAAGTATCACCATATGTAGTGAAACCATCCATATATATTTCCATATAGTCATGAGAATAATTAGAAAAGATGCTAAGCACTACCCTTTGAAAGGTAGTTGGAGCATTGCATAAGCCAAAGGGAAAAATAGAGTAAGCATAAGTACCCTACAGACATGTGAATTTAGTTTTTTCCTGATATTCTAGAGCAATTTTTATCTGATTATAACCACTGAAATTGTCTAGTAATGAAAAATACTTTTTCCCAGCTAAGAAATCAAGTACTTGATCTATGAAGGGCAATGAAAAGTGATCTTTCCTGGTGGTTGTATTCAGTTCTCTGTAATCTACACAAACTCTCCACTTTCCACTTTTCTTAGGAACAATTACCAAAGGTGAGACCCATTCACTATAAGATATAGGATAGACAAAGCCTGCATCAAAGAGTTTTTGAAGTTTAGCTTTGACTATGTCTCTCAAAGCAGGGTTCATATGTCTTCGAGGCTATCAAATGGGTCTATAACCATAATTGATATAAATCCTGTGCATACATAAGTTAGGATCTATGCCTTTCATATCATGGTAATCCCATGCATATGCCATTGAATGTATCTATAACATTGTTTGTAGGGAATTATGCTATTCTTTAGTCAAGGCATTGTTTATGTTCAACAATTTTCTTGGTATTATTTTTAATTCCTTTGATGATTCTTGCATAGATGAGAGATCAAGGCTTGGGATGATTGGTACACATTGTTGTGGTAGTAAAGAATGAAAGATCTACAATATTTCTTCTGAGGAATTGGTGGGTATAATACTTTGTAAGGGGTCTTGTAGGCATGTGAGACACTCCTGTTGCTGAGGGATCCTACCACAGTCATTCTGGATTATATGAGAAATGAGCTCATCTTCATCTTGATCATCCAATAAAGGGCTAAATTCTATAGTCATCAATGTCTACAGAGAATAGTTATCTTCCTCATCTAGAGTGGGCCAAATAGTTTGCTCAAGATCAACATAAGGTTGGGTTGGAGGATAGAGTTCCAATTTCTTGGTAACCGTCCCATTGGATATTATCATATTGCTAGACCTACAACCTATAAATGCATGGCTGTAGCTAACTAGGGTCTACTTAGGATGAGTGGATAGCCTGCAAGATTAACCTTTGGTTGTAAAACTATAAAATTAGTAGGATATTCCCAATAATCTAATGCAATAACTAAGTCTTCAATGATTCCTTTAGGCTTGACTGTTGACCTATCAGCTAGTTGTAGAATAGTTTGTGTAGGTCTAAGGGTTGCTAAATAAAGTAACTGCATTGTTTCCATAGTTATAACATTGATTGCTGCCCCTAAGTCTATCAAAGTGTTCTTAATGAGGGCCCCATTAATCTTAACGTCCACTACTAGACTACCAGGGTTTGTATACTTAGGGACAATTATATTCACTAACATGATATCTACAAGGTTTCCCAAGACATGAACTGTCTGAGGTTCTTTCCCTTTTCTTCCTAGTTTCTTAAGACATAGATCCCTTACAGTTCTAGTATAAATAGGGATGTATTCAATAGCTTAGATGGATGAAATATTGATGCTCACATATTTTAATTGACCCAAGAGGTCTGTCTCAGCCTGTGTGTGATGCTTTTGAATGGCTAAGAGTTCAAGAAAAAGTTGAATTTGGACTTGAGGTAGTTTGGTGTACCTAATTTGACTCAGGTTCCAAAGGTGTTTTGTCTGAAGCTTCAACTTTAGGTGTTTCATCCTCTATTTCAATAATTTGGGGGGATGAAGGTCCAACAAGTTGTTTTTCTAATATGAGGTGGATATCACTCACCTCTACCCCATAAGCGGAGTATTGCATAACTTCATTAGTATAAGCCTGCTAAACAGGCTTGTTGTTAGGGTTAGGTGTAGGTTGGGTAGGTATTTTTGGTGGCTTAGGTGGTTGCGATATAGGATTTGATAGTGCTATTATTGTGGAGGTGGGAGCATAAGTTGCTGATAGTTCATGGTTTGTTGCTGCCACTGCTGACCTTTTTGCCACTAAGGCTGCCACTGATTATGTTGTGTTGGCCATTGAGGGTGATAATTGGAACCTTGTATATTTTTTTGTGGCCAAAGATTTGGCTGCTGCTGGTTCCAATTTTGCTGGGGTTGTGACCATTGTTGAGGGTTTTTCCATGGAGTTTGGTTTGCTAGCCAAGGCTGAAAATTCCAAGTAGAAAAGTTTTGATTTCCAATCTAGGAAAGGATGAATTGAAGCTAATAAGGTCTTGTGGCATACCTTGTATTTGTTTCCATGGCCTCCTCTAAGCTATATAAAAGAGTTGTCTGTCCTCTCCTTCAAGTGGCTGGAAATCAGGTTTGCCAACTTTATCTTGTTGGATTCTAGCCACCCTTTTGCATTTACAATTTGCTTTCCTTTTCCTACAACTTGGGCAATATTAAGTGAGCATTTCCTCAGCTTCCTCCCGGCTCTTCTTGATGTGGAGAGTATCCAAATGAGTTTCTAAGTGGTTGATAATGTCCTCCTTCATCTTGGAGAACATGTTGCTTAATTCTATCTTTGAAACCCTTGTAGATGATTTTCCAATAGTGGATGTCCTATCTCTTATTGGCCTTTTAGTGAAGGTCCTAGAATAATTCTTGCATACCTTACAAATTTCTTGAAATGGTATATGAGAGATATCTCCTTGTCCAATGAGGTTAAGGGAATCCATACAATCATCATTGACTCCCCTCAAAAAGACTAACTTGAGGGACTATTTTGATAATTTATTTTGGGGATTTTTCTTCAAAGAAAATTGAAATCTCTCTACATAATATTCTAATGGCTCATCACCCTTTTGTGACATTCTGAAAATGCCATCTCTCCTACTATTAGGTCCCCTAAAATAGTCTTGATACTTATCTAAGAAAAATTTCTTTAGAGTGTCCCAATAAGGAACAACATCCCTACCTAATCCCATGAACCATCTTAGGGCTACATATTTTAGAGTTTTAGGGAAGATTTTGAGCCTATGAGCATCAAAGGTATAGTCATAAATTCTACACAAGACATCAAATTCAAACATAAATGTATCTAGGTCCTTAATCAGTAACCCATAAAAGACTGGTAAGGTTGAAGGAGTGATATTCTTCAGCATTGTAGCCCTTTCCTGGTTAGTGATTGGGAACTCAAATGTTGCACGTTCAGGATCATCATCCAATGCATCCCCCATGGTGCGGTATGTTCCCTCTATAAGTGTAGTAGATTTTGGTGATAGGGAAGTTTCTTCTTTAGTGTCACCCTCACTGTGAGTACTAGGTTCACCAATTTCTAGTATGGCTTCTTGGTGTGAAGAGGGAAGGAATCTGTCCAAAGTGTCTCTCTGCCTCCACATACATGAAATATGGCTTTATATAGCAGCGGTCTTGCATATTGTTAGTGTATCTTTTGGTGTTTCTGGTGCTGAAAAAAAGATTAAGTCTAATGATCCTAATGCTGAAAAAAAATGTAAACTATGAAAGATTTATAAAACAAGTCTATGAGGATAGCACCATCCCTGACAACAGTGCCAAAAATGTAGAGTCTAAACTCATGTGTTGTAAACTTGGTAGAATCTACAAAATTCAGAGGTTCATCTTACTGAATAGTCCACTCAACATTGCAAAGACTAAATTAAAATGTCAACCCAAGGTTTGTAAACTTGTGATGGTGTAGGATTGTATATGCCTTTAGAGACTCAAAACTACCTAAGTTATCCTATTTAAGTTATAATATTTTTTGGAAATCACAAAAATGCATAACAATGAAGGAATAAGCTAGAACTAATGGCTACAGGTACCTAAAACTAAAACTGTAACTAAACTATTGTAAATAACAGATCATTGTATCAACTCAAAACTAATCAAAAATAACAATTCAACTAATTTAACCTCTAGAGTACTACTGGATAACCATTACATGCTCATGAACATTCATTGAAAATAAGCAAAGTATGAGATTCTAGTTTAACCTACATTTAGTTCATGAAGTAATGATAAACAAAAAAAAACTATTTAAACAAAGATAAATAACTAGAAAATGAAGTGAAGAATAGTTACCTTGAGTGGCCTACTCAAGTGATTGCTCTCACTTAACTGAAACCAAATCTAACTAACAGATTCTACGCATCTAGTGAAATTGACTTCATTCATTACATATCATGAAATATTACATCAGATCTTCTTCACAGATTGTATTCAATTATCCTAAATATCCATCATGTCTTAAAAACTAAAAAATAACTGATAATGAAGAACTAAAAACAACTAACTTATCTATGGATTCAACCATTACCTATATACAAGCTCGAGGGAATCTTATTCAAAGCAACAACTAATTGCAATAATTAAATTCCACTCCTAAATATCAGAGCGTATAGTTAAGACAGAATTGTTCAAACCATAACTGAAAAGAAAGAAGAATCCTAATATGACTGAAACTCTATAAAAAAAGATTTAAAACACATAAACATTTTTCAAAATCCTATAAGTAAAGGAGTCCTTTCCAACGCTTATTAACTTGTTATAATGATGCACATTCAATCTCTAACAAGTGTCTTCAACAATAGTTATTACATTTTAGCTTAATATGGAACTCCCTTGTTTTGTTGTCTCAATCTTCCTTTTGCTACGGGTTACAACTCCCAAATGCTACGTGCTACAGTTATTCCTTGGTTGTAAAAAGGTTAATTCACAAAGCATACATGCACAAGACTAACTACCATAATTAAAACATAAAATTCCATCCAATTTTCATTCATATCTATATATATAAACCATGCAACACTACTATGTCATAACCATATTTCCATCATTATATTTTAGGTCCAAGTTTGCATAATAAGTATGAAAAGGTCGTATAATATAGGAGTATTATATGGAAAGTATATCTAAAAGTTTCTGAAAGTAGGCATGAAAGTAACATAAAACAAGCTAATAACTAGACCCATCAATTACAACCTACATGCTTAGAGTAGATGAAATTAATACCATCAATGGTCTTGGTGGTAAGCTAGAATAAAGTGAAGTTGTAAAAAAGGTATTGAGAACTCTTATTAAATCTTACAGTTCTAAAGTTTTTGCTATTGAAGAAGCTTAGAATTTGGATCAATATTCTAGAGATCAGATGTTTGGTGCTTTAATTTCTTATGAATTGAGAGAGTTTGGTCAAGATGTTACAAAGGTAGCAATTTCCTTTAAAGTCAACAAGGTAGAGAAGGATGATGAATTGGATCCAGATGATCTTGATGAGGTGGAATCAAATTTTGTAAAGAGATTGAAAAAGGGCATTGGAAAATATAGAGGTAAGTTACCCTTTAAGTGTTTCAATTATGGAAAGATAGGTCATTATGCTTCTAAATGCCGAATCAAAGTTGCAAATGATGAACATAAGGAATATAAAAGTAAATCTATCAAGAAGAGTTATTATGTTGAAAAAGACAATAGTGTATTTGATGATAAGGAATCAGACTATCATAGTGAGGAATCAAACTATCCTAATGAGGATAGTGATGAATGCTTGTTCATGGCTTTAAATGTTGGAACCAATTCTACTAATCTTGAAAGATGTACGAAGGAAAGTATTCCAGAAATAGGTCACAATATTGAAGGAACTATGTTGACTGTTTTTCATGCAAGAGAGGAGAGAAATTACTGGATAATTGATAGTGGATGCTCAAATCATGACATGTGACAAGAATAAGTTTGTTAAACTTCAGAAGTATGATGGTGGTCTTGTTACTACTAAAATCTATGGAAAAGATTCAATTAGATTTGATGGAAAGAATAGAATAGATGATGTTCTTCATGTTAAGGGTCTCCAACATAATCTTCTTAGTGTAGGAGACATGTGCTACAAATGATACAATTTGGTGTTTCAGGATGATGGTTGTGAAATAAAAAAAGGAAGCTCTGAAACTTTGGTTGTTGTAGGAACAAGGACATAAGGAAATGTTTAGCAGCTCAAAGGTGGTGGTGTCAAGTGCCTATGTCACAAATTAATGAAATTTGGCTATGGCATAGATGAATGGGTCACATTAACTTTGATAGCCTAGTGAAGATCAGTTCTACTGATGTTGTGAGAGATATGCCAAAGATTACAAAGCCTATCAATGCAATTTGCAAAAAGTGTTAGTTTGGAAAGAAAAAAAAGAAGGGGTTCAAAACTAAAGAATATTTTATCTCAGGACCTTTGGAGTTGGTGCATACAGACCTATGTGGACCCACTAGAATAAGAAGCTCTCAAGGTGACAGGTATTTCATGTTATTAATAGATGATTATTCTAGAATGACAAGTGACATTTCAAAAAGAAAATTAAGAAGCTCTAGATAAGTTTAAAGCCTTTAAATCTATGGTTGAGAATAAAATGGATTTGAAAATCAAGTTCTTGAGGTATGACAGAGGTGGTAAGTTCACCTCCAATTAGTTTAATATTTTTTGTGAAGATCATGGAATAAAGAGACAATTATTAGCTCCTAGGACTCCTTAGCAAAATGGAGTTATGGAGAGGAAGAATAGGATAGTTCAAGAAGTAGAAAGAACCATGATGAAGGAAGAAAATCTATTGGATTTCTACTCGAAAGAAGTAATTCATACTACAATTTATATTCTTAACAAAGGAAAAGCAAGAGTGAGCAATAAATTTTTTTCTTGAGTTATGGGATGTAAAACCTCCCACTATGAAATATTTCAAAGTTTTTGGAAGCAAATGCTGTATTAGGAGAGATGAAGAGAACTTAGGAAAATTTGATGCAAGATTTGATGAAGGAATATTCCTTGGATATGCTACAAAGAACATGACATATAGATGCTATAAAAAAAGGTTGAAGAAGATTGCTGGAAGTGCAAGTGTGAAAGTAGTTGAAGAACCACATCAAAGTTCTGTGTTGATACAAGGATATTAATTTGATGAAACCCCTTACAGTGAAGAAGAAAAATATGAAGAGAAAGAAAAAGAGACGACAATGGAAGATTAAGAAGCTCCAAAAAAGATCCCTAAGACTCCTAAGTATGTGTAGAAGAATCATTTTGAAGATCAAATCATTGGAGCTAAGAGAAAATGTGTGTAGACAAGAAGAAAACCTACTATGACATCGGAATAGGTAAACTTTT
This sequence comes from Sequoia sempervirens, assembly GCA_007258455.2. Classification (NCBI taxonomy): domain Eukaryota; kingdom Viridiplantae; phylum Streptophyta; class Pinopsida; order Cupressales; family Cupressaceae; genus Sequoia; species Sequoia sempervirens. The sequence continues at coordinate 117,641 of VDFB02162824.1, forward strand.
GTTTACTTTCATAGGTAGAACCTAAAATAGTAACTGAAGCATGCAAGGATGAAAACTAGATCAAAGCTATGGAAGAAGAGTTGAGAAATATTGAGAAGAATTAGACTTGGGAATTGGTTGCAAGACCAACAAACAAGAATGTGATACGAGCTAAATGGGTTTTCAAGAAAAAAATGAATGAGGATAAAAAGGTTGTTAGAAATAAGGCTAGAATTGTGTGTAAGGGCTACTCACAAGTAGAAGGAATAGATTTTGAAGAGACTTTTGTACCAGTGGCAAGAATGAAATTCATTAGAATGTTTTTGGCTTTTACAACATATAAAGACTTCAAGGTGTATCAGATGGATGTCAAGTTTTCCTTCTTGAATAGTGAGATAGAAGAAGAAATTTACATTAAACAACAATAAGGATTTTCATTGTGAGAAGATTTTGATATGATCTGTAGATTAAAAAAGGCATTGTATGGACTCAAACAAGCTCCTAAAGCTTGGTATGCAAGATTGGATAGATACTTGTTGCAACAGGGATTCAAAAAGGGTACTGTAAATAACAATCTTTACTTCAAGGTTGAGGGAGATCAGATCCTGATTGTGGTTGTGTATGTTGATGACATAATATTTGAAGGAAATGAAGGAATGCATAAGATATTTGTAAAGCAAACAAAAAAAGAGTTTAAGATGTCAATGTTTGGGGAGATGAATTTCTTCCTTGGGTTATAAATCAGTCAATCATACAAAAGCATTTTCATTTCACTGTCAAAGTATGTCAAGGAAATATTGAAGAAGTTTGGAATGGAGGATTATTAACTAGTGTGTACTCCCATGATTACTGGTTGCAAGTTGAGGAAAAATGATGAATCTCCTAAGAAAAATCAGAGCAAGTATAGATCAATGATCTTGGTGGACTGCTATATCTTATTGCTACTAGAACGGATATCATACATACAGTTTGTCTTGTGGAAATTCAAAAAGACCCCAGAGAATCACATGGGGTAGCAGTTAAAAGGATATTTAGATACTTGAAGGGCACTCCAGATTTTGGTTTATGGTATCCTAGGGATATTGATTTCTCTTTGAGTGCATATACATATGCAAATTAGGCAAGTTGTGTAGATGACAAAATAAGTACAAGTAGAGGTGCTTTCTTTCTTGGAAGTAGGTTGGTTTCTTGGTTAAGTAAGAAGTAGGATTCAGTGTCATTATCTACTGTAGAGGAAAAATATATTAAAGCAACATCATGTTGCACACAGGTGTTGTGGATGAAGCATACATTGAAGGATATCAAAGTGTCATATGATGAACCTATTTCTATCTTGTGTGATAATACAAGTGATATCAATATTTCAAAAAACCTGATAATGTATTCATGGACGAAGCATATCTTTATTTGGTATCACTTTCTAAGAGAGAAATTTGCAAAGAATGAGATGAAGCTAAAGTATGTGCCTTTAAAGGATCAAGTTGCAAATTTTTTCACAAAGGCTCTTCCAAAAGATATATTTGAGTATCTTCGGTAGAAGTTAGGGGTTATTTCCCCTCCTTTCAATTAGATGCATAAGAGTGTGCATCTATCTAGGGATCATTTCAAGATACATTCTTGGAATTGGACTAATGGTGGCTACCTCTTAGGGGGAGCAGGTAGTAGTGCATTTTAATTGGCGCAGTCAGGGGGAGCATATTTTGTACTCCTAAGTAGTAAGTAGAGAGAGCAGTAGAGAGAAAGTAGCATGTTGGTGTTTCCAAAAGTGTAGCTTTCAAGTGATGAAAAAGGGAGAGATTGTTGACCTTTACCATTAATGTCAAAGGGGGAGAGATAAAGTCTGAAAAATAGGGAGAGAGATTGAAGTAAGAAAAAATCCTCAAGTTAGGGGGAGAGGCTGAAGTAAGGGGAGAGTTGTTTGAGTGTTGGAATTGCAAATTTTCTTCTATTGATTGATGGATTTTCAAATCTAGTGTTGCAATCAATGGCAAATGGAGAGATTATTAGAGATTGCTAGTGTTTCCATTGATGTCAACCCCTAGTGTGGATGTGTTGTGATTTAGTGTCACCTCTAGTATGGTCAAGGAGATTATTGCACTATGTTGTCATGTTGAGAAGTGTTTGTGGTATTGAGTAGGTATTGTAGATGTTGTAGATATATTGAGAAGGTCTTTTTGGTGTTGTTGATTCAACTAGTTCACTTGGTTTCCAAGTGCTTTTGAGAAAATTTGAATAAAAGAGTGTGCAGTGTGATAAAGGTGTGTTCAGTATTATGCTCCACATTTCTTCATGGTTGAAGATATTCTTGTGTGGTTTGGATGTGATGATCAGAGGTGTTAAGAGGTGCTATATCCAAAGGTTCAGGTTTTGGATCGTGCAGCTGTGGAAGTTGTGTTTGATAGTGTGTTGCTTGTGAAGAAGGTTGTCTAGGAGAAATGGAATTGCTTTGCATTTATCTGCATTAATGTTTCTTGTCTTGTAGATTTAGGAATGTGTTAATATTGTATGTATCGACCTTCCTTTGGAGTTTTCTATGTTCAAGTGTTCCGTAAGGCTGGTTAGTGAGTTGCATACCTGTGGTAGTGTTGCTGGTTGTACATGATGATGGTGTTCTTAGTTGCAGGTGGTTGTAGTAGTGTTGTAGAATTTTTTGATGATGCTGGAATATTCTAGGATGTTGTGGAGCATTTCTTTGAGTCTGTATGATGCTTTTGGATATGGAGAAGCATGTATGTGGTCACTTATTAGTGTTAGTGCATGTTTGGTCAACCTGGCGTGCTGGCACTAATTATGGAGGTTGTTTGTTTCTTAAATGGAAGTGTGTTGGTGTAGATTTTGGTCCTAGTTAACCCTTAGTGTGGTCTGACTTCACTTCTTTCCACCACGAAAGTTTTTGATGCTGACCTATTTGTTGGTTGCACATTTGAGGTGCATATGTTTCATTCTGGTCAACATGGAGACGGTTTTCAAGGTTGTGGAGGATATATAAGCAAGTTTAATTATTGGAGATCTGTGTGGTAGATGTGCGAGTTTTGTATGATGTGAATGTGATCAAGTGTGGTGATCTAAGTGCGAGCTTAAATGATTAAGGCTATTGAATGCAGTGAGCATAAGGTGTCTACATTTTCAGTGTGCTTGAAGTTGTTAGAGGTAGTGAGTTGAAGGTTGCGGATGGTACAAAGTTGCAGTGGTGGATTTTTCCTATTGCTCTGAGATAGTGAATCTCTTAGTAACACACTTCTTCTATTCTTCTTTCTTCTGAACAATGAGTCCTTTGGGAAGTGAGCCCTTTTAGCAGTGAGACTATTGTATTCGGTGTTGCTATTCATATATATGTGAGTTAATCCTCATCGTGGTTTTTCCTTTATTAGGGTTTTCCACGTAAATCTTGTTGGGATAATGTGTCTCAACCTTGCAATTACATAAAGTAATACTAATACATAAGGTATTGTTGATATGTTGATGATGAGGGGGTGCAGGGGGTTTCCCCTTGCGAGGGGTCCGGAAGAAAAATTCTATAGTGAAAGTATAAAATCTAAATATATATACGAAGCTATCATTTTACTATTATGGATCTTATTCTTTAATTTCCAATTAGCCTATCAAAAGTATAGTCCTAGTTACATATACACATTAACATGGATGATATCAAAAACTAGTTAGTATTGTATGAAATTATGAACAACATTGTATGTATATTAAATATTACATGAAATAGAGAATAGTATTGCATATACATTAATTATTGCATGAAATTGAGAAAACTTATTAAAGATCAAATTGTAAGTCAATAATCTAGTTGCATGACAATAATCTAGTTGCATGTCAATAATCTAGTTACATATCAATAATCAAGATTGCATGTCTATAATCTAGTTGCATGTCAATAAATAAATTACATAACAATTATACATTTAACCATCATTATGCATGAAAGGATAGAAATAACAAAAGATCTACATATAAGATCATTTTGCATGAAAATAAAAGGAGTTATTTATTTTTATGATCATTATGCATGTTATTGTCTTTTATATGTGATTTGGTTCACCTTTCGAGATGGGGTGTTGAATATGGACCAACAAAAAAGGTCGATCCTCTTTTTGGGATCTTCCAGTTTAATCTAGTGCTTTGGACAAAATCATGTTTTCATTGAAATAAATGAATGTTACCTAGCAAATTATATTGATATGTTTCTCTTCCATATCCAAATAGTAGGAAATTGCATGTTCATTTTAGAAATGCATGTAGATATATCAAGTTGCACCAAGATTCCCTCTTGCTTATTGTTTCTAGGTTGATAGGTATTTTGTGTAGGATCAGGTATTCTTCGAGTAGGAATAATTTTGGAGAAGTGTAAGCTTCATGGTTGGGTTGAAAAGCACCTGAACCATGTTATCATCTCTAAGACTTGCAAATGACTGTTAAGGTTGGTGGTAGTTAGGGACTATATTAATTATGCTCACATATCATTCTTATATCATTATTTTTATTTATACTTCTAGATTTTTTAATTAGTTGCCTATTGTTATCACTTAGACTTGTGCAACCTTACATTGAGTTGCAAAACTCAGCCTACTAGTGAAACATGGGGTCTTTCCAGGTTTGTGGGTCACCTATGATGGAAGAGGGTTGGTTCGCTTGATACTCACCTATCCTAACTTAAGCTATTGCTACTACTGATGGAAAAGGGTAGAAAGATGACATAAAAATGAAATTAACTATGTGGGAGATACACCAAATGTGTTTTCTTCATAACTTGGACTATTGTTTTGACACACAAAAGGTCAATAACTCAACTATGCTTACACAACTCAAGATTTAACATACTCATGTATCAGTGTTTTATAAAGAGGTTGAGTGTTTTCAATCCCAGAAGGAAGAAAATGAAGCGTTCTTCATAAATATGAGCTTTTTTCACATTAACACCTGGACTATAACCTACACAAAATATGTTTTTCTCTATTTAAAGGTGCCAAAATAAGACACATATTTAAGGATTTATGTATGAAATCACAAAAATAAACATCAATTACCAATTTGCATACAATAAAATAAGCTTTTGAAGGTAGAAAAATGAAACTTTTATTGTTGAAAGGTGTCTTTACAACAATATATGCCTGAAATGACTAATTTTCTCTTCAAAAATAAAATATTATATATTTTTTAGTCTCAAAGTTTGGTTTTTGAGAGTTACACTACAATGTTTTTGTTGAGAAGAACTCCCAGAAGTTACAACACAAAAAATTTGCAAGAATTAACTAAAAAAGGAAATTTAGGTTGTGTCTTTTTGCATACAAGCTTTTCCAAATCCTTAGCAATCTGTTACAATAGATAATTGACATGTGTACATGCGTTTGAATAGTTCTCCTTGAGCGTTGAAAACTATTATTTTGCTATGACTTCTCAAAAAGGTTCCAAGGTGGCATAGAAGATGGGTAAAAAAATGTTTGTTTTGACCTCCTTTAATTAACACGCTCCTTAGAAGATTCAGGCTAAATACTCTCAACCTATAGACCAACTCAGCAAACTGCTCCCTATATCCTTTCAACTATTACCAACTAGCCATTAACTTCTCTAACTACTCATAAATACTCTTTTACTTATCCAAACTGTCAAAAATCCTTTACCATGTTATAGGAGATGTGTTAAATACTTGACATGGTCAACACTTCCTTGGAGGCGAGGGAGATTTTTTAGAGCAACCTCATCAACCTCTATTATCTTTTTCATAGAGCACAACTAATCACTTTACCACATATGGATTGATAATGTTCAGTTTACTTGGATTATTGAGAGTGAAAATTATTATATATGACATATCTCTTCATCTAATACAACATGTTTCTTAAAGTGATCAAGTGTTTTCTCCACTTGTAGGTGCCATGAAATCCTTGCAACCAATCAAGACTCCAAAATCCAACTTGAGGTATAATGGATATACAACCACCTTGATAGAAAGGACAATCCACTAATTTCATAGAGAATTCGGTTATATAGTGCCTATCCACTCCAACCCTATTCAAAATCATAGAGCAATTTTGTTCACAAGGAACTAGCCTTAAATGGAATGTTGTATCATGATAATTTTCACACACTACACGAAATACCTCCCTGCATCCCTCATTAGTACAATGCAACAGTCATTGCATGCACACACTTATGTAAAGATTAACCTCTTTAGACTCATAATTCATGTCATAGTGATAGGTATTTCCCAAGTCAATAGCTCTTAGGAATTCCTTTGCTTTATTTCCTTCATGCATGTATAACTCTTAATACTGTAATATTGTGTTATGAATACTATCATTTCCCCTTCAATGTCATTTAAATTTTGAGAGGACTACCACTTAGCCTGTCCTAACTGTCCTTGCACATTCTTAGCCTCCTCAAACACCATGTTTTCCTTCAATGGCCTCAAGACTATCGCCATTGCATGGAATTACCTACATATGATAGGATGAGAGTTGAGAATATATGCTTGTATTGCTGCCACCTTATTGTCAATACAATGACTATCATTATACAAGACTGCCATTGTCATTCTTCCTTTTTATCTATAGTAATTTTCAAGACCTATCATGCACCTATGGCCTCTTTCCTCCATGATTTATCCCATTGATTTTCATTGCAATTTTTGTCACTGGCATCTATGAGCTATCTGTTAGAATATTTTATAACATTAGCACATATTTCCCATAAGTACTGTCATATACTTTGTAACTTTAAACATAGTCATATGCTTCATGTTCACTAATGTCTCCCAGCCTTGGGACAATCAATCTATAGAAATTAAGGTACCAAAGGGTGCATAAGGAACTTTTGAGCTCTTCAAGGAACTAAAAGTTTAGGAACAATAAGGAGCCTCATCTTTGATGAAGTCAACTAAGACTATAGCACCCCATATGCAACCAACAATCCATTACCTTGGATGCTCTTTCTATACCACTATCCATTGTTATCTTCATGCCTTGTCTCTGTCATATGGGTCACTATATTTTCATGGTTATTGCGCAACTTTTTCCCTCATTAACTGTGTGTGTTTGACCTTTCTAATGTGATGAAACCCTTGAAACATGACCTCCTAATCCCTCACTATCCAATGAACTAATGCATGGCTAGAAAGAGATAGAGTACTATCCGTTTGCTTGGTTTTGGGGATCTCATATGACTTTCATGTACATTTCTCTCCATCTTAAATTGTCTTCTTGTCACTACCTCCCAAACCTTGGTGCTTGGATGATTTTCATCTTTGATCTGTACAATCCTGGGCCTGCAATCTCTTCTCTTTTGATGCTCTTAGGTTTCCTCCTTGTGTCTGAAATATTTGGACTATCACTACCCTTTTGTGACTGTCCATTCTAGATGTTGAGTGAATCATTGTCACTTGTATTCATGGATTTCTCACTGTGAAAATTTTGATGTGACTGCAATCTACCCCTAAACCTTGGAAACCATTTTCACGATTGTCACTATGTAACTATTCCTTGATGAGGACTATGACTATAACATTTTCTTGAATGTGACCTTAACCCTTATCTGTGCACTTGAAAAAGAATGTCTTATCTTGACAAATACTGTCATCTTCATGATGCATACCATTGTCCTCTAGGCATGTACTGTGCATTATACTTTTGGTTGTCCTTTTCCCTTGAAATTTTCTTGCAATGCAATGTGCAAAAGAAATGGTATTATTTTTCCAAATAAGGCAGTAATGTTGCCTTCTATAAATTTCTGTGTAAAGGTATAAATGCTTGATGTAGTGTAGATGATACAAGGTTACTTCCTACACCCCTGTACTGACCTATCATGCCTCTTCCTCTAGGGTACTACCTAATTAATTCCACATAAAAAAGTGTATTAGATGTTCCAAAGCCACTCACTTCCCTAAAATCAAGGATTCAAGAACAAAACATGTGGACTTGTACTTGGAAACCCTCATATTAATTTTTTGCTGTCTATTTATTGGAGGCATGGTGGAATGTGTCAAAATTATTTTGTTAGGTTGTATGTTAAACTTTCAAATAATGGAGCGAGAGTGTCAATCTCATCAAAGCTCACACATATATCCTATAAATGTATTGTAATCATTGATGTTGCTAAATAATACATTAGATGCATGCACTTTGGATGCTTTGGTTTTTTCCAAATGCTTTTCTCGAGGTATATCTATGTGAGTTCTCTTCTTGTGGTTGCTTATAATTCTTCTTTGTCTCTCCTGGTTCTTGTTCTTTTCCAAGCATTTCTTGCATTATGAAACTCTCCTTGAAGGGTTAAAGAGAAAAATGAGGTCGTGTCTTGTTTCCACTTTACAAGCATAACTTGTTTGCACTTGTACAAGATAACATCTAGAAAATATTATTGTAGTACTAAAGGTGCATGCATGATATTTTGCTAACGAATCCTTGGTTATAAAACAAATATTTTTTGATACTCTTAGGTAGTGTATAAGTTTGAGATGCTTTCATGATGAGTTAATATAAATAGTATTAAATTAAAATCGAGTTGATCATGCATCACAAATCATACAATGTTTAGAACTTGACATAAATGTGAGGTTGTAGTTAGGATAAGAGTTTGTATGGATTAATCACATGTAACATGTATGTATAGTTGTGTACAAGGCTAAAGCCTAAAAAAATAAACAAAAAAAAAAAGAAATAAACATAATTATTCAATTAAAAATTAATTAAAACAATTTATTTTCTTAAATAATAATAAGATAAAATAAAATAATATTGTTAGTAAATAAAATAATTTAATATTAATATCTTTAAGAACATCTAGATAGTATTATGATATCTATGTTAGTTATGTTTAAATAATTTCATCAAAATAGATTCAAAATTAAATAAAATGTATATAAATATTACCAATTTAATTATTGCAAATATTTATATAAATATTTTTATATTTTAAAAATATTATATCAATTGAAAAATTATTCGAGTTTTAAGCTTTTGCCCACATTACAGTAAATTTCTCAATGTGGAAAGAGATAGACCCATTTGACAAAAAGTGGACAGAAAGTGGACGGAAACTAAGTTTGACATTAACAATACACAAACTTGAAAATTAAGACCTTTTTCTTATTTATTTGCCCACTAATCAGTGTCATTTTCTAAATATTTTGATCTAGATAGTCTAGAAAAAATCTTTTCCGACATTTCTGTAAGGAGAGCTTTTTAAGTCTAGATCTATATTGAAGAGCTTAAACATTTTGTTGATGTCCATAAATTAGTCTTCAATTCCCACCATTGCTCACACCATTTAAATAATATTTGTGGCAATTGATTTATCATTAAAAGTAATTCTTTTTTAGGTTATCAATGTTTGATCATATATTTATTTATTTTCGAATTTAAATTTATGCAATTTAAATCTTCCACAAGAAATTGGCAATAGTTCATAATTTCAAAAAAGTTGTAGAAAGTTTTAGGTATATCTATTATGAGATTTATATTAATATATTCTCATAAAAAGATCTAAAAAATTAAAATACAATGATTGAAGTTGATCCATGGTGTTCATAAAGATTAATTTTAAATTGAATTGAAAGATTCAAAGATATGGTTGGATACAAAATATCTTACTTTAGTTTTGTAATTTAAATTTGAATGTTAATTATATGTATCAATAATTTTGATTTTTTTATTAGTAAATTGTGGAATGTGGGCCCACTCTCAAATATCATAGATAACCCAAAAAGAAAAGAAAAGAAAAGAATGCTTCAAATTTGAATTCCAGAGCGAAAAAACCAGAGAGAAAGAGAAATGCACGAAGATAGTTGGAGAAGACCAATATTACCCTACAAGAGAACAACTCAAGCACTCAATCTAAAAACTCTAGAGATCAACTTTATTTTAGTTGAATAATGCTGAAAGATTACAAAATATCTTACTTTAATTTGGTAATTTAAATTTGAATGTTAATTATATGTATCAATAATTTTGATTTTTTTTATTAGTAAATTGTGGGATGTGGGCCCACTCTCAAATATCATAGATAACCAAAAAAATAAAGAAAAGAAAAGAATGCTTCAAATTTGAAATCCAGAGCCAAAAAACCAAAGAGAAAGAGAAATGCATGAAGATAGTTGTAGAAGACCAATATTACCCTACAAGAGAACAACTCAAGCACTCAATCTAAAAACTCTAGAGATCAACTTTATTTTAGTTGAATAATGCTGAAAGATTACAAATAAATTAAAGAGATCAACCTTTCTTATGCTTCCGCTTGCTCCTGGTAAGGAGCGCTTCCATTATCCATTAAGTACCCTCAACAATCGAATCTAATGCTTCCAACCTTAATTTTTCTGCTTCAGACTTTCTTCACCTATGCTTGCTGCTCTTAGGAATGTTTGGTTTAGAAATCTTGCTTGCAGTCTAGGAAATGATGCGAATATCATAGCAAGCCAAGACATCAACCATATCTAGAAGATAATCATGATCTTCAGTAGGGGCCAAACATAGATTCTCATCTTTAAAGGAAAACAATACCCTGATTTACTGTGTCACAATGCTCATGTTGTTCGAAAGCAACCACAACCTCAGCCACATCAACGGGAGGAGATGAGCTCCCAAAACATTTTCTAGCAGCCCCACAATCCCAAGGAGCTGGAGACCGAGGTTCCATGAAAACACCATGATTTCTCCATGTAAAGCCAACATCTGGTCTGCCCTCCTTGCAAACCCATCTCTTGAGATTAAGTGCACAAAGACCATTAATAGATTTAGCATGGCAGCCAACGATCTTATGCCAAGCTGGTTGCATCTGATACAATGCTCTGGAAACCCTTCATAGTTTAAATATTGCAACCACAAGCCCAAAGAGGAATTGATACGTACCATGCGAGGCAATGGCCTGGAGATATCAACCAGAGCACACACTTTGATAAACTAGCTCCGGGCCAAAGAGGGAGCATCCTTCACTTTGATGAAAGTGTCGACAAGATTGATTAGGGATTCAGTTAGCCGTGCATTACACATAACCAAAGGCAGGTTGTAGAGTCGAATCCAAATCAGAATGAAAGTGATACAAACACTTGCAGGATCAAAGAAAGGGGACCAAGAGGTCACGAAGAAACCAGACTTGCCAAAAAACCAAGGCCTGCTGTCCAAAAAAAACCTGCAGTCCTCTGAACTAAGAAAGGTAACAAGAAAAAATCCATGGTCCAACAACTCCACCATTGGAACCGACAAACTATCCCAAACAGTCATTCTCTAGGGTTAAAACTCCTCCACGGATGACCTCTTCCCCACAGCTCTGAAAACCAGAGCCCTGCGATCCGATATCAGAAGAAGCCTCCGATATGCAATCATCTGATATGTGAAAATCCATTCGCTCAGAGGTCAAAACCACCTCCGTGTCGTCCATATACAAAGGGATGCAAGAATCTGGAAAAGCCGAAGGGGGCGAGGGATTAGGGGCAAGGGAAACGCTTCCCCCAGACACCTCGAGAGGAATCACCCCAGATGCAGCAAACCCTAAATCAGCCAAGGAGTTGGCCTTCAGGATCTGTTCTTTACAAAAAAAACACTACAAGCGTGGAATAGACTCGAGGAGTTTTTGCAAAGCTTTTAGTTTTTATTGGCCTACTACAACATCGCCAAAGGGGGAAAAATAGAAGACTGGCGACCCAATTCTGAAGGGTGACCGCTCCCAGCCACAAGTCTTTTCCCTACTACGAACCCCCAACGCCTGCCTTCGCTCCCCTTGTAGAGTCTCTACACCATCATTCTTGTTGAGCCCACTGCCCTCACACTGCACTCGCTCGCCATCCAGCGGCGCCTTCGGTCCATTAATCGCTTGCTCCAGTTTGCACATTGCACTTGATTCAATACTTTTAATTTTTGCTGAAGGTTTTGTAAATGGGGTTGCAAGTTAAGTGGGCTTAACTTCGCAAAAAACTCCATGGTTAAGCGCATCTGAGCTGGAACACTACTGGGATGGGTGACCTCCTGGAAGGCTCACTGCTTCACCTCTGTGAGCATCACCTAGATGCAATGAGTGCTAAGTGGACCATTCACTATCATGAGAGATGGGTTCTTGTGAATCACTACTCATGAAACATGGGTCAATGAGTTTGACTCAAAAACTACATGGTTGAATCCTGATAGCAATCAATTTAACACGCTATGGAAAATACCTCCTACTTATCAATTTTAAATTTTGGTTATTTTTCTTCTTTTACAATAAATATATTTTTACAACTTTTTGATCCTCAAATAGTTTATTTTCTAAGATTTACAATTTAGTGGATGACATGATGCACCATCATCTTCAATATGTCATAAATAGTGACTTAAAAATAGAGATAGCCTACTCATATTCACATGTAACTTAATTGTATTCACAAAATAGAGTCGGCAAAACTTCCACCACTTATATTACTATTTTTATATATATTAAACATTAATCAAATGTATACAATAATTATAAATTGCCCCCAATCCTTATTGAGAAAATAAAGAACTCTTGAATTAAAGATAATTCTTTTATACTTAAAAAGTAAAAAATAAATAAAATTTATGGTTTCAATGTTGAATAATTGAAGTGACTTAAAATAAGAACTATTGTGGATCTTTTACTTAACATATTTGCACGTCTTCCCATAATTATACTATCAATGGTATTCCCACATAAAACACAATGCATATCTAACCTCTTTCTTACTACAATTTGTACTCCTCTTTCCATTGCCAAATATTAAAAAAACTTACATTTCTTTTAGTTTTTTATTTATTTACATAGCACACTCATTGTAAATATCTATCAACATCTCCCTTGCATAATAAATAGTGTTGAGTAGACTAAGTAGTAATAATTTAATTTAGATTTAGATGAAAAATATTAATATTTCTAACTCAAATTAATTTTTTTAAAATTCTTTCAAATTACCTTAAGTTTAGATAAATGAGAATTTAAAATTTGTAAATAATATATAAAATCATACACTTTAATTTATTTTAATTTTTCCTTAAATTCTCCTAAAAAAACTAACAAATTTTTTTTAATCAATTTTTTATAAATATTTTTCAATTTATTATATAGTTTTTTTTAAATTTTTTTTTTTTATCATTTTCATTATCAATTAAAAACTAAATAAATTGAATCTTTTATTTTACAAACTAACTCATATTTTATTTAAATTCAAATTATATTAATTATTTAATTAAGCATTTCCTAGAGATTCGTGTACACAAAAATTCTTGCTGAAATCTTGCCAAAAAAAAAGGTTAATAAATGCATTTGATAAATAAGGTGTGTTTTTATTCCCTTCAAATTAATCGTATACTTTTGTAACAAAACAATAGATATATTTTTATAAATACCCCACATTAAGGGGAATCTATGTGCTATACATTAAATAATAAAAGAATAAAAAAAATTATATTTAAAAAATGATAAAGATTTAATTTATACTGTGATAGGTCGAAATAGAGTGTTAGAAAATAAGCAACAATTTAAAGAGCACAAATAAACAACTAAAACAACCTACACTTCGAGATTAGCCTAAGTTGGAAACAAAACAAGACAAAGCCACGAAATAGAACTTTATACCTTGCGTTGAGTCGATCCTTTGGTTGGCCCTTCGATCTTGAATGTGTATGCTCCTTAGATGACGAAAGATGTGTGATATGAGATGCAAATGATGCTTGGAAACATAAAAAAAGCTAAGTGTGGATTGAGAAATAAAACTGCAAGAGTTTGGCTACACAAAATGATCTCCCCAAAATGAGAGAAAAGAGGGGGTATTTATAGGATTTTTGGGAAATCCTAGGGGAAATGGACGGTCAAGATTGATCCACCAAATATCAAGATGTAGGGCTAAGGTGAGTTGAGAACTCACAAGCCCTCACTTGACATGTGGCATGTGAGATAGCCCTAAAAGGTGAAGTGGACATGAGGTGGAAGGAAAGGACATGACATGGAGGGGGTACAAAGTACCTTGGGATTGGACAAGATCTCCTCATAAAGGAGGTACTTGTCCCCATGTGGGTGAGAGGACAAGTGGGGAATTAAAAATTCCTCAAATATCCTTATGGGAAGATGGGAAAGAATTTTAAATCCTAAAGGGTGCATTGGGGGGTTAAAAGGTGAATTAAAAATTCACATGGGGAAGAGAGAAGCCTAGGATGAATAAAAAGGAATTAAAAATTCCTTGGGGGGTGGGGAGAGTTGACTAAAGGGGGTGATTAGGATTGTGCAAGTATTTGATTAGATTAATTAATGAGGATTAGAAGAGGGTTAGATCTCACATGTGACTTGATGTGACAAGTCAAAGATCACATGGGGAAGAGTAATGAAGGATTAGAGGAGGGTTAAGTGGCTAAGAGAGATTAGAGGCCAACTTGCCAAAGTTGGAGGATGTGACACATCCTAATCAAGGATTAGGCATGTGCACATCCTAATTATGGGATTAGAAGAAGGATTAAGATTAGATTAAAATGATGGAGGATGTGACATGAGGGGAATTAAATAAATGGAATATTTATTTAATTTGATTGATGGAAGGAAGGGATTAAAGAGATAAGGTATTATTGATTAAATACCTTAGGGATTTAAGCGAGAATTAAAGATATTAATTAAATAATAATTAAGTATTGCTTAATTATTAAGAGTAAGATGAAAGGAATGAATTTGGATAAAATTAAATTGTCCAAATTTAGACATCTACACCACAAGCACACAGGATGCCCCGGTAGTAACCCGCAAGACCTCGGGGATCTTGGTAGGTACTCACGATACAGGACAGCAGGGAAAACCCGAGAAAGATCAGATACACCCTATATTGACTAGTCAAAGCACACCATGATATGGTGGGTCGAAGAGCTGGCAGTGATGATAGGGAGCTCAAATGATAAACAAAAGCCAAAAGCATCAAAAGATCACAATTAATTTCAAATGTCCTTTGCCATATGATCAATCAAAGGGGATGGATGGGATTGATGAGGTCTGTTAGGAAGGATGCATCCTGTTGAGACCGATGATGGATACTAAAGTAAAAGATTGATATGACGCAGGATATTCAAAACCAATTGGATCTGATGGTACAAGTGGATCGTGTTTGTTAAGAACCAGCTAGATAAGGGCATGGCTTGATGACACGACACGAGAGACATGACACAAGATAAGAGACTTCGATGGAGGGTAAAGACGGGATAGACAATAGCAACAATGGTTGAAGACTGATGATAGATGATAAAGGACAAAGTAGAAAGACCGATGATGGAACGATAGACGAGAGACGATAAAGGAGCCCCGGGGGCTAATCAAGTGATCGACCTTGCCTACGTGAAAGCGTAGGGGCAACGTAGTTCGACAAAAGGCTAACGACAAACCATGATAGAGATCGTGATGGATGACCAAGATAGGATGGAGATCAGGAGAAAAGTGGACAGTATCGATCAATGATGGATGGAATATGATAGATGATAGAGGATGGACAAAGTAGAAAGATTGATGATAGGTGATAAAGGGACAAAGTGGACAATGAAGATTGATGATGGAACAACATAGACCTATTGGAGTGGATTGGATTTGGGTGTCTTCGATGGATTCGATGACTCGTGGAGTAGGGAGTGGGTGTTCAACGGATTTGGTAGATGTGATGGTAGGGGATGGGGACTCAATAGATTTAGGGGATGTGATGGTAGGAGATGGGGACTCAGTGGATTCAGAGGATGTGATGGTAGGAGATGGGGGTTCAAGGGATTCAGAGGATGTGATGGTATCGGATGGGGGTTCAACAGATTCAGAAGATGTGATGGTAGGAGATGGGGACTCGTTACTAACGACCATGGATGACCAAATGGAGTTGGATAGCCTTAGTTCCATAGAAGCTACTGATGGCTAGTGGAGTAGAGGATGTTTCCTTTGTTATAAGTCCTTGGGAAGGCACCTTGGATATACTGAGCTGAGATGCGAGGTGGGAGTGGATGAAAGGTTCACAGTTAGTGGACTAGGATTAGAGAGGATTGGTAAGGCTTCTAGAAGTTAGATAGAGGGAATGGGATTGGATGTAGAATTTGGGAATAGATAGAGGATTAGAGTGAAAGAGTTAAAGGCCAGAGGTATTGACATAGTGAATTAGAATGAGAAGGAAGCCCCGGGTGGTGAATTGTGGTAAGAGGTATGGGGATGGTGGATTAGGATGAGAAAGATTAGAGGTGGTGGATGGAATCACGGAACGGATATGGATTAGGATAGGATAGGTTAGAGGTGTGGATGTTGGATTAGAATAGGAAGGTGCGAATGTAGGATTAGGGTGAGTAGATTGGTATGGGAGATTGGGGTAGTGGGTATATGCGGATGAAGGATTGAGATAGGAGGATGTGGATGAGGGATTAGGATGAGGGTATTGTGATGGTAGACTAGGATAAGAGGATGCGGGTGTTGGATAAGAGGATGATGTAGATGGAGGATATGATGGATATGATGGACATCCCTTGTCAAAGGTATAGAGGAGTGATTAGGCATAAGATAGAGAACATTGGGAATGCTTCGATGGGGTGATTGGATTTTGGAATGTGGGTGGAGAAAGCTTACTAGCAACGATAGTGTCAAGGGAATCTATGTCGTATACCTCTTGATCAACAAGACTTTCATTATCGTCGTCGACATAATTAGGGTTTCCCTTGACCACTATCGATGGAGGATAAGAATTCATGATGATGAAAGGACAAAGATGATGGATAAATATTTTGGATGGAAATCGGACTAAAGCCCAAATTGGGATTTAGGACAAGCTCAGATTGGGATTGGATTAAAGCTCAGATTAGGATGATTGGATGATCGGATTGGATTGATTCTGACAATTGGATTGGATGATCAAAGGATGATTACGACACCGAATCTGCTTCGAGATGGAAGTAGATTGATTGGGTCAAAGGTGATTGGATAGGGATGCAATTGGATTGGATTGGATTGATTGTCGATGATTGATTGAATGAT
>VDFB02162824.1:134675-170365 GCA_007258455.2 Sequoia sempervirens
TGTTATATGATGATTAGGTATGAGGAGGTGAGAATGTGAGGGGATGAGCTTCCACCATCATGTGGTTGGCCCTGTTAAGTAGAGAATGTTAAACTATTCTCAAAACAAAGAGAAAATCAATAAGGTAATGCACTTTTCAATATAAGAAATGCATCATTTGAAGCATCAAACCAATATGCAAAGATGAAAGAAAGTGCTAATTTTCACTATGGTGGCAGAAAATGATTCTTTATACCTGAATCCGTATAGAGATCATAATTTGAAGTTGTTTCCATTCCAATGTTATGAGTTTAGTTTGTTTTTATGGCTTTGTATGAATACCACATTGTGTTGTGTGTGGATTTGGTTTCAAAGCTCTGTTTCTTCTGTTTTTAGTGGTGACATAACTCTAAAATTTGACTTTTGTGCATAACAGGTTAGTGGAAAAATTGATAGCTATGAAGGGTTTAGAGGCTCGATTGAGATAGATACATGGATATTTGGATCTTGTTGTTGATGGGAGGCTTCACTTAACCATGAAATTTGTACCATCTGCAGGTATGCAAAAGTTTCTCTACTTACATTCATTCTTGATCATAAATGTTGTAAATGATATTAATGCTTTAAACTTAAGATTCGTTTCATTGTTAGAATGATAAAATGTTATAATTTTTCTATACATTCAAGCATTCTCTTGCCCCCTACCCTTTTCTCTCTCCCCCCTCCTTTTAAGAATTTTCTTTGTCATAAAAGATTCACATTTTGTCTCATTTACACAAATTTATCTGAAGCACTAGGAGTGAATAAAGATATGTAAAAGATGATGGATTATGTCTAAACAACAACTTTCCATCTTATAGCTAGTTAAATCCTTAATATTTGAATAGTTTAGAGCTCGAATAATGCTTGTATATGCATGTGTAGGCATAAGGGAGCCTATGTGAAGATTGAAATTTAAAACATCACTTTGGTATTTTTCCTTAGGCAGTGAAATGATATTTTGAGTAATACAAACCTACACACACATTGACATTTTTCGGCATTGCATTGAAGAATTCTTTTTCTCTTATACCTACCCTTGGCTAGACATGGAGGTATATAATATTGGTTTATGAGTTTATTCTGTAAGTAGTTAATTTCACATAGGAAGACTAAAATCTTCTTAATGTCTTGTGTCAGGTGTGAAAGCATATGAATCACTTGCTGAAGGCACCATTTTGTATTCATCCAAAAACTAGTTTGCTCTTTTTTTATGTTTCTTGCATGTGTTTTTTTTAGGCTCTAGAGATGTAGCTCGACTCTTTCCTTTGCACTTTTCATCTATTTTGATGATTACAGTAGATTGTCCTCATAATTTTTCATATAGATATGTTTGCAACCTTATTTTCTACCAATCAATTTGCAAACCACTCACATATTAAGGACCATTTCACTAACTTGTAGTCATCCATTACTTCATATGTTGTAGGTTGTGTTTGTGTGCCAATAAATCCTCATGATTGCGAGAACTTTAATCCTACAAGTGTACCCAATCTTTCTCAAGTAAAAGTCTTACCTTATTTTATAGTGCTTTAAATGGTTAATTGAAGGTGCTTCTTTAGATCTGAGATAGTTGAACCCTGGATTAAAATATGGTATTAGATGGGTAGTATAATGATAAAATTGAGGTCCATTGAACATAAATTACGAACATAATTGACTGGATTATGAATAGTGTTACAATTATAATTATTTCTCCTTTACCTACCTCTGCATTAATGAAAAAGATAGCAGATATTGAAAGTTCATTACATGTCTCATGTATGTGTTAGTATTTTAATTTTGTTTAAGTTGTTCAAGAGCTTGATTAGGTCAAGAATATGTTTTACAAGCTTTGTTCTCTTGACACTGCTCAACATTTTCCCTACACATTTTCTCTTCAATCCAGGCTTAACTCCTTCCCTTGTTAGCCCTTGGTTGTTCCTAAGTGTAATGATTTTTCTATGCATCTTGTAGAATCAGTATGTATGATCACCATCTCTTATGAAGCATGGATAACCTTTCATGGAATTGTTGTTGTAATTAGACAATTGCCATTGTGAGAATAATCATTTAATTTGTATGGAAGTAAGTCTTTTTCATATTATTTGACTTGGTATTGTAAACTTGTCTTTGTAGGATTCTCTCAGGGGGAACAATAGAACTATGATGATAGGTAGAGTTGTTTCTTAACTCATTCCCTTGTTAGCCCTTGGTTGTTCTCAAGTGTAATGCTTTTTGTATGCATCTTTTAGTCTGTATGTATGATCAGTCATTAGTCTCCGCGATGGTACATTTCAACGAATATTTTTTTAAAAAAATTGCATTGTTTCGTCACAATTTCGACGAAAACCACCAACGAATCACCGAAAAGGTCCGACGAAGTTGCTATAGCTGTGATGAAGGCTTCATCGTAACTCCTTGCCCATTTTGTCACAATTTTGATGAACTTCTGGTGTTGTTTCGACGCTACTCCTTGTCCATTTCATCGAAATGGTGATGAACTTCTGGTGTTGTTTCGACGCTACTCCTCGCCCATTTCATCAAAATGGTGACAAACTTCTGGTGTTGTTTCGACGCTATTCCTTTCCCATTTCATTGAAATGGTGACGAACTTTGGTGTTGTTTTGACACTACTCCTTGCCCATTTCGTCGCAATGGCAATGAAATTTTGGTGTAATTCATCGGTGGATACACAAAGTTTTCGTAGATATTCTGACGAACATTTGAGTCATTTTATGATGTCGACGACCGATGAATCTGTGCCGTTATTTTGACGTTTAATTCGTCGTCAGCATTTTGACGAATTTTTTTTGTCAATTCATCAATTTTTTGACAAATGTTTGTCAAATGACCGATGAACGTTCATCAAAAAATGGAGTCAATTTCAGTAGTGAAATTCTAAAGCATCTATATGTATATGAAAGGGTAAAGTTCAATTGGGTCCCCTCAAAATAGGTGCTTGAGTCAAGGCTTTCTTCAACTCTTTAAATGAGTGTTGGCATTCTAATGTCCATTCAAATTCAATGTCCTTACTCAACAAAACAAACGATGGTGCAACAATTTTACTGAAGTCTTTAATAAACCTCCTATAGTAGCCTACATGACCAAGAAAACTTTTGACATCTCTTTGCTTTTGTGGAACAGGTAGTGTAGATATAACTTTATCTTGTGTGGATCAACCTAAATCCCTACACTGGATATAAAGTTCCCTAATATAATGCCTTGTGTCATCATCATAAAGAACTTTTCATTGTTGAGTGACAGGTTATGTTCTTTACATATTTTCAATACCTTTTCTAGATTGTTGAGGGCTTCCTCATAAGTATCACCATATGTAGTGAAACCATCCATATATATTTCCATGTAGTCATGAGCATAATCAGAAAAGATGCTAAGCACTGCCCTTTGAAAGGTAGCTAGAGCATTGCATAAGCCAAAGGGAAAAATAGAGTAAGCATAAGTACCCTAGGGACATGTGAATTTAGTTTTGTCCTGATATTATAGAGAAATTTTTATCTGATTATAACCACTGAAACTGTCTAGTAATGAAAAATACTTTTTCTCAGCTAAGAAATCAAGTACTTGATCTATGAAGGGTAATGAAAAGTGATCTTTCCTGGTGGTTGCATTCTGTTCTCTATAATCTACACAAAATCTCCACTTTCCACTTTTCTTAGGAACAATTACCAAAGGTGAGACCCATTCACTATCAGATATAGGATAGACAAAGCCTGGATCAAAGAGTTTTTGAAGTTTAGCTTTGACTATGTCTCTCAAAGTAGGGTTCATACGTCTTTGAGGCTATCAAATGGGTCTATAACCATAATTGATATAAATCCTGTGCATACATAAGTTAGGATTTATGCCTTTCATATCATGGTAATCCCATGCATATGCCGTTGAATGTGTCTATAGAATTGTTTATAGGGAATTCTACTATTCTTTAGTCAAGGCATTGTTTATGTTCAACAATTTTCTTGGTATTATTTTTAATTCCTTTGATGATTCTTGCATAGATGAGAGGTCAAGGCTTGGGATGATTGGTACACACTATTGTGGTATTAAAGAATGAAAGATCTGCAATATTTCTTCTGAGGAATTGGTGGGTATAATACTTTGTAAGGGGTCTTGTAGGCATGTGAGACATTCTTGTTGCTGCGAGCTCCTACCATAGTCATTCTGGATTATATGAGCAATGAGCTCATCTTCATCTTGATCATCCAATAAAAGGCTACATTCTATAGTCATCAATGTCTACAGAGAATAGTTATCTTCCTCATCCAGAGTGGGCCAAATAGTTTGCTCAAGATCAACATAAGGTTGGGCTGGAGGATAGAGTACCAATTTCTTGGTAACTGTCCCATTGGATATTATCATATTGCTAGACCTACAACCTGTTGGTGTGAATAATTGTCTTGTACCTAGCTTATTCATTCACTAGGTAAATTAGGGGACATATTCACATGGTTAAGTTTACTTAGGTAAAAGATTCTTTCTAGAAGGCTTAGTTGGCTTATCTAGAACTTATCTTATCTAGCTAGGATGCATCATTTCCTAGGTGATTAGGTTGTTGGTTGTCTCATGTCATAGGATAATGACATTTGTCAACATCATATTCATACCTATCTCTCAACCTTGCCCATATAAGCAAGGTATCTCTTGTACATTTGTATTCAAGCTTCAATCAAGCAATCAATCAATCTTGCATTGTGAAGCAAGCATTCTTGCCATTCTCTCTCTTGTGGAAGTGGTTTTGGTCGCAACTGATCTTGGGGGTGTTGAGGTGTCACCATTAACTCCTACATGGTATCAGAGCTCTCCAGGTGTTGCAAATTCCTTCCCAGATTCAAGGGTGATATTTTGGCTTGAAGATTTTTGCTGGATGCAGATTGAGATTTCAAGAACCTCACGGTTGAGATCAGAAGATTCCGTAGACAAATTTTGACTGTAAATTCGCCTATATTGGGTAAAGTTGTTTTTGAGGCAATTTTTTTTTGCTGTAGCAACCTTCTCTGCGGTACGATTATTTCATTTTTGCAAAAAAAATATTTTTCAGTGAAATATTTTCTGCGAATTTCTTATTGTCATAATTTTGGGGAAAAATTAGTTTGATCATATCGGGCTATTAAAATTCTAGTCGATTTGCATATATACTGTGTCGGCATCTTTTGCGGAATATTCCACATTTCCGGTACAGGTTGCATCGACTGGCATACATCTCTCATTGGCTGTCATAGTCCAAGGTTTCTTGGTCATCGGTGTCCTATCCATCAACCGGCAGAACTAGCAGGGTACATCGGTGGTTCATCGGCTGCGTTGAAGGCCGACACTGTATTCATTGGGCATTGTAGATCTGGTACGAGGGACATCAAATCTAGCTAGTGCTCATTGGTCAGAAGCTCTCATCGGCGGGTACTAAGCTTTTAACCAGCTGTCAAGGTCGCTATCACAGTCGCATGGTCTGTAACCACTTGCGCAGTCCGTGCTTGGTCGGCATATAGTCTGTTTCGCAGAGTACCTCCACTCATCGGAGCTTGACAATTGACAGTCAAAGGCTTTGTTCGGGTCTTTATTGTCAGATCACATTGTCATCGGCATATTCTCCAGGTCAAATCAGGTGGTCGGTAATTTTGGCAGTCTTTGGCTTAGTCAGCATACTGAGATCTGAACGCATCTTTTCCCGAGTCCTTTTGTCAGATGGCATACTTCAGATCCGGTTGGCTTCTCAGACACTTGCCTAGCTGATCTTGTCCACATCTTTGTACTGGCGTACGCACAGGCCCGCGCCCTAACTCCATTGAGTACCATCGGCAGCCAACGTTGATCGGCGTCCACTCTGTCAACAGATGTTTTTGTTGGTGGTACAGTCTTTTAGTTGGGCATTGTTTTAATATTTATAAAAGTTTTTGATAAAATTTGTTCTTAGAATTAAAAGGCCGACGGGTGAGTTGAAGTCGGTGAGGGTTCTAGTGGGCTCCACCCGCGTCGGTCCCTTTATTATTTTTTTGATCTATTGCCCATGTGGTCATATGAATGACCTCAATTTCGGCCCTCAGTGCTCAAAAATTGTGTCGTTTTAGCCTCTTAGAGCTGTGTAATTGCCCCATAGTGCCTATTTATAGGCCTTTTTTTCATTTTATCACAACTTTTGCATACGGAGGCAAAATTTTAGAAACGAAATATCATCGGAAAGGTGAAGATCTGAATTTTTTAGTGGTGCAGATATTTTGCAGCGATTTTGCAGTTTTGTGCCTCTTTTTTTAGGTTGAAGCCCGATCATCATTTTTTGCTTCCGAGCTCATATCTTTGTGCTCCGATCTCCGATTTTCACCAAATTTGCGGCATCGGAAAGGTATTCAGGAGTACTTCAGATCTACTCATGCACTTTTTGCAGATTTGTTTCCATATTTTCATATTTTCAGTTTGTAGCTGATTTGATAGTTTGGGATATATTGTTGTAATTTTGCAAAAAAAAAAGTGCAAATATTGTTGGGACAAAGGGGTTATTTCTTGTATTGTGAGGGAAAATTGTTGTTCTTCTCTTGTAATATCTCATTGTATCATGGAATTGAAAAAATTTGTACTTGTAACTCCATATAACTATCATGAGTGGAAATCTCAAATGGAGTTGTTATTGTTAAAATCAAAGTTGCAACGAATCACATTTGGTCAAGATCCAGAACCTGCAGGAGCAAAAGAGAAAAGAAAATGGCTTGATAGAAGGGATGAAGCTCTTGGAACTTTGAAGTTGTCCATTTCTCCAGATCTTAGATATCATGTTGCATCTTGCACTCATCCTAATGAAGCTTGGAATACTTTAGAGAGTCTCTTTGGTAAGCCAGATAAGATGAGGAAATTTAAGTTGGAGAATGAACTCATGGGTCTTAATCCTTCAGATTTTGACAATATCCAAGACTTTTTCTCTAAGCTCAATTCTCTTAGATTGCAGTTATCTAATTGTGGGGTCACTAAAGAGGATGAACAGTTGATACTTTCTATTCTTGCTAAGCTTGGTCCTGATTATTCAGTTTTTGTTTCTACTTTCTATGCTACAATGGATGCTCTTGGCACTACATACAAAATGCCTTCTCTTGATGAATTTGCAGCTCAACTCACAAGGGAACAAGCAAAGTTGGTACACATGGGCACATTGCAGTCTTCTAGATCTCATGCTCTTGTTGCAAAGGAGACAAAGGATTCAAGTGGCATAGGTAAGAAGCAA
Source organism: Sequoia sempervirens (assembly GCA_007258455.2). Taxonomy (NCBI): domain Eukaryota; kingdom Viridiplantae; phylum Streptophyta; class Pinopsida; order Cupressales; family Cupressaceae; genus Sequoia; species Sequoia sempervirens. The sequence continues at coordinate 141,898 of VDFB02162824.1, forward strand.
AACAAAGCACCCAAGTCTAATGAGCAAGGTAAAGACTCTCCTTCACATAGCACTCCTGAGTCCACATCCTCTTCTAAAGAGGAATCATCTAAAAAGAAGAAGTCAAAATGTGCATATTGTAAAAGATTAGGACATGATGAGCATAGATGTTATAATAAGAAGATTGATGAACTGACACACCTTCTTCAAAAGAATAACATTAAGTTGCCCTCATCAGTGTCTGCTACGACTTCTTCTGCATCTCAATCGGCAGCTCCATCATCATCATCTCAGTCACAGGACACAGGATCTACTTCTGGGCTACACAAGATGAAAGGACAAGCACTCTTGGCCTCTACAAGTCTGCATCTCATAGATGGCTTCTTGATTCAGGGGCATCTCATCATATGGAATCTTCTATGGATATGTTCTCTTCTTTTGAGCCTTGTAATTCACCTCATATATTGATGGGTAACAATACATATATGAAGGTAAGTGGGAAGGGTTCTATTGATATGGGGGAAGGGAGCTTTAATGATGTACTTTGTGTTCCTTCCTTGTCCACTAATCTCCTTTCTATTTATCAAATTACTCATGGGGGTCAAGGTAAAACAGTTGAGTTCACTCCAGATAGGGTGTACATAAGGGACTTGGAGACTAGGGATATTGTTGCTATTGGGATGGTTGATCATGCATCTCGTGTATATTCCTTTTCTCATTTTGCTTCAGAAGATGATAATGTTCCTTTGACTGCATCACACACTCCATTGAGTGTGAACCATGATAGTGAGGAGAAGTTTGGTCATCTACACCTTGGTATTCTTGAGACCAGTGCTGAGCTTCCTACTCCACCTCCTGCTCCTTCAGCCATTGGTGCTTCTATTCAGCATGATGATCATAGTTTTTCAGATCTTGCTTTGTGGGATGAGTATTTGACAGGGATTTCTAACTTGTTCATAGAGTCTCATACTACAGATTTGGAGGACACACTTGAGGGGATTTCTCTCCTCTTTGATGACAGTTTCAGTACAACTGTTATCCCATCTTCTTTGTCTTTGGAGATTGACATTCATGAGTCTCCTCCATCACTTGATTTGACATGTTTCTTGGTTCAGTTTGACCATGATTCTATTGTGGCTCATTCAAGCTTGGAGGATCTTCATCAGTTTTCAGAGGCATACATGAGCATTCATGCTTCCTCCTTTCAGTTGGACATGGAGTGGCTTCTTCATCTGCTTATGGATTTGTTTCTTCCTAAGGGAAGATGTGTTGCTTGTAGACATTGGGTCATCTTTTGTTTTCAGGCATTCTTCATCAGCATTGGAGCTTCTTCATCATGGGGGGGATATCTTATCTCTCTACTTCCTTCTTATGGGGGGGTATTTGATTGTATATACATGATGCATGTTGTCCTTGGGGGGTATCATTGAGTCCTCCATACATCATGTTGTCTTGTTTCTTTTTTTTGTTTTCTCTCTTTTGGAGAGGAGTTTTGTCCCACAGGGTTTTCTCCTTTTCTCCGCTTGTGAGAGATTGCATCATTTGCATTGTAAATGGGTACCTAACATGGCCTAGTAGCTAGGACCCATAGTCATAGTCTTTGCATAGTTTGCATAATAATCTTCTCCCTAAGTTGCACTTAAGGGTGTTGGTGTGAATAATTGTCTTGTACCTAGCTTATTCATTCACTAGGTAAATTAGGGGACATATTCACATGGTTAAGTTTACTTAGGTAAAAGATTCTTTCTAGAAGGCTTAGTTGGCTTATCTAGAACTTATCTTATCTAGCTAGGATGCATCATTTCCTAGGTGATTAGGTTGTTGGTTGTCTCATGTCATAGGATAATGACATTTGTCAACATCATATTCATACCTATCTCTCAACCTTGCCCATATAAGCAATGTATCTCTTGTACATTTGTATTCAAGCTTCAATCAAGCAATCAATCAATCTTGCATTGTGAAGCAAGCATTCTTGCCATTCTCTCTCTTGTGGAAGTGGTTTTGGTCGCAACTGATCTTGGGGGTGTTGAGGAGTCACCATTAACTCCTACACAACCTATAAATGCATCAGCTGTAGCTAACTAGGGTCTACTTAGGATGAGTGGATAGCCTGCAAGATTAACCTTTGGTTGTAAAACTATAAAATTAGTAGGATATTCCCAATAATCCAATGCAATAACTAAGTCTTCAATGATTCCTTCAGGCTTAACTGTTGACCTATCAGCTAGTTGTAGAATAGTTTGTGTAGGTCTAAGGTTGGCTAACTAAAGTAACTGCATTGTTTCCATAGTTATAACATTGATTGTTGCCCCTAAGTCTATCAAAGTGTTCTTAATGAGGGTCCCATTAATCTTAACGTCCACTACTAGACTACCAGGGTTTGTATACTTAGGGACAATTATGTTCAGTAACATGATATCTACAAGGTTTCCCAAGACATGAACTATCTGAGGATCTTTCCCTTTTCTTCCTAGTTTCTTAAGACATAGATCCCCTATAGTTTTAGTATAAATAGGGATGTATTCGATAGCTTAGATGGATGAAATCTTTATGCTCACATATTTTAATTGACCCAAGAGGTCTGTCTCAGCCCGTGTGTGATGCTTTTGAATGGCTAAGCGTTCAAGAAAAAGGTGGATTTGGACTTGAGGTAGTTTGGTGTACCTAATTTGAATTAGGTTCCAAAGGTGTTTTGTCTGAAGCTTCAACTATAGGTGTTTCATCCTCTATTTCAGTAATATGGGGGGATGAAGGTCCAACAAGTTGTTTTCCTAATATGAGGTGGATATCACTCACCTCTACCCCATAAGTGGGGTATTGCATAGCTTCATTAGTATAAGCCTGCTAAATAGGCTTGCTGTTAGGGTTAGGTGTAGGTTGGGTAGGTATTTGTGGTGGCTTAGGTGGTTGTGATATAGGATTTGATAGTGATATTATTGTGGAGGTGGGAGCATAGGTTGCTGATAGTTCATGGTTTGTTGCTGCCACTGCTGACCTTTTTGCCACTAAGGTTGCCACTAATTCTGTTGTGTTGGCCATTGAGGATGATAATTGGAACCTTGGATATTTTTTTGTGGTCAAAGATTTGGCTGCTGCTGGTTCCAATTTTGCTGGGGTTGTGACCATTGTTGAGGGTTTTTCCATGGAGTTTGGTTTGCTGGCTAAGGCTGAGAATTCCAAGTAGCAAAGTTTTGATTTCCAATGGGAAAGGATGAATTGAAGCTAATAAGGTCTTTTGGCATAGCTTGTCTTTGTTTCCATGGCCTCCTTTGAGCTATATAAAAGAGTTGTCCGTCCTCTCCTTCAAGTGGCTGGAAATCAGGTTTGTCAACTTTATCTTGTTGGATTCTAGCCACCCTTTTGCATTTACAATTTGCTTTCCTTTTCCTACAACTTGGGAAATATTAAGTGAGCATTTCCTCAGCTTCCTCCCGACTCTTCTTGATGTGGAGAGTATCCAAATGAGTTTCTAAGTGGTTGATAATGTCCTCCTTCATCTTGGAGATGCTGCTTAATTCTCTCTTTGGAACCCCTGTAGATGATTTTCCAATAGTGGATGTCCTATCTCTTATTGGCCTTTTAGTGAAGGTCCTAGAATAATTCTTGTATACCTTAAAAATGTCTTGAAATGGTATCTAAGAGATATCTCCTTGTCCAATGAGGTTAAGGGAATCCATACAATCATCATTGACTCCCCTCAAAAAGACTAACTTGAGGGACTATTTTGATAATTTATTTTGGGGATTTTTCTTCAAAGAAAATTGAAATCTCTCTACATAATCTTCTAATGGCTCATCACCCTTATGTGACATTCTAAAAATTCCATCTCTCCTACTATTAGGCCCCCTAAAATAGTCTTGATACTTATCTAAGAACAATTTCTTTTTAGTGTCCCAATAAGGAATAACATCCCTGCCTAATCCCATGAACCATCTTAGGGCTACATATTTTAGATTTGTAGGGAAGAGTTTGAGCCTATGAGCATCAGAAGTATAGTCATAAATTCTACACAAGACATCAAATTCAAACAGAAATGTATCTAGGTCCTTAATCATTAACCCATAAAAGACTGGTAAGGTTGAAGGAGTGATATTCTTCAGCATTGTAGCCCTTTCTTGGTTAGTGATTGGGAACTCAAATGTTGCATGTTCAGGATCATCATCTAATGCATCCCCCATGGTGCGGTATGTTCCCTCTATAAGTGCAGTAGATTTTGGTGATAGGGAAGTTTCTTCTTTAGTGTCACCCTCACTCTGAGTACTAGGTTCACCAATTTCTACTATGGCTTCTTGGCGTGAAGAGGGAAGGAATTTGTCCAAAGTGTCTCTTTGCCTCTGCATACATGAAATATGGCTTTATATAGAAGCGGTCCTACATAATGTTAGTGTATCTTTTGGTGTTTCTAGTGTTGAAAAAAAGATTAAGTCTAACGATCCTAATGCTGAAAACAAAATGTAAACTATGAAAGCTTTAGAAAAAAAGTCTATGAGGATAGCACCATCTCTGACAATGGTGCCAAAAATGTAGAGTCTAAAATCGAATGTTGTAAACTTGGTAGAATCTACAAAATTCATAGGTTCATCTTACTGAATAGTCCACTCAACATTGTAAAGAATAAATTAAAATTTCAACCCAAGGTTTGTAAACTTGTGATGGTGTAGCATTGTATATGCCTTCAGAGACTCAAAACTACCTAAGTTATCCTATTCAAGTTATAATATTTTTTGGAAATCACAAAAATGCATAACAATGAAGGAATAAGCTAGAACTAATGGCTACAGGTACCTACAACTAAAACTATAAGTAAACTGATGTAAATAAAAGTTCATTGTATCAACTCAAAACTAATCAAAAATAACAATTCAACTAATTTAACCTCTGGAGTACTACTGGATAACCATTACATGCTCATGAATATTCATTGACAATAAGAAAAGTATGAGATTCTAGTTTAACCTGCATTTAGTTCATGATGTAATGATAAATAGAAAACAACTATTTAAACAAAGATAAATAACTAGAAAATGAAGTGAAGAACAGTTTCCTTGAGTGGCCTGCTCAAGTGACTGCTCTCACTTAACTAAAACCAAATATAACTAACAGATTCTACGCATCTAGTGAAATTGACTTCATTCATTACATATCATGAAATATTACATAAGATCTTCTTCACAGATTGTATTCAATTATTCTAAATATCCATCATGTCTTACAAACTAAAAAATAACTGATAATGAAGAACTAAAAACAACTAACTTATCTATGGATTCAACCATCAACTATATACAAGCTCGAGGGAATTTTATTCAAAGCAACAACTAACTGCAATCATTAACTTCCACTCCTAAATATCAGAGTGTATAGTTAAGACTGAATTGTTTAAACCGTAACTAAAAAGAAAGAAGAATCCTAATATGACTGAAACTCTATAAAAAAAGATTTAAAACACAAAAAAATTTCAAAATTCTATAAGTAAAGGAGTCCTTCTTTCCAACGCTTATTAACTTGTTATAATGATGCACATTCAATCTCCAACAAGTGTCTTCAACAATAGTTATTACATTTTAGCTTAATATGGAACTCCCCTATTTTGCTGTCCTAGTCTTCCTTTTGCTACGGGTTACAGCTCCCAAATGCTACGTGCTAAAATTATTCCTTGGTTGTAAAAAGGTTAATTCACAAAGCATACATGCACAAGACTAACTACCATAATTAAATTATAAAATTTCATCCAATTTTCATTCATATCTATATATATAAACCATGCAACACTACTATGTCATAACCATATTTCCATCATTATATTTTAGGTCCAAGTTTGCATAATAAGTATGAAAAGGTCGTATAATATAGAAGTATTATATGGAAAGTATATCTAAAAGTTTTTGAAAGTAGGCATGAAAGTAACATAAAACAAGCTAATAACTAGACCCATCAATTACAACCTACATCCTTAGAGTAGATGAAATTAATACCATCAATGGTCTTGGTGGTAAGCTAGAATAAAGTGAAGTTGTAAAAAAAGGTATTGAGAACTCTTATTAAATCTTACAGTTCTAAAGTTTTTGCTATTGAAGAAGCTTAGAATTTGGATCAATATTCTAGAGATCAAATGTTTGGTGCTTTAATTTCTTATGAATTGAGAGAGTTTGGTCAAGATGTTACAAAGGTAGTAATTTCCTTTAAAGTCAACAAGGTAGAGAAGGATGATGAATCAGATCCAAATGATCTTAATGAGGTGGAAGCAAATTTTGTAAAGAGATTGAAAAAGGGCACTGGAAAATATAGAGGCAAGTTACCCTTTAAGTGTTTCAATTGTGGAAAGATAGGTCATTATGCTTCTAAATGTCTAATCAAAGTTGCAAATGACAAACATAAGGAATATAAAAGTAAATCTATCAAGAAGAGTTATTATGTTGAAAAAGCCAATGGTGTATTTGATGATAAGGAATCAAACTATCCTAATGAGGATAGTGATGAATGCTTGTTCATGGCTTTAAATGTTGGAACCAATTCTACTAATCTTGAAAGATGTATGAAGGAAAGCATTCCAGAAATAGGTCACAATATTGAAGGAACTATGTTGACTGTTTTTCATGCAAGAGAGGAGAGAAATTACTGGATAATTGATAGTGGATGCTCAAATCATGACATGTGACAAGAATAAGTTTGTTAAACTTCAGAAGTATGATGGTGGTCTTGTTATTGCTAAAATATGTGGAAAAGATTCAATTAGCTTTGATGGAAAGAATAAAATAGATGATGTTCTTCATGTTAAGGGTCTCCAACATAATCTTGTTAGTGTAGGAGAAATGTGCAACAAATGATACATTCAGGATGATGGTTGTGAAATCAAAAAAGGAAGCTTTGAAACTTTGGTTGTTGTAGGAACAAGGACATAAGGAAATGTTTAGCAACTCAAAGGTGGTGGTGTCAAGTACTTTATGTCACAAATTAATGAAAGTTGGCCATGACATAGATGAATGGGTCACATTAACTTTGATAGCCTAGTGAAGATCAGTTCTACTGATGTTGTGAGAGATATGCCAAAGATTACAAATCCTATCAATTCAATTTGCAAAGAGTGTTAGTTTGGAAAGAAAAAAAAGAAGAGGTTCAAAACTAAAGTATATTTTATCTTAGGACCTTTGGAGTTGGTGTATACAGACCTATGTGGACCCATTAGAATAAGAAGCTCTCAAGGTGACATGTATTTCATGTTATTAATAGACGATTATTCTAGAATGACAAGTGACATTTCAAAAAGAAAATTAAGAAACTCTAGATAAGTTTAAAGCCTTTAAATCTATGGTTGAGAATAAAATGGATTTGAAAATCAAGTGCTTGAGGTATGACAGAGGTGGTGAGTTCACCTCCAATTAGTTTAATAGTTTTTGTGAAGATCATGGAATAAAGAGACAGTTATCAGCTCCTAGGACTCCTTAGCAAAATGGAGTTATGGAGAGGAGGAATAGGACAATTCAAGAAGTAGAAAGAACCATGATGAAGGAAGAAAATCTATTGGATTTCTACTCAAAAGAAGTAATTCATACTACAATTTATATTCTTAACAAAGGAAAAGCAAGAGTGAGCAATAAAAAAATTTCTTGAGTTATGGGATGGAAAACCTCCGACTATGAAATATTTCAAATTTTTTGGAAGCAAATGCTATATCAGGAGAGATGAAGAGAACTTAGGAAAATTTGATGCAAGATTTGATGAAGGAATATTCCTTGGATATGCTACAAAGAACATGACATATAGATGCTATAACAAAAGGTTGAAGAAGATTGTTGAAAGTGCAAGTGTGAAAGTAGTTGAAGAACCACATAAAAGTTCTGTGTTGATAAAAGGATATTAATTTGATGAAACCCCTTACAGTGAAGAAGAAAAATATGAAGAGAAAGAAAAAGAGATGATAGTGGAAGATTAAGAAGCTCCAAAAAGATCCCTAAGACTCCTAAGTATGTGTAGAAGAATCATTCTGAATATCAAATCATTGGAGCTAAGAGAAAATGTGTGTAGACAAGAAGAAAACATACTATGACATTGGAATAGGTAAAATTTTGTTTACTTTCATAGGTAGAACCTAAAATAGTAACTGAAGTATGCAAGGATGAAAACTGGATGAAAGCTATGGAAGAAGAGTTGAGAAATATTGAGAAGAATCAGACTTGGGAATTGGTCGCAAGACCAACAAACAAGAATGTGATACGAACTAAATGGGTTTTAAAGAAAAAAATGAATGAGGATAAAAAGGTTGTTAGAAATAAGGCTAGACTTGTGTGTAAGGGCTACTTGTAGAAGTTGAGAAAATACAACTTCATAGGAGCCCAATGATCTCTGCAAGCTAAGAATACCTGTTACAGGGAGAAGCAAAGAGAAGCAACACAGAAAATAGTAAAATGCTTAAAGATGTGGAGATTTGTATTTACCAATGTGTAAAAAGAATTAATACAAAAGAAAAGTTTCAACCACATATAGGTAAAAAACCTAAAATGGAAAACCCTAGGCTTGCACATTAATAATTAATAAAATAATTAATTATCATGCACCTAATGTTAGCTTAAGTGTAAAAGAGATAAAATGAAACTTTAATTAATTAAACAAATATTATTTAATTAATCAAGTAAATAACCAATTACTCTAACACTACTCACAAGTGGAAGGAATAGATTTTGAAGAGACTTTTGTACCAGTGGCAAGAATGAAATTCATTAGAATGTTTTTGGCTTTTACAACATATAAAGACTTCAAGGTGTATCAGATGGATGTCAAGTTTGCCTTCTTGAATGGTGAGATAGAAGAAGAAATTTACATTGAACAACCATAAGGCTTTTCATTGTCAGAAGATGTTGATATGATCTGTAGATTAAAAAAGGCATTATATGGACTCAAACAAGCTCCTAGAGCTTGGTATGCAAGATTGGATAGATACTTGTTGTGCAATAGGGATTCAAAAAGGGTACTGTAAATAACAATCTTTACTTCAAGGTTGAGGGAGATTAGATCCTGATTGTGGTTGTGTATGTTGATGACATAATCTTTGAAGGAAATGAAGGAATGTATAAGATATTTTTAGAGCAAACACAAAAAGAGTTTAAGATGTCAATGTTTGGGGAGATGAATTTCTTCCTTGGGTTACAAATCAATCAATTAGAAAAAGGAATTTTCATTTCACTATCAAAGTATGTCAAGGAAATATTGAAGAAGTTTGGAATGAAGGATTCTAAACTAGTGTGTACTCCCATGATTACTGGTTGCAAGTTGAGGAAAAATGATGAATCTCCTAAGAAAAATTAGAGCAAGTATAGATCAATGATCTTGGTGGACTGCTATATCTTACTGCTACTAGAACAGATATCATACATATAGTTTGTCTTGTGGAAATTCAAAAAGACCCTAGAGAATCACATGGGGTAGCAGTTAAAAGGATATTTAGATACTTGAAGGGCACTCCAGATTTTGGTTTATGGTATCCTAGGGATATTGATTTCTCTTTGAGTGCATATACATATGCAAATTAGGCAAGTTGTGTAGATGACAAAAGAAGTACAAGTAGAGGTGCTTTATTTCTTGGAAGTAGGTTGGTTTCTTGGTTAAGTAAGAAGTAGGATTTAGTGTCATTAGCTACTGTAGAGGAAAAATATATTAAAGCAACATCATGTTGCACACAGGTGTTGTGGATGAAGCAGACATTGAAGGATATCAAAGTGTCATATGATGAACCTATTTCTATCTTGTGTGATAAGACAAGTAATATCAATATTTCAAAAAACTTGATAATGTATTCATGGACAAAGCATATCTTTATTTGGTATCACTTTCTAAGAGAGAAATTGGCAAAGAATGAGATGAAGCTAAAGTATGTGCCTTTAAAGGATCAAGTTGTAGAAATTTTCACAAAGGCTCTTCCAAAAGATATATTTGAGTATCTTCTGTAGAAGTTAGGGGTTATTGCCCCTCCTTTCAATTAGATGCATAAGAGTGTGCATCTATCTAGGGATCATTTCAAGATACATTCTTGGAATTGGACTAATGGTGGTTACCTCTCAAGGGGAGCAAGTAGTAGTGCATTTTAATTGGTGCAGTCAGGGGGAGCATATTTTGTACTCCTAAGTAGTAAGTGGAGAGAGAGCAGTAGAGAGAAAGTAGCATGTTGGTGTTGCCCAAAGTGTAGCTTTCAAGTGATGACAAAGGGAGAGATTGTTGACCTTTACTATTAATGTCAAAGGGGGAGAGATAAAGTCTAAAAAATAGGGAGAGAGATTGAAGTAAGAAAAACTCCTCAAGTTAGGGGGAGAGACTGAAGTAAGGGGAGAGTTGTTTGAGTGTTGGACTTGCAAATTTGCTTCTATTGATTGATGGATTTTCAAATCTGGTGTTGCGATCAATGACAAATGGGGAGATTATTAGAGATTGCTGGTGTTTCCATTGATGTCAACCCCTAGTGTGGATGTGTTGTGATTTAGTGTCACCTCTCGTATGGTCAAGGAGATTATTGCACTATGTTGTCATGTTGAGAAGTGCTTGTGGTATTGAGTAGGTATTGTAGATGTTGTAGATATATTGAGAAGGTGTTTTTGGTGTTGTTGATTCAACTAGTTCACTTGGTTTCCAAGTGCTTTTGAGAAAATTTAAATAAAAGAGTGTGCAGTGTGACAAAGGTGTGTTCAGTATTATGCTCCACATTTCTTCATGGTTGAAGATATTCTTGTGTGGTTTGGATGTGATGATTAGAGGTGTTAAGAGGTGTTATATCCAAAGGTTCAGGTTTTGGATCGTGCGGCTGTGGAAGTTGTGTTTGATAGTGTGTTGCTTGTGAAGAAGGTTTTCTGGGAGAAATGGAATTGCTTTGCATTTATTTGCATTAAGGTTTCTTGTCTTGTAGATTTAGGAATGTGTTAATATTGTATGTATCGACCTTCCTTTGGAGTTTTCTATATTCAAGTGTTCCATAAGGTTGGTTAGTGAGTTGTATACCTGTGGTAGTGTTGTTGGTTGTACATGATGATGGTGTTCTTAGTTGCAGGTGGTTGTAGTAGTGTTGTAGAATTTTTGATCATGCTAGAATATTCTAGGATGTTGTGGAGCATTTATTTGAGTTTGTATGGTGTTTTCAGATATGGAGAAGCATGTATGTGGTCACTTATTAGTGTTAGTGCATGTTTGGTCAACCTGGCGTGCTGGCACTAATTATGGAGGTTGTTTGTTTCTTAAATGGAAGTGTGTTGGTGTAGATTTTGGTCCTAGTTAACCCTTAGTGTGGTCCGACTTCACTTCTTTCCACCACGAAAGTGTTTGGTGCTGACCTATTTGTTGGTTGCACATTTGAGGTGCATACGTTTCATTCTAGCCAACATGGAGATGATTTTTGAGGTTGTGGAGGATATATAAGCAAGTTTAATTATTGGAGATCTGTGTGGTAGATGTGCGAGTTTTGTATGATGTGAATGTGATCAAGTGTGGTGATCTAAGTGCGAGCTTAAATGCTTAAGGCTATTGAATGCAATGAGCATAAGGTGTCGACATTTTCAGTGTGCTTGAAGTTGTTAGAGGCAGTGAGTTGAAGGTTGCAGATGGTACAAAGTTGTATTGGTGGATTTTTCCTATTGCTCTGAGATAGTGAATCTCTTAGTAACACACTTCTTTTATTATTCTTTCTTCTGAACAGTGAGTCCTTTGGGAAGTGAGCCCTTGGTAGTGAGTCATTCTTATTTTTTTGGGAAGTGAGCCCTTTTAGCAGTGAGCCTATTGTATTTGGTGTTGCTATTCATATATATGTGAGTTAATCCTCATCGTGGTTTTTCCTTGATTAGGGTTTTCCATGTAAATCTTGTTGGGATAATGTGTCTCAACCTTGCAATTACATAAATTACTACTGATACATAAGGTATTGTTGATATGTCGACGACCGCGGGGGGGGGGGGGGTGCAGGGGGTTTCCCCTTGCGAGGGGTCCGGAAGAAAGATTCTATAGTGAAAGTATAAAATCTAGATATATATATGAAGCTATCATTTTACTATTATGGATCTTATTCTTTAATTTCCAAGTAGAATATCAAAAGTATATTCCTAATTACATATACACATTAACATGGATGATATCAAAAACTAGTTAGTATTGTATGAAATTATGAACAACATTGTATGTATACTAAATATTACATGAAATAGAGAATAGTATTGCATATACATTAATTATTGCATGAAATTGAGAAAACTTATTAAAGATCAAATTGTAAGTCAATAATCTAGTTGCATGACAATAATCTAGTTGCATGTCAATAATCTAGTTACATATCAATAAGCAAGATTGCATGTCTATAATCTAGTTGCATGCCAATAAATAAATTACATAACAATTATACATTTAACCATCATTATGCATGAAAGGATAGAAATAACAAAAGGTCTACATATAAGATCATTTTGCATGAAAAGAAAAGGAGTTATTTATTTTTATGATCATTATGCATGTTATTGTCATTTATATGTGATTTGGTTCACCTTTCGAGATAGGGTGTTGAATATCAACCAACAAAAATGATCGATCCTCTTTTTGGGATCTTCTAGTTTAATCTAGTGCTTTGGACAAAGTCATGTTTTCATTGAAATAAATGAATGTTACCTAGAAAATTATATTGATATGTTTCTCTTCCATATCCAAATAGTAGGAAATTGCATGTTCATGTTAGAAATGCATGTAGATATATCAAGTTGCACCAAGATTCCCTCTTGCTTATTGTTTCTAGGTTGATAGGTATTTCATGTAGGGTCAGGTATTCTTCGAGTAGGAATAGTTTTGGAGAAGTGCAAGCTTCATGGTTGGGTTGAAAAGTGCCTGAACCATGTTATCATCTCTAAGACTTGTAGATGACTGTTAAGGTTGGTGGCAGTTAGGGACTATATTAATTATGCTCACATATCATTCTTATATCATTATTTTTATTTATACTTCTAGATTTTTTAACTAGTTGTCTATTGTTATCACTTAGAAGTGCAACCTTATTTAGTTGCAAAACTCAGCCTACTAGTGAAACATGGGGTCTTTCCAGGTTTGTGGGTCACCTATGATGGAAGAGGGTTGGTTCCCTTGATACTCACCTATCCTAACTTAAGCTATTGTTACTATTGATGGAAAAGGGTAGAAAGATGACATAAAAATGAAATTAACTATGTGGGAGATACACCAAATGTGTTTTCTTCATACCTTGGACTATTGTTTTGACACAAAAAAGATCAATAACTCAACTATGCTTACACAACTCAAGATTTAACATACTCACGTATCAGTGTTTTATAAAGAGGTTGAGTGTTTTCAATCCCAAAAGGAAGAAAATGAAGCGTTCTTCATAAATATGAGCTTTTTTCACATTAACACCTGGACTATAACCTACACAAAATATGTTTTTTCCTATTTAAAGGTGCCAAAATAGGACACATATTTAAGGATTTATGTATGCAATCACAAAAATAAACATCAATTACCAGTTTGCACACAATAAAATAAGATTTTGAAGGTAGAAAAATGAAACTTTTATTGTTGAAAGGTGTCTTTACAACAATATATGCCTAAAATGACTGATTTTCTCTTCAAAAATAAAATATTATATTTTTTTAAGTCTCAAAAACTGGTTTTTGAGAGTTACACTACAATGTTTTTGTTGAGAAGAACTCCCAAAAGTTACAACACAAAAAAATTGCAAGAATTAACTAAAAAAGAAATTTAGGTTGTGTCTTTTTGCATACAAGATTTTCCAAATCCTTAGCAATCTGTTACAATAGATAATTGACATGTGTACATGTGTTTGAATAGTTCTCCTTGAGTGTTGAAAATGATTATTTTGCTATGACTTCTCATAAAGGTTCCAAGGTGGCATAGAAGATGGGTAAAAAACTGTTTGTTTTGACCTCCTTTAATTAACACGCTCCTTAGAAGATTCAGGCTAAATACTCTCAACCTATAGACCAACTTAGCAAACTGCTCCCTATATCCTTTCAACTATTACCAACTAGCCATTAACTTCTCTAACTACTCATAAATACTCTTTTACTTATCCAAAATGTAAAAAATCCTTTACCATGTTATAGGAGATGTGTTAAATACTTGACATGGTCAACACTTCCTTGGAGGCGAGGGAGATTTTTTAGAGCAACCTCATCAACTTCTATTCTCTTTTTCATAGAGCACAACTAATCACTTTACCACGTATGGATTGATAATGTTCAGTTTACTTGGATTATTGAGAGTGAAAATTATTATATGACCTATCTCTTCATCTAATACAACATGTTCCTTACAATGATCAAGTGTTTTTTCCACTTGTAGGTGCCATGAAAGCCTTGCAACCAATCAAGACTCGAAAAGCCAACTTGAGGTATAATGGATATACAACCACCTTGATAGAAAGGACAATCCACTAATTTCATAGAGCATTCGGTTATATAGTGCCTATCCACTCCAACCCTATTCAAAATCATAGAGCAATTTTTTTCACAAGGAACTAGCCTTAAATGGAATGTTGTATCATGATAATTTTCACACACTACACGAAATACCTCCCTGCATCCCATGTTAGTACAATGCAACAATCATTGCATGCACACACTTATGTAAAGATTAACCTCTTTAGACTCATAATTCATGTCATATTGATAGGTATTTCCCAAGTCAATAGCTCTTAGGAATTCCTTTTCTTTATTGCCTTCATGCATATAACTCTTAATACTGTAATATTATGTTATGAATACTGTCATTTCCCCTTCAATGTCATTTAAATTTTGAGAGGACTACCACTTAGCCTATCCTAGCTGTGCCTGCACATTCTTGGCCTCCTCAAACACCATGTTTTCCTTCAATGGCCTCAAGACTATCGCCATTGCATGGAATTACCTACATATGATAGGATGAGAGTTGAGAATATATGCTTGTATTGTTGCCACCTTATTGTCAATACAATGACTATCATTATACAAGACTGTCATTGTTATTCTTCCTTTTTATTTATAGTAATTTTCAAGACCTATCATGCACCTATGGCCTCTTTCCTCCATGATTTATCCCATTGATTTCCATTGCAATTTTTGTCACTAGAATCTATGAGCTATCTGTTAGAATATTTTATAACATTAGCACATATTTCCCATAAGTACTGTCATATACTTTGTAACTTTAAACATAGTCATATGCTTCATGTTCACTAATGTCTCCCACCCTTGGGACAATCAATCTATAGAAATTAAGGTACCAAAGGGTGCATAAGGAAATTTTGAGCTCTTCAAGGAACTAAAAGTTTAGGAATAGTAAGGAGCCTCATCTTTGATGGAGTCAACTAAGACTACAACACCCCATATGCAACCAACAATCCATTACCTTGGCTGCTCTTTCTATACCACTATCCACTATTATCTTCATGCCTTGTCTCTGTCATATGGGTCACTATATTTTCATCGTTATTGCACAAATTTTTGCCCTCATTAACTGTGTGTGTTTGACCTTTCTAATGTGATGAAACCCTTGAAGCATGACCTCCCAATCCCTCACTATCCAATGAACTAATGCATGGCTAGAAAGAGATAGAGTACTATCCCTTTGCTTGGTTTTGGGGATCTCATATGACTTTCATGTACATTTATCTCCATCTTAAATTGTCTTCTTGTCACTACCTCCCAAACCTTGGTGCTTGGATGATTGTCATCTTTGATTTGTACAATATTGGGCTTGCAATCTCTTCTCTTTTGATCTACTCTTAGGTTTCCTCCTTGTGTCTAAAATATTTGGACTATCACTACCCTTCTATGACTATCCATTCTAGATGTGGAGTGAATCATTGTCACTTGTATTCATGGAATGCTCACTGTGAAAATTTTGATGTGACTGCAATCTACCCCTAAACCTTGGAAACCATTTTCACGATTGTCACTATGTAACTATTCCTTGATGAGGATTATGACTATAAAATTTTCTTGAATGTGGCCTTAACATTTATTTGTGTACTTGAAAAAGAATGTCTTATCTTGACAAATACTTTCATCTTCATGATGCATACCATTGTCCTCTAGGCATGTACTGTGCATTATACTTTTGGTTGTCCTTTTCCCTTGAAATTTTCTTGCAATGCAATGTGCAAAATAAATGGTATTATTTTTCCAAATAAGGCAGTAATGTTTCCTTCTATAAATTTCTGTGTAAAGGTATAAATGCTTGATGTAGTGTAGATGATACAAGGTTACTTCTTACACCCCTGTACCGGCCTATCATGCCTCTTCCTCTGGGGTACTACCTAATTAATTCCACATAAAAAATGTATTAGATGTTCCAAAGCAACTCACTTCCCTAAAATCAAGGATTCAAGAACAAAACATGTGGACTTGTACTTGGAAACCCTCATATTAATTTGTTGTTGCCTATTTATTGGAGGCATGGTGGAATGTGTCAAAATTATTTTGTTAGGTTGTATTCCAAACTTTCAAATAATGGAGCGAGAGTGTCAATCTCATCAAAGCTCACACAGATATCCTATGAATGTATTGTAACCATTGATGTTGCTAAATAATACATTAGATGCATGCACTTTGGATGCTTGGTTTTTTTCCAAATGATTTTCTTGAGGTATATCTATGTGAGTTCTCTTCTTGTGGTTGCTTATAATTCTTCTTTGTCTCTCCCATTCTTGTTCTTTTCCAAGCATTTCTTGCATTATAAAACTCTCCTTGAAGGGTTAGCGAGAAAAATGAGGTCGTGTCTTGTTTCCACTTTACAAGCGTAGCTTGTTTGCACTTGTACAAGATAACATCTAGAAAATATTATTGTAGTACTAAAGGTGCATGCATGATATTTTCCTAGCGAATCCTTGGTTATAAAACAAATATTTTTTGATACTCTTAGGTAGTGTATAAGTTTGAGATGCTTTCATGATGAGTTAATATAAATAGTATTAAATTAAAATCGAGTTGATCATGCATCACAAATCATACAATGTTTAGAACTTGACATAAATGTGAGGTCGTAGTTAGGATAAGAGTTTGAATGGATTAATCACATGTAACATGTATGTATAGTTGTGTACAAGGCTGAAGCCTAAAAAAATGAACAAAAAAATAAGAAATAAACATAATTATTTAGTTAAAACAATTTATTTTCTTAAATAATAATAAGATAAAATAAAATAATATTGTTAGTAAATAAAATAATTTAATATTAATATCTTTAAGAACATCCATATAGTATTATGATATCTATGTTAGTTATGTTTAAATAATTTCATCAAAATAGATTCAAAATTAAATAAAATATATATAAATATTACCAATTTAATTATTACAAATATTTATATAAATATTACCAATTTAATTACACAAATATGTATATAAATATTTTTAAATTTTAAAAATATTATATCAATTGAAAAATTATTCAAGTTTTAAGCTTTTGCCCAAATTATAGTAAATTTCTCAATGTGGAAAGAGATAGACCCATTTGACAAAAAGTGGACAGAAAGTGGACGGAAAGTAAGTTTGACGTTAACAATACACAAACTTGAAAATTAAGACCTTTTTCTTATTTATTTGCCCACTAATCAGTCTCATTTTCTGAATATTTTGATCTAGATAGTCCAAAAAAAATCTTTTCCGACATTTCTATAAGGAGAGCTTTTTAAGTCTAGATCTATATTGAAGAGCTTAAGCATTTTGTTGATGTCCATAAATTAGTCTTCAGTTCCCACCATTGCTCACACCATTTAAATAATATTTGTGGCAATTGATTCATTATTAAAAGTATTTTTTTTTTAGGTTATCAATGTTTGATCATATATTTATTTATTTTTGAATTTAAATTTATGCAATTTAAATCTTCCACAAGAAATTGACAATTGTCCATAATTTCAAAAAAGTTGTAGAAAGTTTTAGGTATATCTATTATGAGATTTATATTAATATATTCTCATAAAAAGATCTAAAAAATTAAAATACAATGATTGAAGTTGATCCATGGTGTTCATAAAGATTAATTTTAAATTGAATGTAAAGAATCAAAGATATGGTTAGATACAAAATATCTTACTTTAGTTTTGTAATTTAAATTTGAATGTTAATTATATGTATCAATAATTTTGAATTTTTTATTAGTAAATTGTGGGATGTGGGCCCACTCTCAAATATCATAGATAACCAAAAAAAGAGGAAAGAAAAGAAAAGAATGCTTCAAATCTGAAATCCAGAGCGAAAAAACCAGAGAGAAAGAGAAATGCATGAAGATAGTTGCAGAAGACCAATATTACCCTACAAGAGAAAAAACTCAAGCACTCAATCTAAAAACTCTAGAGATCAACTTTATTTTAGTTGAATAATGCTGAAAGATTACAAATAAATTAAAGAGATCAACCTTTCTTATGCTTCCGCTTGCTCCTGGTAAGGAGCGCTTCCATTATCCATTAAGTACCCTCAACAATCGAATCTAATGCTTCCAACCTTAATTTTTCTGCTTCAGACTTTCTTCCCCTATGCTTGCTGCTCTTAGGAATGCTTGGTTTAGAAATCTTGCTTGCAGTCTAGGAAATGATGCGAATATCATAACAAGCCAAGACATCAACCATATCTAGAAGATAATCATGATCTTCAGTAGGGGCCAAACATAGATTCTCATCTTTAAAGGAAAACAATACCCTGATTTACTGTGTCACAATGCTCATGTTGTTCGAAAGCAACCACAACCTCAGCCACATCAACGGGAGGAGATGAGCTCCCAAAACATTTTCTAGCAGCCCCACAATCCCAAGGAGCTGGAGACCGAGGTTCCATGAAAACACCATGATTTCTCCATGTAAAGCCAACATCTGGTCTGCCCTCCTTGCAAATCCATCTCTTGAGATTAAGTGCACAAAGACCATTAATAGATTTAGCATGGCAGCCAACGATCTTATGCCAAGCTGGTTGCATCTGAAACAATGCTCTGGAATCCCTTCATAGTTTAAATATTGCAACCACAAGCCCAAAGAGGAATTGATACGTACCATGCGAGGCAGTGGCCTGGAGATATCAACCAGAGCACACACTTTGATAAACTAGCTCCGGGCCAAAGAGGGAGCATCCTCCACTTTGATGAAAGTGTCGACAAGATTGATTAGGGATTCAGTTAGCCGTGCATTACACATAACCAAAGGCAGGTTGTAGAGTCGAATCCAAATCAGAATGAAAGTGATACAAACACTTGCAGGATCAAAGAAAGGGGACCAAGAGGTCACGAAGAAACCAGACTTGCCAAAAAACCAAGGCCTGCTGTCCAAAACAAACCTGCAGTCCTCTGAACTAAGAAAGGTAACAAGAAAAAATCCATGGTCCAACAACTCCACCATTGGAACCGACAAACTATCCCAAACAGTCATTCTCTAGGGTTAAAACTCCTCCACGGATGACCTCTTCCCCACAGCTCTGAAAACCAGAGCCCTGCGATCCGATATGAGAAGAAGCCTCCGATATGCAATCATCTGATATGTGAAAATCCATTGGCTCAGAGGTCAAAACCACCTCCGTGTCGTCCATATACAAAGGGATGCAAGAATCTGGAAAAGCCGAAGGGGGCGAGGGATTAGGGGCAAGGGAAACGCTTCCCCCAGACACCTCGAGAGGAATCACCCCAGATGCAGCAAACCCTAAATCAGCCAAAGAGTTGGCCTTCAGGATCTGTTCTTTACCAAAAAAACACTACAAGCGTGGAATAGACTTGAGGAGTTTTTGCAAAGCTTTTAGTTTTTATTGGCCTACTACACCATCGCCAAAGGGAGAAAAACAGAAGACTGGCGACCCAATTCTGAAGGGTAACCGCTCCCGGCTGGGCTTAAGTGTCACACACTAAGCTCTGACCGGTCAATGTTCGTTCCCCTTTTCCGTTTTCCGTTGGAGTTCCGATGTGTTTTCCCGACACTGGCCATGCCTCCTATGGCAAAGGCACTGTCTATAGGGCAAAGGCTATCCAGCCCCCAAAACAGCATGGGGGCATGGATGTATATGGCTCTGCATAGTCTGACGGCCAACCGTGTGCTGCAGGAGGGGTTGCCAAACGTGTGCTGCAGGCGTCAGGGGTTTTTTTTGTTTTACGTGTCTGACATTTATTTTTTTTAATAATTTTATATTTTTTTTTTTAGCTGTTTATTTTTAAATTAAATGTATGTAAGATTTGGTTTTTTTTTTCTTTAAGTATAATATGATGTTTAAATATATTATAGATTATGTAATATTATATATTAAAATATAATATAATAAATATATATAATATTTTTTATATAAATATAATTATATTAATATATATTGTAAAACTATATATTTAAAATATATTTATAAATAAATATTATATTTTTAAATATATAATTTTATAATATTAATTTTAGTTGAATAAATTTACAAAATATCAATTATATTTAATTTCCTAAAGCAATGGAAAGGTGTCTTGCTTTGTGTTTAGGGTAGTATGATTAGAGCATTAACCAAAGAAAACTTTTTTAACTGGTAAATATATAAAATTATATTTAGGTCTAATTTATTAGTATTAGTGATTATTGTTTTAATTGGTATTAGGAATAAATTTATTGACTTTTCATATATTATATTCACAACAAAGTTGTGTATATTATTATTATGTTAAAATGTTCATGACAAAATCTATTAAAAGTGTGTTTTTAATCTTGCTTTTATATTTCTTCCATAAATTAAATGGAACTTTGAGAATTCCACTCAATCCACTCTCTAACACTTATAATTTTTTAAAAAATTTATTTTTCTTCTTTATTTTTTTCTATTGTTTATATAGAATAGGGTAAAATCAAGGGCTTTAGGCAAATTCACCGCAGCAAAATTCACCATCAACAATTCACCGTGGGAAAATTCAATGCCATGAATTGTTGGTGGTGAATTTTCTATAAGGTGAATTTGTCATGGTGGTGAATTTTTCTTTGGTGAATTGTTGGCCGTGAATTGGTGGTGGTGAATTTTCCTAAAGTCAAAATCAAGGTGTAAAGCATGAATCAACACTATCAACTACCAACTACCTAAAACTCAAATAATGACGCTAATCCAACAATGAAGTACAAATGAACATAGAATTGTTGGCCATGAATTTTCCCCTTTATTTTTTTCTATTGTTTATATAGGTGAATTTTCCTAAAGCATGAATCAACACTATCAACTACCAACTACCTAAAACTCAGATAATGACACTAATCCAACAATGAAGTACAAATGAACATAGAATTGTTGGCTGTGAATTTTCCCCTTTATTTTTTTCTATTGTTTATATAGAATAGGGTAAAATCAAGGGCTTCACGCAAGGAAAATTCACCTTCAACAATTCACCATGGGAAAATTCACAGCCATGAATTGCTGGTGGTGACTTTTCCATAAGGTGAATTTGTCATGGTGGTGAATTTTTCCATGGTGAATTGTTGGGGGTGAATTTTCCAATGGTGAATTGCTGGCAGTGAATTTTCCTAAAGCCAAAATCAAGGTGTAAAGAATGAATCAACACTATCAACTACCAACTACCTAAAACTCAAATAATGAAACTAATCCAACAATGAAGTACATAATAATAATTGATATTTTATATAAATATAATTATATTAATTAATATTATAAAATTATATATTTAAGATATATTTATAAATTTAGGTTTTTTTCTATATAATATAATATTTATATTATATATTATACTATAAATTATATTATATAGAAAAAAACCTAAATTTATAAATACAAATATAAATATTACATTATATTATATTTTTTATATATAAAATATAAAATAATGTAATATAATTTTTATTTTAGGTGTTTTCTATATAATATAATATTTTTTATTTTTATTATTACATTATATTTTTAATATATAATATATATTTATATTAATAAATTTGGGTTTTTTTCTATTATATATTATATTATAAATTATATTATATAGAAAAAAACCTAAATTTATAAATACAAATATAAATATTACACTATATTATATTTTATATATATAATATAAAATAATGTAATATAATTTATAGTTTAGGTGTTAATCTATATAATATAATATTTTTATTTTTATTACATTATATTTTTCATATATAATATTACATAATCTATAATATATTTAAACATTATATTATACTTAAAGAAAAAAAAAACAAATCTTTAAATAAACAGCTAAAAAGAGAAATACAATATTATATATTTAAAAATATAATGTTTATTTAAAAATATATTTTAAATATATAATTTTACAATATATATTAATATAATTATATATTATATATATATATATTATTTTTAATATATAATATTATATAATCTATAATATATTTAAACTTAAAGAAAAAAAAAACAAATTTTACACACATTTAGGCTAACTTAAAAATAAACAGCTAAAAAGGAAAATATAAAATCATTAAAAAAGTAAATGTGAGACACGTAAAACGAAAAAAAACAACTGACGCCTGTGAGCCATATGCATCCATGCCCCCATGCCGTTTTGGGGGCTGGATAGCCTTTGCCCTGTCTATAGAGACGACAATTTGCACCGATGGGAACGATGGGCATACATACCTGCTACTAACCGTTCGTCAGTGCTGTACGCGTACCATATTCCATACATACCTGCTGCGCACCGTTCGTCAGTGCTGTACGCGTACCATATTCCGTGCATGCCTACTACTATTAAATCAATCAAATCAAAGTTTGGCTACTCTTACAAAGCCTTATATTTAGGGTTGGAAAAAAAAATATTAAAGCAAGTCATTATTACAATTTAATAATGGCTGATAATGTCTGATTTTCCAATTATTTTGTTGTATGACTATGCTCTATTGTAAGATTCAGTCTAACTGTATGCAAGTTTCTTTGTAGGCGTGTTATTCTGGTTATGCATTTTATTATAATGATGGTTGGTAATCTCAAAAGTTACCTTTACTTTTTATGTACGAGAGTTAATTTGAGATGGATTTAGTGATTAAATTTTTTTGATCGTGTTAATTCCAAGAACCTTTGTTCGAGATGCAGAGATTAGATTGGAAATTAACATCCATTATTTTATTATTTTTAATTATTTTTGAAATTTGAGAGAATTATTATTTTTGAAATTTCATTATTAATTTTAGAGAATTCTTTTTTATTAGATTGTAGTTTGATGAATTAAAATGTTAGTTATTTTTACCTAACTTCATAGTGATGAAATTGTTAATTTAAACTATTTAAATATTGAACAAGTTTCTTTTATATTAAAATATTAGATGTAAATAATATTAATATATAATATTTAAGTGCTTTAATGAGTTAAAATCATATAATAATTATGTATGTATGTTATGTAAATTGATATTAAATTAATTTAATGAATGAGAATAATTAAAATATATATTAAATTAATTTAATTAAAGAGAATAATTAAAAAATTAAAATTATGATAGTCATAGAATATGACAATTTCTTATTAAAAAAATTATATAAAAAAATAAAAAATCCTTAAAATTCAATTAAAATAAAATTATAAGTGCTCATCATAAACAAGTTTAGCCATAGAAAAGTTAGTTATTTTTACCATCACTTCATGGTGATGGAAATGTTAGTTAATTTTAGAGAAATTTTCTTGCCTATAAATATGAGAAAACATATAGTGATCAGTATATATGATTAAAATAAGTTATGCTTTATTTTAAATAATTTTAAACCTATGATTAATTTAAGTTATTTTATTATTAAACAAGTTGCTTTTAAATTAAAATAAGTCATTACTTTTAATTTTTTTTAATATAAGTAAAATGGTGAAATTTGTATACCTTTACCATATAAAATAATTTAAATAAAAAAAAACAAAAAATCAGATTCAATTAAAAAAAAATTATAAGTGTTCATCATAAACAAGTTTACCATACAAAAGTTAAATAGATTAGTTTTTTACTAGATCGTAGTTTGATGAATCAAAAAATTAGTTATTTTTACCATCACTTCATCATGATGAAAATGTTAGTTAATTTTAGAGAAATTTTCCTTGCCTATAAATATGAGAAAACATATAGTGATAAGTATATGATTAAAATAAATTATGCTTTCTTTAACATAATTTTAAACCTTTTAATTTTAATTTTAATTTTAAATCATAATTTTAATTTTTTTAGTATAAGTCTAATGGTGAAATTTGTATACCTTTACCATTTTTAATGTTTAGTGCTTATTTTAAAATCCTTATTTGCCTCTATAATGATATTATATTCAATCCTCTAAACTAATTATGCCAAGAAACATTTGGCACTTGTATATGAGCGTTAGTTATAAAAACAATTTTAAACATATGATTAATTTAAATTATTTTACTCTTGAACACTTGTTGCTTTAAAATTAAAATAAGTCATTGCATTAATTTTTTTACTATAAGTGTAAGGGTGAAATGTGTCCTTTTCCATTTTTTTTAGTTTAGTGTTTATTTTTAAATTCTACTTTGTCTTGGATAATGCAATTATATTCAATCCTTCAAACTAATTATGTCAAGAAACATTTTGTCTTAATGCACTTATATTCAATCCTCTAAACTAATTATGTCAAGAAGCATTATGTCTTAATGAAATTATATTCAATCCTCTAAATTAATTATTTGAAGAAAAATTATGTACTTGTATATGGGTGTTAGGGTTCAAGTTAGTTTTCAATTAAGTTTAGGGTTCAATTAGGGTTAGAATTCAATTAGGTTTCAGGGTTAGGGTTAGATTTCAATTAGGTTAGGGTTATGGTAAAGTTCACTATTAAGATTAGGGCAGGAGGTTCAATTAGGGTAATAATTTAATGAGGGTTAGGGCTCAATTATGCTTACTATTACAAGTAAGGTTAGGGTTCAATTAGGGTTAAAGTTAAGTTAGAGTTCAATTAGTGTTATGATTCAATTAAGGTTATAATTTAATTAAGGTCAGAGTTTAATTATGGTAATAGTAAAGGTTAGAGTTATAATTCAATCAGGGAACTAAACATGGAATGAGGGTTAGAATTAGAATTAAGGTTAGATTTAAGGCTAAGATTAAAAGTCAGTTAGGGTTACGATTCAATTAGAATTAGGGTTCTAAGATGAATCTTGGGGTCAATATTAGGTTGAAGGTTGGTGTTAGGGTTAGGGTTAAATTATGGTTAGAATTTTAAAATAAATCTTGGGATAAATATTAGGGTTAGGGTTCAATTAGATTTTGAGTTATAGTTTGTGTTTAATTAGGTTTACATTTCAATTATGGTTAGGGTTAGGACATGGTTCAATTAGGGTTAAGGTTGAGGTTTGGGTGATAGGATAAAGATTGGGGTAAATCTTAAGGTTAGGGTTAGGACTCAAGTTAAAATAATTTTAAATAAAATAAAATAAAAATGTATTTACTAACTTATGTATTTCCATAATTAAACTTTTAACTTAAATTCTAAAAACACATATCAATAAATTTTAAATTTTAATAATGACCTACTTGATTTGATTGATTTAATAGTAGTAGGCATGCACGGAGTATGGACAGCTGACAAACCATGAGCAACAGGTATGTATGCCCATCATTCCCATCGGTGCATTATCCAAGACAAAGTAGAATTTAAAAATAAACACTAAACTAAAAAAAATGGAAAAGGACACATTTCACCCTTACACTTATAGTAAAAAAATTAATGCAATGACTTATTTTAATTTTAAAGCAACAAGTGTTCAAGAGTAAAATAATTTAAATTAATCATATGTTTAAAATTGTTTTTATAACTAACGCTCATATACAAGTGCCAAATGTTTCTTGGCATAATTAGTTTAGAGGATTGAATATAATATCATTATAGAGGCAAATAAGGATTTTAAAATAAGCACTAAACATTAAAAATGGTAAAGGTATACAAATTTCACCATTAGACTTATACTAAAAAAATTAAAATTATGATTTAAAATTAAAATTAAAATTAAAAGGTTTAAAATTATGTTAAAGAAAGCATAATTTATTTTAATCATATACTTATCACTATATGTTTTCTCATATTTATAGGCAAGGAAAATTTCTCTAAAATTAACTAACATTTTCATCATGATGAAGTGATTGTAAAAATAACTAATTTTTTGATTCATCAAACTACGATCTAGTAAAAAACTAATCTATTTAACTTTTGTATGGTAAACTTGTTTATGATGAACACTTATAATTTTTTTTTAATTGAATCTGATTTTTTGTTTTTTTTTATTTAAATTATTTTATATGGTAAAGGTATACAAATTTCACCATTTTACTTATATTAAAAAAAATTAAAAGTAATGACTTATTTTAATTTAAAAGCAACTTGTTTAATAATAAAATAACTTAAATTAATCATAGGTTTAAAATTATTTAAAATAAAGCATAACTTATTTTAATCATATATACTGATCACTATATGTTTTCTCATATTTATAGGCAAGAAAATTTCTCTAAAATTAACTAACATTTCCATCACCATGAAGTGATGGTAAAAATAACTAACTTTTCTATGGCTAAACTTGTTTATGATGAGCACTTATAATTTTATTTTAATTGAATTTTAAGGATTTTTTATTTTTTTATATAATTTTTTTAATAAGAAATTGTCATATTCTATGACTATCATAATTTTAATTTTTTAATTATTCTCTTTAATTAAATTAATTTAATATATATTTTAATTATTCTCATTCATTAAATTAATTTAATATCAATTTACATAACATACATACATAATTATTATATGATTTTAACTCATTAAAGCACTTAAATATTATATATTAATATTATTTACATCTAATATTTTAATATAAAAGAAACTTGTTCAATATTTAAATAGTTTAAATTAATCACAAGTTTAAAATTGTTGTAAACAAAGCCAAACTTATGTTAATCATGTACGTATCACCCTATGTTTTGATATTTATAGATAAGAAGACTCTCTCAAAAATTAACTAATAATTTCATCACTATGAAGTTAGGTAAAAATAACTAACATTTTAATTCATCAAACTACAATCTAATAAAAAAGAATTCTCTAAAATTAATAATGAAATTTCAAAAATAATAATTCTCTCAAATTTCAAAAATAATTAAAAATAATAAAATAATGGATGTTAATTTCCAATCTAATCTCTGCATCTCGAACAAAGGTTCTTGGAATTAACACGATCAAAAAAATTTAATCACTAAATCCATCTCAAATTAACTCTCCTACAAGAAAAGTAAAGGTAACTTTTGAGATTACCAACCATCATTATAATAAAATGCATAACCAGAATAACACGCCTACAAAGAAACTTGCATACAATTAGACTGAATCTTACAGTAGAGCATAGTCATACAACAAAATAATTGGAAAATCAGACATTATCAGCCATTATTAAATTGTAATAATGACTTGCTTTAATATTTTTTTTTCCAACCCTAAATATAAGGCTTTGTAAGAGTAGCGAAACTTTGATTTGATTGATTTAATAGTAGTAGGCATGCACGGAATATGGTACGCGTACAGCACTGACGAACGGTGGGCAGCAGGTATGTATGGAATATGGTACGCGTACAACACTGACGAACGGTTAGCAGCAGGTATGTATGCCCATCGTTCCCATCGGGGAAAATTGTCGTCTCTATAGATGGGGCGGCTATGGGGTCTGTGTCATCCACTGCCTTCCAATTAAGTTGAGGTGGAAAAATTTAATCTGGCCAACCACATTTTCAATAAATTTCCTCAAGCACATAATGCTAAATTTTCCGCTGCACCACTTGCAGTATAATTTAAATTTGGACCTTTTTTTTTTCACCGCTAATGTAAACTACATCCTGCACACTTGATACGAAGAAATTTACCGCTTGTACAAAAGGGAAATGTTTAAAAAAAATTACACAAAACTCCGCTCCTGCAGTCCTAAATTTTAAAATGAGATAATGTTATGTAGGTAAGTATACTATAAATAAAGATATTATTTATTTTTAATAAAATCATGATATTTGTATATTTTAAATAATTGTTTCTATTGTTTTCAAATGAGTAATGATTAATTATTATTTTTAAATAATTATGAAAATATAAAGAATACAATGTGTTTTATGTCTATATTTAATATTTTTTTTGATAAGTATTTATTTTAAATATTTTTATTTATTAATAAATTATTAATTTTACAATATAAATATTTGGAAAAGGCAGTAAATTTTTTTGTTAAGTTAAAATGATTAAATAATTCTTTTATAAGATAAGTCATATAATTTGTAAAATAATGTTAAATTTTCAATTTTAAAATATTTAAAATGATTAGAAGTTATTATGTTCATATTTCAATGTGTATGTTTATTAAACATTAATATATAAAAACTATATTAAATAAATGATAATTGGTGAATAAAGTTGGAAACCTAAAAATATGTTGATTGTATATCTTGCAAGTCTTATTTTTTATAATTCAATTTTAATTAAGAACCATATCTAGGAAGAATATAATTAGATGAAATATT
>VDFB02162825.1:0-11142 GCA_007258455.2 Sequoia sempervirens
CGGAATATAGTCCAACTTCATGAAGAAATGAGAAGGAAGAAGTTTCACAAAGGAAATCTCTAAAGAAGAATCAAGTGCCTCCAAATATGTCTCATCAAAATTAGGAAGAACCTCAATCAAGGAAGAGACAAGGAAATGAGGATACATAAGAATATCCTCCAAAGAAAAAATTGCAAAGAGGAGAGTTACCCCGTCAAGCATGTCCTCCAAACCTGTAGAAGAAGAACGACAAACCAAATATAAAATACTGAAAATGAAGCCATCCTACAACCAAAAATCTAAAAAATTGAATGCCTTGCTTTGTTGAAGTCCTAAAATCCATGTCAACTATAAATTATGATGAAGCAGGAGGTGATGGAACATCATCACATGGAAGAGGAAGAAGAGCAAGATTCAACCAACAGCCATAATCACCATGTGAACAAATATCCACACTAGAAGTAGGAGATTGAGGAAAAAAAGGATCATGGTCATGATAGAAGTGGGAGAAAGTATACACCTTATACTAATGATTAGCCTGAACCATAGCAATAAGCTCTCCCATCTCCTTATGAATGAGAAATAAATCAGATGTCAACTCAACTATGTTTCTTTTTGTTGATGAGTTTTTTTTCACTACACAACATAGATAAAACACATATGTTCTATCTCTCTTGAAAGGTGAATTTTTGTAGACAAACTTGAAAAAATAACCCCAAGGTCTCTAATGTTAGGTCTTGACAATGCACAAACAACTCAGTGATTATGTGATTTGATGGTAATCACAAGGGTAATTTATGGTTAACAAGGTTGGAACTTGTAGGTTTGTTATAAGGGTTCTATAAGGTCTTAATATAAAAGTAAAACCTAGACACAACTTTCAGATTTTGAAATCTGAAATGATATGATCATCAAATTTATCAATGCAAGTGATGCTTTTATCCTAAACAAACACATATTTCAAAGAAAAGAGAAACATATTTGAGGGTTTAGAGGATGTTTCTAATTCTGAAAACCAAGGATACCAATAAAAATGACAGGTGTTAAGATAGACAGACTCCCAAAACCAAGCTCTGCTTAACCAAGAAAGTTCTACAGTATCACAAAACCAATGCAATCTCCCAAGGTTGTCTTTATATTTTTAGACTATAACATTAACACATGAGGCATAAACATACACAATTGAACTTGAGTGCATTAAAAGAGTAAGCTCAGAGTAACTTTACACAACAATTTACCATCATCAAACCACTAAAAGTATGAGCTGGAAGTGCATCAAATACCTTAACACTTTATCACCATTAAAGTTGAACATAAACTAGAAAAGCTGAAATTGAACTAAAAATTAAACTGAAAGATTGAATCATGCATAAATTAAGAGAATACAAGGAATTCACCAACATTCAATTCCTTCCTTTATATTTCTTTGAAATGCCTTCTTACAACAATTCATCTCTCTCCTTTCAAATGAGAGGAAGCTGCTATTTATAGTTTTTACAATTTGAACCAATGACCAGGATTAAATTACATCCAAGGGCCCATATTTACTGTCATTTAGAGTTTACATCACATTAAATACAATTGCATTATTCCTCAATATAAAATTGGTTCACATGTGAACCTAGGAGGATGTGAAATATTCCTATCCTATTTTGTATTCAAGAAATATTAAATAAAACCTCAGCGTGCACTTTGATGTAACTAATTTTGTCTTCCAACTAGAACTACAAATATTTTCCCTCTATCAAAATATTTCTAGCTTCTTTTTCTTTTGCAACATATATGATAAAATTCACTAAGCATGGGGCAAGTTGATCATTAGATGACAACTCAGCCTTGAAAATTTTGAACACTATTTCTTTGCATTCTACCATTAAGTACTCATGCAAACCCACACATGTAGCTCTTTTCTGTACCATATTTTCTACCTTGGTGAAGGCTCTAGCAGCGAAATCCAAAAATTCACCCTATAAATTGCTGGCAGCTCCACTCTCAATCTTGCTCCTCCAAGCCTGCTTGGTAGCTACAACATCCAATTCCATTGCAGAAATTTTTGTACCTGTCAATAGTTCCAAATATTCATTACATCCATCTGAATTCTTAGTAACCTAAGCCTCCAAATTTTGCAATTCTACCAATTCTTTGACTAGAACATCCCTTTGAAAGTTAATTGCAAAGGTCCACATTTCATGATGGTCTAATTGCTCCTTTGTAAGAATTTGTTCCCACAGCTAAATTTCCTCAGAAAGTCTCTTCATAACATGGAGCTTTAGGAACGTTACATTGTAATACCTAGGGAATGCTTTGCAATTTTCAATTTCCTTTTCTATTTCTCTTTTCAAAACCAAGAAATTATTATGCATGTCCACCCCATCACATATAGCTTTGTCTCCAATGGTAGTTACTCCACCTATCCAATTTGCAGTGGATTTAGTCCACTTTCTCATTTGTTCCATTTTATTAACTTCCTCCTGTGATAGGATTGTTGGAGTGGGAGATTCAATTGGCCTTTCATCACCTTTTACCAAACAATTGCTGAATGTAGGCCGTCAACTCAGCTACTAGCACCTTTAACTCAACTTTTATGGCTTGATCATTATCCATTTGTGTCTGGATGTTTGACATGGACCCTTGGAACTCATTTATTTTTTGTGCCCTTGCAGGTAGCCCAATATTAATACTGGTAATTTGATAGTCAGAAGCTTGAACCATACCAGTATCCTTACCTTCAACAAGAGTAGCCACATGTATCATTCACAACCATGTATCATCCATTGTAACATGCGAACATGCTTTTGATTTCTTCTTTTCCTTGGGATTCTTCCCAACATGCACCAATATAGCCTCAAGGTGAGACTTTAAATCCTTTACCACCACCTTCTTCTCTTTTAATTGCTACTCCAACCAAGTGGAAATTATAGTCTGAGAGGATGTAGTGTTGAATTCATTTGGTTGTCCCTTATCTCTCCATTCTTCTTGTTGTATTTCAACTTCTACGTTCAGATTTTCCTCACCAAAATTTCCCTTTTTGTGCTCATCTCATTCTTTGTCCTCCTACTCATTGTAGATTTATTCATCTCCGAGAGACTCAGTGTTTGTTTCTTTCTCCTTTTTCTCATTGAGGACTTGTTCATTCTTTGCAGATTTAGCATTTGCATCCTTTTCTTTGTCTTCCTCTTCTTTATTATCATCTTCTCTCCTTTATTCTTGATGAGGTTCTTCTCTATTTTGTTCTTGATTTTTTTTGTCCCCCTCATTTTTTGATATTTCTTTATCCATATATTTACCAAATGTCTCGCCAAGGTCTCTATCTTTTGGACTTCTTTCTTCTTCATCATCTAATGCCTCCTCATCAAGTTTAGTGATTTTTAGTCCCTCATCTACATGTTCAAAATAATCTTCTTGTTCAAATCCAATAGATTCTTCCTTCACACCAACTATTACTTCAAGCTTCTCCTTTCCTTTTCTTTTCATTTCATCCCAAATCTTCTCAGTTGCTTCCATATCGGGTGGCTCAGTAGGAGGAGGAGTTGGTAGAATAGTAGTGAGTTGAGATATTAGAAGCTTGGCTTTTGAGGAAAGTAAAGTTTTAGATAACCCCCGAGGCATTTTCTATATATAAATAACATAAGCTTTAGGTAAAGTAGCTATTATGACAAGGCAAGTAGAAACAATAGGTGGTACAATAGAGAAGATGGGTTGTGTAGCTGAAAGAGAAGAGGAGGATTGGGAAGAAGAGGAAGATAAGGAGGAATCGATCACAACCATGGAGGTGGTTGGGGTGGTAGATGAAAGGTGGATTGAGATGATGACAATAGGTGAAGATGATACGAGAAGTGGAGGTGGAGTGGAGGTTGATGATAGTGGTGCCATGGATAGTGGAGGTGTTGGTGAGTGTGGAGGTGATTGTGGCTTTGGATCATTCTCGGGCAATGAAGAATCCTCTCTTATTGTCTCCATCTCGAGCATGAGGATTGCTAATTTCTTTATCCTCTTTAGCGCCCTTCGTCCTTCTATAAATTTTCTTGCATACAATCGAGGTTTGTTTATGGGATGTCTCTCTACTATGTCTTTTCTCTTTTTTTCCCTAGTCACAGGTGGAGACTTAGCTGCTGCATTTGATGGTTCTTCCTTAGACTCTTCTTTATGTTGGTATATGGAGCCTAATCAGACTTGGAGGTTAAATTTTCCCCACTTTTATCGGTTTTCCCCACAAATTATTTTAAGGGGATTAGGAATCCCCTTGTGAGAGTCGAGGGCAACACCCTTGGCGTGCTTCATGGCATTGAGGAGGAATTTGGGGCAGAGGCCCGGCAGCCGCCAAAACCTACACATATATATTTTATTTTCTCACAAAGGTGTCGAGGTGTTATTTTCTATTAGTAGTAATAAAAACCCTAATTTATATCGGCTTATAAGTCTTGATGAGGCTGGGGTTTGGGTTTCTGTTGACATTGTATTGTAGCAATATTGAGTTGCAAGGATTACTAATTGTAATTGGTTTGATTTACTAGATAATAATATTGGAATCTTTGTTGGTGGACATAGCCCAAGTTTGGGTGAACCACGTTAAATATTGTCTCTTGCTGTTATTATTTCTGTGTTTAATCTTTATTTGCATTTAATTGATATCTTTTGCATATAATTCCTAACACTTTAGTTTTTTTACTTTTAGCCGGATTGCTTTCCACCGAGCCGCTTTCAGGCGTTTCCGTTCTCCATAGAAGGTTGTTTTTCAAATCCGCACTTTCCTGGTCGGGAGAGTCGATTAAACCACTTCTTTGATAACAGGATTGCATCGAAGACATCCCGATATCGTTTCTCGCGCGCCAGTATCGATTACATCCGGCAAAGAACACCTTGAACTTTTGCGTGCCAATCACAAACACCAGTATTCCATCCTTGCGGGTTGGTCAAAAGATATCGAGTTCAATATAAAGAATTAAAGACAATTCTTGCTTATGCGTACTATTGTTTTTAAAATCATTGCTAATTACATTTAAAGATTCCACCAGATATACCGATTGTTTGTGTGTTGTTTTCCAAGCCGCTAACTGCTTTCCCATGGATTTTTACATGAACCTAATTTAGGGTGACAGAAAGATAGATTTACAGCCCTTTGAGGAAATGTCCAAATCCCATTGATCCCCTCACGAGAGTCATTGATATGTGACTCCCACCGCTTCGATGTTGGATTGAGCATCTAGTGATGTGACCAGCGTGGATTGCGCCATGTAAGGTCATAACACTATAATGGAAGGGCTGCCAGTAGAATTTGAAAATGCGGGGTCCTCTAAAACCCCTCAATTTTGAAATATGTAAATTTTGGGAACTAGATGAACCAGTATCTAAAATTCCTCACTATTTCCTTTGCACAATATGATAGCTGGTTTCTGAATTCATTTGATAGAGATTTAAGGATGTACATTATGAATGCATCATTCACTCGTCTATAGCACTTCTTGAAAATTCAGTATTATACCTATGGGTAACATTCATATACAATATTTTGATCCTTCCTCATCCCCAGGTTACCCTTACATGTTAGTCCTTTATATGGGAAATTTGCATCCAACATGTACATAATATATGTCATAACACTCATGGGTCATCTTGACAGGGATAAACTGAGCATGAATGTTATCACTTATGGTTCTTTCCCAATTGAATTTTATTCTCTCCTTATAATTTCCTTAACATAATACCACATCCAATCCTCAAAGAGGCAAGAAACAAGTAAACTCATCACTTTGCTAAGTAGTGTCACTAAATCATTGAATTCTTCAACGAAGTTACTCTTGTAGATTTTCTTGGGAAACTTTCCTGCACTAGGTTTAGGTGTAAACATTCATTTCTTATTTATCACTTAATCACATTTCATTGGATCTTCATTCCATAATCTGAGCTCATCCTCTTTAGTGCATATATCCATCTCATCAAACAAGGGAATTCCAAAAGTTCTTCCAATAGACTGAGGTGTTAAATCAGTAACCACCCTTCTATCAGCAGTGATTATCCTTTTGTTTTCATTATGGTAATGCTCTCTGCATCCATGCACAATCTCTAGACTGATCAAAGTGGGAGGAAATCTTGTTGCATGAGAAATTCCACTTTTCTTAATTCTATGAGCTATTCCATCCTTGGGTTTGAAAAAGACATGAGCTATGAACTCATCAATATTGACTTGTGCAAGGTCAGTGTCAGAGAGCTTGTCCCAATCTAGCAAAATCTTTGATGTAAGCTCAACTCCATGGAAATTGAACTTCATTTTAAATTTATCTTTCTCACCCTTAGCTACTTTGTAACTTTTTGCTACTTTCTCAATATTTTCCATAAAATATGCAAAAATGACACGTAATGAGTTATTTTGACCAATTTAGGAAAAAAAGCATTAGATCGATCAAAATCATTGTTACAACCCAAAAATTATCATTAAATATCTCAAACATTAGAAAAAAATCATCAAATTCACCATTTTAAAGAAATTTTTGACAGTTTACAGGTTTTCATGTTTTGCAGGCCGAGAGATTACAAAAGCCAGGAGAATGTAGGGATGCACAATGTGGAAGCCATCACCAACGGTGCTAGTCAAACAACATCGTGTAAATGACATCCTGCAACAAATTTTCTGCATTGTCAAAATACTTAGTCATTTTATGATAAAGATCAATTAGGCACATGGGAGACATAAATGCAAAGTAACTTAATGCTTTAAGCTAAGTTAGTTCATCATTTGGACTATTGCAGAAAAAATAGGTGCGGAAGCCACAAAGGTGGAAGTCAGTATAAGACATGCAATAAAAATGTCTCAAAGGATATGGCAAACCATGGTTGGTTTCTCGTACTAACCTTCCCACAACAAGCTCGTACTTAGAGCATTTAGCTTGAATGCATATTAGCACATGGGTGATGACAAGCTAATGCTTCAATAACAAAATTATCTCTTATTTCAACCTTTTACAGAAAAATAAATTGTGGAAGCCAGAGAGGCGGAAGCCACTCAAGTTTATGCCATTAAAATGGCTTATGCAGGTTGGATTTCTACGGGTGGCTTCCCGCATTCAAATCTCCACAATTTTTTTTAACTTAATGGTTTAAAGCTTGAGTCAAGTGTTTAAATTCATTCTTTCACGTGGGAATCATTTCACTTCCTTTAGAGTTTATGTGGAAACAAACTAGATGCAAAAGCCATGAGTGTGGGGGCCATCGGGGTTTACACTGTGAAAACAACTCGTGAGAGTTGGCCTTCTGCATGGAAAACTCTGCAAAGCATTTTATACTTAGAATACTTTTAGCTTTCAAGGAAATAATGTGGAAGTAATTAATTTAGGCACTTTGAAGGTGAATTCCATTATATTCTATGTCGTTAAAATGGCTTGGAAGGTATAGCATCTCACGAAAATGATTCCACAAGGATTTTTTGACTTAGCAAACAAAACTCAAATTTGACACATGAAAAGTGCCTATTCGGAAGCAAATAGGAATCATGCCATAATTTTGGTGTAACCGGAGTGGGTTTCCATAAGCCATTCATAGCTCAGTTCGGTCTCATTTGTAGACCTAAAATGCAAAAGTCAAAGGTTTGTAAGTTTGTGGTTTGAAAATTCCTAGGTTTCTGCCCCTAGGGTTTTATTAGTCTCGAAAGAAAATAAAATTATGATGTGTTAAGAGTACGAAATAATAGGAAGATAATAGAGAGGAGCTAACAAAGACCCAAACCTGTGAAGATGTGTTGGTTAATGAACCTAGCTGTATTAATAAATCCCTTTAATGCTCCTCGTTTTATCAACTCAAGAACGCTATAATTGTGTTATAAAGGTGTAATAATTTTTAAAAAAGTATTATTAAATTAATTAATTGCATACATTCTTAGGGTTAAAATGACGCTACACTTCTGAGTCTATAGCCTATATTTTTTGCATTGCACTTAACAATTCATAACATAAAGTAAACATTGCATAATGTTAAATTTTCCATTCAAGATATAATGAAGTACAAACATGTTTCCATACATTGCATTAATATGATATTACAATACTCATCCATCTGATGAGATAGTTCAAATAACAAGTACATTTACAATTACATTGATCACCTCTTATAAAATTGAGGGATGTTTTCAAATACATATTACAATATACAATGATGAAAGTATAGAAGGTGAAGTCCACAAGCAGCTCTCCTATCCATGAAAGGCCAATGCAACTTAACAAACTAAAGGACTCCAGTCAGAGTAAGTGCACGCTCCAATCTAAATCCATGTGGTACTCATAGGTCCACCCCCAAGGGCTAGGGAGATATAATAAGGCTACCAGGACCAACAACCTACTAACCCTAGACATCTGGTACATACAAAACTATTGGTTACATTGCTTCTAGATTTGATAATTGATTTGAAACACAACACAAAGTTTAACTGTTATTCTAGGTGGAGTGTCATCACAACGATACAATGGTTACCCTGGTGTTTCTTCCTAGGTCTCGGCCCCCAATCCTTGGGTTACCCTAGTAACCTCTTACGAAACCCGGCCCCTATTGCATTTAGTTGCGGAATCGAACGTCTTTTGAAGAAACAAGACTTCGATTTGCCATTCTAGGCCTTCTCAACTTATACTCATGACTGTAGTAGCTCAAGAGTCATAAGCGAGGCATTCATAACTTGTTAAGAGTTTTTAATTCTAATCTACAATGCCATTTAATTATCACTGACTTAGTTAACTAATTGTAAGTTACCCTGACACCACTTTGTGTGTCGGCCCTTACAATTAGCCACTCCCCTAAACATAACATAGGAATCTATGTTTTTCCTTCTAGGGTATACAAAGTGTACATATAACCAAAATCTCTAAAAGACCAGACATGATCAAACATACAACAATCAATTATCATAACACAGGTGTTAAACACCAAGCAAAAGCTATGTACACATCCCTAGACTACACAAGATATTTAAACTTAACAAGCACAATTCCCAATTTACCAGTTGATCTGGAAGACTTGATTATTTTGAAACTTTTCCCAATTTTCCCAAACACAAAAGGAATAAAACGATTTTAAGTAAATGGAAATATATACATCTATCATTTGGATATACGAAATCCATGTGTATCAGTTTAGAAACAAACATATTTACAAATTGCCTTAATTATAGATCTTTTAATAACCAAGAAAATAACTACTTCCTTTAATCTATCTTGCTGATTTTCACAATTTCACACTATATTATTTTCTATGATTTCTCATCCTTTATTTCCTCAAATTTTTTTAAAACATTATAATTTAAAAAGAAATAACATATATATACAATTTAAACTCATTTATTTCCACAAAATTAACTAACATTCAAATAAATATATATATAAAAATAATTATATATATATATATATCATTTAAAATAGAATTTATATTAATTTAAACAAAACACATTTAACAAATTCAAAATGAAATTTCCGTTTGAATAAAGTTTATATACAAAAGAATTGGGGAAAACCCCCGCACTGTACACGTACTGGGAAGGGCTGCGGCCCTTAGGGCTACGCCCAACAGCCCTCACCAGGGCTGCGGCCAGCAGCCCTGGTGGCTACTGTACACAGCCATGGGGGTTGCGGCTCCCATAACAGGGTAAGGGGAGGGTTTCGGCCCTCCCCGAACCCTCTGCATTTTTAATTTTTTTTTTTAACAAAAACAAAACCTGCGATATCAAATTCTGTTTTTCGGATTTCAATCCGAAAATCATAAAAAAATAAAAACTCGCCAGAACGGCGATTTAATTCAATTATTTCAACATTATTTTAAACATATAATTTTATACATATATATGTATTTATATATGTATGTATATATATTTATTACAAATATATATATATACATATATGAATGCATATATGGATTTCATTAAAACTGACAATTATATACAGAATCTGATCAATAACTTTCTATAGGAAATACATAAAGAAATTGCAAATTCTTCAAATATTTTATCAATTTTACCTCTGTAACATTTAACCCTGATTTCACCCCTTTTATTTCTTCATAATTTCTTGTTCCCAAAATTTCACAGAGATTTAAAATATAACAGCAGAATATTTCTTTTCTTTCAAAATCTCACAAACTTAATACAGCAATTAACTTTCTCAGATATATGAATCATGCTCAAATTTCTTCTTCATTTTTTTTTTAAAAATAATCCCGAGAAATCAAACACAAGAAAAACTAACTATTCTTTTCTCAAGTTCCTTTTCAAAAAAAAGAAAATCAAATTTAAAAGAAAAATACCTGTATCAAGAAGATTGTCTGTAGAAGAAAAACCCTTGCTAGTAACGTACAATTCCCCAAAGCTTTTCCAATCAACACAGAAGTTCCTCCCACCAAGATCCTTTGAAAGATCTTCCACACAAATTCACAATCCCAACAGAGAGATAACAAATCTTAAGAAAAATTGGATTTTTAACACAGTAAGGAATTTTTTTGCCAGTACCCAGAAAAATTTCCCCGAGGCAATTGAATAACCCCGTGCAAAATCCCAGATCCTTAATAACCTCCGTGAAATTTTTCAACAACCTTTTGCAATTATGGCACTCACACACATGTTGAGAAGTTGTTGAGAAAATATCTTCTCCACTTCTCGGAAATTTTTGCCAATTAAATTTGAATGTAATTTAATTAATCTATTAAGTTTAAAATTTGAAAATCAATTTTCTAATTGCATGCAAATAATTTATTTATTTTATTTTAAATACTACAAATCAATTTTCAATCACAATTTTATTTTACACACATTTTATTTTATTTTAATTTTCTAATTTTCTAATTCATTTAAATACAATATAATTTATGCACTTAATAATTTAATTTAATTAATTAATTAATTTATTTAAAATAGTTAAATCTTTTTAAGACCAACTATTTAACTAAATAAACTAACTAATGTATTAAATAATCAAGTAGGTAAATTTCAATCATATTTAAATATTAATTTAAATAACAAAAATTAAAGCATAATAATTAACATTAAAATTAACCAACATTTACCTTTTCAAAACGATTTAACCAACAGAAACACATTACAACCTATGACTCAAAACTGAAAACTAACTAAGTACTATGACCAGAATTGTAAACTAGGCTAGGGTAAACCTAACTACTATCTCCCGATCAACATTT
>VDFB02162826.1:0-28530 GCA_007258455.2 Sequoia sempervirens
GGAAAATGGTCACAATGAATGG
Source organism: Sequoia sempervirens (assembly GCA_007258455.2). NCBI lineage: Eukaryota > Viridiplantae > Streptophyta > Pinopsida > Cupressales > Cupressaceae > Sequoia > Sequoia sempervirens. The sequence goes on from VDFB02162826.1 coordinate 23, forward strand.
TTTGTTTGTTGGCTACCAATATTTTCAATGAATACTTTTTTGATAAGACATTAACCGAACAATGTCAACTTTTTGTGAAATTGCTTAAGTTTTACAAAATGAGACCATTATTAAGAAAATTGAAGATTCTTGTCACCAAAAAATTGGAAAAAAATAGTATTATTGTAAAAAATATTTTTAATGCTCTAACCTCTATTGGAAAGACTAGTAAGGAAAAAGATAAAAGGGTTGCTGGTAGAGTGATCACAACCTCACTAGTAAGCCATCATTTGATAAATGCTCATTTAATGAGACAAACTTCTACTGATTTAAATATAAATTGTAAAACATTAAATAGAGCACTCTCAAGAAGAGGAAGATTCAATAGTCCTCTTCAAAATGATACGTCATGGGATTTTAATAGGAGGCTTCCACATGTTTACAAGAAGCTAATCGATAATGTAAAGATGAAAATTGAAAATTTTTGGAACTCTCACTCTAGAGTATCCCCGAATTAAAGGATGTTTTAAAGTTAGAAATTGGTAATCAACATCACACATCGCATCCTAAAAATTTCTTGGAATGTAGCCAAACAATTTTGTATAATTTTTTTTGTCAAGAACATACAAATTTGAAAATCTCTCAAAGGGATTTGAGTCTTGCAAGCCATTTTCTTGTGTACATATTAATGTTCGTAATACATGTTGTAAATACAATGTATCATGAATTATTATGCCATATTCATTCTACTATGCATATTGGTGAAATGTTACAGGAGTGTCATGCAATGCAACTTCCCAAGTCATCTAGGGACTTGTTAGATTCATTTTTATGTGTTAGAGGTGATGGTTGCTTATTTTATAGAAATGATTGTTTAAATGAAACATCTTTGCAATGTGGTGGTTTATCAAAGTTTGTAACATGCTTGCATGAGGGAAACGATCATGATTTTGGTAACAATATTGTTGAGAAAAAAGGTTTGAGATAGTCAAATACACATTGAAGAGTGGAGGTGAAGGTTCTAGATGCGAGTTGGTTGCAAGTGAGGTAAGTATTGTTGATTTTAAGAAAAATATTTTCTATAAGTATGAAAGGCATAGCCACAGGTCGCAGTGGTTGGATCAACAATTCATGATGTGTAGGGAATCTTTCCCAATTGGAACTATTATATCTGTAGTTGATTTTAATAAAAATTACATATTACAACCACAAAATGAAGTACAATCACAATATTATAATTTTTTTCAAATTGATAATTTTGTCCACATAACATATAGACATGCCCTTGATAGTAAAAAAGAGGATAGGAAGATAATCAAGGAGTACTATTTTTACATGAGTGATGATAGATCTCATTCATCTAAGTTTGTGCAACATTGTTTTGAAAAAAAATTGAGTTCTTGCATGAAAGAGGTATTGTAATGGGTCAACATCTCATTTGGTCGGATAATTGCACAGGGTAATTCAAGAATGATCACATGTTTTATTGGTTGAGTAGGATGCATATAAAGAGGGGTGTACCACATATTTGGATTTTTTTAAGCTAGGCATGGAAAAGGTGAGCATGATGGCATAGGTGCATGTGTGAAGAGAGCTTTGGTTAAGGGTAAACCCACAAAAGTGGTTTATAATTTTAGTGGGGAAGGAAAAGTTGCAAAAAATGACCCCATGCAAAAAAAATTGGTTTTTGGGAGTTCAAGTGAACCAAAAGGGGGTTCACTAGAACCATGGTTCGAGTGAATCCATTAAATGCAAGGTCCCACCATTCTAGGAAAAAAGAAAAACCAGCACTTTTTTGGAAAGGTTAGCCCCAACCCCTGAAGTATTCCCAAACCCCCTTTTTCCCACCTTCTCACCCTCTAGCCGGATTGCACTTATATTAAGTGGCTACTAAACCAGCCTAACAAGGGACAAAGATTCTTTATATGGAACTTGCCTAACTCCAAAGTGTGGAAAGGGAAAGTCCTATTATACTATCTATAAATATTAGGGGAATTCTATATTTTACACGTCAAGTAGTGGAGAATAGGAATAATCTGATAGTGGAGAATAGGAATAATCTGATAGTAGTGATGGATGGTTTTTGGGAAGAGCCCGGGCGGAGAAGTCGGACTTTCTCACTTCAAATTGAACCAAAGTATGGTTGGAACAACATGAATATGTAGTACAAATTCTTAGACGTGTAAGATATGGGGATGAGATATTTTGAAAGGTCAGATTACAATTCTTGAGCAGTGGAAACCAAGAGATGGAGCAGAAGGATGAAGAGCTTAACCAATACTCATCTTACCTACCACCCAGCCTTACCTACCTTAACACCACCTACGCACACCTACACTTGCACCTACACAACTATTTATATTGAAGCTCAAAAACTCCAAAATTTTTTTCCTTTGAAGCTCAAGTTGAGGATGAAAATGGAGGAGAATTCACATACCCAACTAGATGATGTTAGTCCTTAGAAGGATCTATCAGTGTATAATGTTATTAATATGTTTTGGTTTTTATGAATGGCGGTCGGCTCTGAGAAGGTGGGGGTCGTCCCAGAGAAGGTTTCGGTCAATCAGAAGGGGGCGATGTATGATGTTTCAAACAAGAAGGGAGATGGAAATGAATTGGCATTAAAGGAAGTTCTGGTTGACGTTGCTGTAGAAGCAGATCCAGTGGCAAAAATCTTTGAAAAATCAACAGTTATTGGATGGTTTCTCAGTAAACGTCTCTCAAGAATGGAGATAGGAAGCTGGGTGGAGAAGCACTGGGGTGAAGGGATTATCACAAATTTCCTGCCAAAAGGTTTCTTCGTTGCAGTAATGGAAAACGAGTTAATCAGAGATCAATTTTTCTCAAAGGAGTGGAAGTGTGGTAATAGTCACCTGTTCTTACAGAAATGGTCCAGGAACTTTGACCCTCTAAAGTGCAATCCGTCAGAAGGGCCAATTTGGTTACGTCTATATAATCTTCCATTTGAATACTGGTCTGGTAAATGCTTGAGGAAGATAGGAGACGCGCTGGGGAAAGCGATCGATCTGGACTTAAGAAATAAAGAATCTTTAATTTATGCCAGACTTTGTATCCTTTCAATTTATGATATTCCAGGAGATATAAAACTAAAGTCAGGGGGTGGAGTCTGGATCCAATATCTGGAAGTAGAACAACAAAAATTCTTCTGTCTAAAATGTAGGAGAAGGAATCATAATGAAGAACAATGTAGAAAATCTTCTCGGCCAGTGAGAGGTGTCTGGAGGGAAAAAAAGAAGCACGTAACGATGGAAGTCCAAAGGGAATAGAATGAAGTTGTAGAACCTGGAACGTCCCAGGGCAACTGGGCTCTTATCCCCTATGGGAAAACAAATACGGTTGCCTCAGAATCCGAGAGTCTAGAAGAAGGGGAAATGGAAAATCCTCTTTCAATAATGGCTCTTCAATCGATTGGTTTAGAAGAAAACATGGACTTAATCTCAGAATACTCCCTAACTACGATGCTATGGATATTCTGGAGGAACGACACATTTGTCAAACTGTCAGGGCACCCCCCACAACCAAGGTAGGAAGGAAAACAAATAAACAGAAGAGGGAAGAGTCTGCTCTAAAAGGTGACCAACCTTCAATCAGAACTTACATGACAAGGTCCAAGGGAGGTGGCCCCTCCCTTGGGAAGAAATGAAGGTTCTAACTTGGAACGTTAGGGGATTAAATTCCCCTAACAAAAGGCGACTGGTCAAGCGCCAGTTGGAGGTTCAAAATTCGGAAATAATTTTGCTTCAAGAAACAAAGCTTGGTGGACCAGAAATTGAGGGCTTTCTAAAATATGTTAAAAGCTGGAAAAGTATCTTCGTGGATGCGGAAGGAGCATCTGGAGGACTAGGAATCTTATGGAAAGATGCAAACCTGAAAGTAGAAGAAATGTCTAAGCATCAGAACTGGATAAGGGCCAAGGTAAGTATATTCTCTACCAATCTTAATTTTGAAATTTTCAATGTGTATGGTCCAATTAAAATAGAAGAGAAACAAGTTGTCTGGCAAGAAATTGGTAGGGAGTTGTTAAATGTTAAAACGGTGTTAGGGGGGACTTTAATGCCATTTTGGACATATCTGAAAAGAGTGGTGGGATAAGGAGGGTCTCTCAATCACAAAAGGACTTTCTGAATTTCACGGAGAGTCATAACCTGTATGATGTCCAAACTTCAAACGGTTCCTTTACTTGGAACAACAGGAGGAAGGGCTTTACCAACATAGCAGAGAGGCTTGATAGGTTTCTAATTTCTGAAGATTGGCTCCAAGCAAATCTTCCCCCAAAAGCGGTAATCAGGAAAAACTTTATTCAGACCATTTTCGGGTGGAGTTAATTATTGAAACAGAAGTAAATAGATCTAGGGGCCAGTTCAGGTTCGAGAGCATGTGGCTTCGCCATGACGAGATGATAGATCAGTTGAAAATCTGGTGGTCCGCTCCTCTGCAGATTCAGGGCTCCAAGATGTTTCTGTTCCATAAGAAGCTAATGAGAATGAAGGCAAATCTCAAAGAATGGAATAGATCGGTCTTTAAGAACATCTTTGTGGAAAAGGAAAGAGTTGAGGAGGCTCTGGGGGTATTAGGGGATAAAATTGCCAAGGTCGGAATGTCTTTAGCAGATTTTGAAGAAGAGAAAATTTTGATGGCAGAATACAGTGAACTCCTTGCTCGGGAAGAGTGTTATTGGCGCTCGAAATCCAGAGAGGCCTGGTTGGCTGAAGGAGATCTAAATACGAATGTTTTCCATAATACTACAAAAATTAAAAGGAGTTGGAATAGAATAACGGCAATTAAAGATTCTCTTGGTAATGAGGTCGCCGATGAAAAACAGATAAAGCAAATGGGCGTAGATTTCTTCCAAAATCTATTGGGTGAACAAGGGACGACTGAGTTGCTTAACACAAGCTTGCTGGAAGGAATGGAGGCGTTAGTTTCTGATGAAGAAAACAACATGTTAACAAGCCCGGTGTTGGAAGAAGAGGTGAAGTTGGCAGTGTTTCAAATGAAAAAAGAGAAAGCCCCAGGCCTCGACGGGTTCAATGCATTATTCTACCAGGTCTGTTGGGAATTCATTAGTAGCGATCTAGTGGGGGTGGTCGAAGGATCCAGAAGAAGCTCGAGCATACTTAAAGATTTGAACAACATGAACATAGTCTCAATTCCGAAAAAGGACAAGTGTGACTCTTTTTCGGACTTCAGGCCGATCTCACTATGCAATTCAATATATAAGGCTGTGGCTAAGGTGATGGAAAACAGACTGAAAAAAATATTGCCTCATCTCATTTCGGGGGAGCAGTCAGGTTTTGTACCAGGGAGAAGCATAACTGATGGTGTAATAATTTCCCATGAGACACTCCACACTTTGAAGCATTCAAAGGATCCTGGGATGGTTGTCAAACTGGACCTCAGTAAGGCTTATGATCGGGTGCAATGGCGCTTCCTGATGCATCAAATGAAGAAATTGGGCTTTTCGGATATGTGGCTGAGTTGGGTTTTCAGTTGCATTTCCACAGTTCATTATTCAGTGATAATAAACGGTTCTCCTTGTGGCTTCTTCCAAAGCGTAAGGGGGCTCAGGCAGGGTGACCCCTTATCACCCTTTTTGTTTGTTCTGGTGGCAGATTCCTTCAGTAGACATATCTCCAAACTATGCGAAGAAAGGAGGTGGGAAGGTATTCAGGCAGCTCCTACCTTAAACCTAGTTTCGCATCAACTCTTTGCTGATGATACATTGCTATATGGGAGAGCGTCGGTGGAAGAAGCAGAAGTGATGAAATCAGCCTTGGTTAAATTGGAACTGGAAGCTGGTCAAAAAATCAATGTGGGAAAGTCGAATATATTTTTCTTCAACTCTGGCAAGTGCTTAAAAAGAAGCATTAAATCCATCCCTGGCTTGAACGAAGGAAAGCTCCCAGCAAAGTATCTCGGGGTTCCTTTTTTTGTCGGGCAAGTCAAACAATCTCACTAGGAAGAGACTTGTAAAAAATGTTCTGAGGTGGTGGGCAAATGGAGGGGGAGGTGGTTGTCTTTAGCAGGTCGGGTAATAATGATCAAATCTGTTTTAGCGGCGATCCCCATTTATATGTTAGCCTGCGTAGAGATCCCTCTTAAATCTGCCAAAAGGCTGCAGGTGGTTCAAAGGAAACTTTTATGGGACGGTGCCCAAGATAGGCACAAAATTCCGCTAATTGGATGGGAAACGGTTTTGAGAGAAAAAGAAAATGGTGGGGCAGGTGTTAAAGATCTAGTCCTCCAGAATAAGGCACTAGGTGCAAAGCTCATGTGGAAGCTCTTTAGTCAACCAGAGGCACATTGGGGAAAGGTCCTGAAAGCGAAATATTTGGACTCACAAGTGCCAGAGAGAATTTTGACAATAGCCAATCCAAGGAAAGGATCTGCAATCTAGAATTTCATTCTAAAATGCAGATCAGTGATTACAAACCATCTAACCTGGATAATAAAAGATGGTAGTAGGGCATCCTTCTGGAGAGATTCTTGGAATGGTGAAGTTCCCCTAGATTCCATCCCAGAACTAGAAGGGGCGATTCAACCAACAATCGTTTCTTACGGTGACTCAGTCAGGTCCTTTGTTCATCTTTCTTGGTGTCAAGGGAGGTGGGAGTATAAGTGGAAGGATTTTGAGATGCTGGATTAGGGCCTAAGGGCCAAACTCATGGAGGTCCTTGCCAATAGAAGGTTACTCTTTACGGGGGAGGCAGATTCTTTAAAGTGGTGTGCGGCTAAAACTGGTGTTTACTCCTCCAGGCTGGGCTATGAGGTATTGAAAAAGGAGTCTAGGGGAGGATGGCCGAAGCGGTTGTGCTGGGGCAAGTATGTCCTCCCGAAAGTTGGCGCCTTTGCATGGACAGCCATCCATGGACACATTTTGACCGAGGTCCGTCTCAAAAGGCTTGGGATGCATGGGCCATTTAGGTGTGCATTATGTAAGGTGAAAGAGGATTCTGGCAATCACTTGCTTTTGAACTGTGGCTACGCGCAAGATTGCTGGTCGACGATCTGCTCAAAGCTGAGTTGGTATGCGCCCCTGGGTGACAACATCAAAGAGGTATTTGAATCATGGCCTTCCATTGGGAAGGGGTCACTTATGGCGGGTTTGTGGGAAGAAGCTCCTGCGATGATCATGTGGCATATTTGGAGGGAGAGAAACAACCACATCTTTAAAGAGAAAGAAGCCAGCATAGAATATGTGGTTGCCAAAATTGAGCTTGGTATAAGTGAACACTTCTCAAAGGTGGTTCAAAATAGCTCAATAAGATTCATCTCCTCCTAGGATAAATGGATGCAAGCTGGGTGGGGGATGATAAAGTTGCCAAGCGGTTTGAAACTGAAGAACAAAGTCCATAGGAAGTTGGCAAAGTGGCAGCTTCCCCCTTCAGGCAGATTGAAGTTGAATTTTGACGGTGCTTCGAGGGGAAACCCCAGGCCATCAGGAGTGGGGTTTGTGCTAAGGAATGAAAAGGGCGAGCTAATCTGGGTGGAATCTATTAAGCTCCCGGTAGGTACCAATATAGATGCAGAGGCAACAAGTCTTTTGGAAGGAATCAAGTTATGCGTGGATAAGAATATGCATCATGTGGACGTGGAAGGTGATTCAGAGGTCCTTATCAAGGTTGTGGGTCTGAGGAAAGCACCAAGTTGGAAGTTGCAGGCCTTTCTGGATGTTTTCATTCCTCTAACGGATTTGATTCAGGATTTGAGAGTTAGTCATGTGGTCAGAGAGGCTAATAAACTGGCAGACGCCTTGGCCAATGAAGGGGTTGATCAATCAGTTCAGAGAAAGGGAAGTAAGGATCTTGGGACTTGGGGATTGGTGGGGAATCTCCTATCTTCTGATATCTCCTTGTACGGTTCTGCCCATGGAAGAGTTCTGGGCGGCGATGAATATTCAGGATCTATCACCTCTCTTGCTGGATGCAGGCTTTGGGAGTTGGGTAAGGAATATTTCGATCCTCTCCCCTCTTCAAATACATGCAGTAGTGCAAAGAAGGGTACGTTGGAAGCTTTTCAAAGTCTGGCATTGGCAGGACGGTGGTGGAAATCCCTGATTTTGGTCGTTGCTTCAGGTTCTCGGTAGGTACAGGAGTGTTTGGCGAAGATATATGGAACCTTATGTGTCACAACTAGATCATATGTTCATTCTCCATTGGAGGAGATGGTTTCAGCTTGATCGTGGGTGTTAGGTTTCTCTGGCTAAGGGGATTTCTTTGCAATGTTTGTGCGGCTGGGAGTTACCCTATGGTGTTCTCTTTAAATGTAATCTTTCTGGTTTTAATAGAAATGAGTGCTATCCTCTATGATAGCTTTTTGCCAAAAAAATAAAAATAAAAATATGTTTTGGTTTTTATTATGTATTTTTTTTATAGTTTTATAAAACATAGGTTTTTCACCTAAAATCAAGTCTTTGTTCTACACATGTGGAAAAATAGTAGATTATAAAAAAAAATAAAAAAAATATGAGTGCACTAGATATTGAAGTCCTTGATCCAACAAAAAAAAAATTGATACATACAAAAAAGGTTACGTTGTATATGGTCCGCCTATGTCTAAATTGTAATTGGTTTGACTTCAAAACTTGAATAAGGAAAAAATATTCAATAAAATGCTATGAAACCAATTGGAAGCACTAGATATCATAGTTACAAATCTAAATTTGAAAAAAATAGAATTTTATCATTCATGGAAAAACACTTATGTTGTATACGGTGAGTGTCACTCCTTAAAAATGGTGTTTACTGAAAAAAACTAGTTTTCGAAGGAGATGGAAAAAAAGGTGCAATCTGATTCTAAAAATTTTGAAAAAAATTAATTTAGAATCTATAGAAAAAATTTCACAAATCTCTATTTTGCATCATCTTCAAATTCCTCACGGTTTAGTTGTTATAGGTGCTTGAAAGTGAAGATTTAGTTAGAAAAAAATTATTTCAGTGTCCAGTTTGGCCAAAGATTATAAACTAGTATTGTGGGATCACCCTTAAGGAAAAAATGAAGATAAGAGGTGGTGCAACATTCAATGATGCATGTTTTATTGTTGATTGGTGTGCTTATGCATTATCACAAGGAGGGACACTTGACTCACAAGTGTGTAGGTTCTTTTGATTTGATGTTGAGGGAACAACGAGAGACAAATTGGAATGTCAAACAATTAGAGATTTTTCAAAGATGCATTCATTTCAAAGATCAGATGCGGGTTCATGGACCATATGGACAAGAGAGTTGGCTTATTTTTGTTAGAATTGTTTTTAGTGTGATTGGGATCAATGCAAGTCAAGTGAGTGGGTAAATATATGGATTCCATAGTACCTAACTCCTTTATTTGTAGCACAATACTCTTTAAAAGATGAAATAGAAATTTCACTTGACTACGACCATCTTTTAGATCTTGTACAACCAGGACATGTCTATGTAGTTGTAGCACCACATGGGAATGAAGAGGGATTAGATTATTGGTTGGCATAATAAGTATAGGGAAAGAAAAAGATAGCACAACCAATGAAAGATGATGATGGGTTCATGTATCCTATAGGTTTAATTGTTGTTTCTTGAACTTGGTTGCATTGTCATTTCATCATCATTTAGGTTGTTTATAATCATATAGATTTGTTATTGTAAGAATATTTTCTAGTTTTCATTACCATTTCATCATCATTTAGGTTGTTTAGTATAATATAGATTTGTTATTCTAAGTATATTTAGCTATTCATAAAAAACTTATGATCATACAAGTTTAGTTGTTTTCAAAACTTGGTTGCAAACATATATGATTAGAAAGAACAACATACCTGCATTTGAAGACTATGAGAAACAAAAAACCATTCTCATGTATTCACACCTTGTTATAGCAACAAATGTTAAGCTATTGAGACATCATGCTAGACTAGAAACAAAAGAACTATGGACAATTAGTAGTGTTGATCATGAAGCATTACTTGAAACTCTGAAGGTAAGAGATGGCCCTTCAAACACACTTGAGTAGTAGATCATTTGTTGCATGAGACATGTATGATATTGTTCATCACATTTTGATATTGTTTATCTACTAAGGTTCATTATTTAGGTTGTTTAGAATAATATAGATTTGTTATTCTAAGCATCTTTTCTAGTTTATATTACCATTTCGTCATCATTTAGGTTGTTTAGGATAATATAGATTTGTTAGAAAAGCATCTTTTCTATTGTGATCATATATATTTTTCATTTGAAGTATATTGTGATGTTCATGGCACGATGGACCATGGAGCTACTACAACAATAGCCAACTTTGATCCTTTGGCAGAGGTTTGCAACAGATTATAATAATATATTTTTTTATTCTAAGAATCTTTTCTAGTTTGGATTACCATTTCAGCATCATTTAGGTTGTTTAGAATAGTATGGATTTATTAGTCTAAGCATATTTCTATTGTGATCATATAGATTTATCATTTGAAGTATATTATGATGTTCATGGCATGATGGACCATGGAATTTCTGCAACAATAGCCAACTCCAATCCTTTGGCAAAGGTATGGAACAAATTAAAATAATATAGATTTATTATTCTAAGAATCTCTTCTAGCTTGCATTACCATTTCATCATCATTTAAGTTGTTTAGAATAATATGGATTTGTTAGTCTAAGCATCTTTTATATTGTGATCATATATATTTTTCATTTGAAATATATTGCAATGTTCGTGGCATGATGGATCATGGATTTGTTGCAACAATAGCCAGCTCTAATCCTTTGGCAGAGGTATGCGACAAATTAGTAAATTTAACATTATATTTGCTCTTTTATGGCCTAAAATTGAAAACAATTGTGATGCTTGTATGTATTTTAATTGCTACCTTGATGGTTTGTATAGGTTCTTGTTGGTTTGTATAGGTTCTTGTCACTCCAGAACATCAATGTGCTACTATTGTGGAAGAGTGTGTTGATCATGGAGGCAACACGTGATCTATTTCCTTTCCAAACTAGGAAGTGACTATGTATTAGGGCATTCATTGTATGCCTACATGGAATTTCGTAAATCCTATATTTGATAAAAATTCTTGAATGATATTATCATGCATATTGTGTATATTTTATTTGTATTCAAGTGTATTCTTTATAACTTATGTGTATACTTTGTGACTTATGAGTATTCCAATGTATACTTTACAACCTACGTGTTTTCATGTGTATACTTTGTATTCGTGTGTGCAGTTCATGACTTAAGTGTATTTGATTAAATGATTCACTTATTAACTTATTCATGAGGAGCAGAGCAAACCCTAAACCCCTTTACACCTTTACACTGCATCTATCTGACCCTTTTTCCATCAATTGAAAAATTGACACCATGGGAAAATGCCTTAGACGTATAAAAAATTGATAGAGGTTATTGTAGAAGGGCCTTACGTGATCCCATAGGCTCAAATAGATGTTTTGTAGGTGACATGGTTTCTGAGTAATAACTTGTCAAAGATTGCTACCTTTTAGCACTTTGGACTCTTAAGGGAAATCGTCAATCCAATGTAGCTCAAAGTGATTCGGTGTGTTTGGGTGCAAAAGAGGACCATTCCTAGCATAAATGTACCCATTTGAACATGTTGGAACAATCTATTTGGTCATATGAATTGCAAAATGAAAGTTGCACCACTTTGCAACTTTACATTGCTTGCATTTGACAACTTTTTCCTTAAATGAAAACTCGTCACCACAGGAAAGCACCTCCAAGATAGTGAAAAATAAGAGAGGTTATTATAGAGGGTCCCAACATGATCATGTAGCCTTATATGGAGAGTTTTTAAGCATTATGATTTCTGAGTAATAGCCCATCAAAGATTGCTTCATTTTTGCACTATGGACTCTTAAGGGATTGAGCCAGTTGAATGTAGCTCGAAGTGATTCGACATGTTTTGGTGCAAAAGAGGACCATTCATAGCATAAACATACCCATGTAGACATGTTGGAATAGATGGTTTGGTTGTACGATTTGCAAAATAAAAGTTGCACTACTTTGCAACTTTACATTGTTTGCATTTGACAACTTTTCCTCAATTGAAAAGTCATCACCACAAGAAAACACCTCCAAGATAGCAAAAATTAAGAGAAGTTATTGTAGAGGGTCCCAGTACAATCTCATAGCCTCAAATGGAGAGTTTGTAAGCATCATTGTTTCTGAGTAATAGCCCATCAAAGATTGCCGCCTTTTTGCACTTTGAAATCTTAAGAGATCGAGCTAGTTGAATGTAACTCAGAGTGATTCAACATGTTTGGGTGTGAAAGATGACCATTTATAGCATTAATTTACACATCTAGATATAGTTTTGGAATAGACGAAACTTTGTTCATATGAGTTGCAGAACAAAAGTTGCACCACTTTGCAACTTTACACTGCTTGTATTTGACAACTTTTTCCTCAACTAAAAATTCATCACCATAGGAAAATTCCTCTGAGATAGAAAAAAATGAGAGAGGTTATTATAGAGGGTCCCAACACAATCTTATATCCTTAGATAGAGAGTTTGTAAGTGTCATAATTTTTGAGTAATAGTCTGTCAAAGATTGTTGTCTTTTTGCACTTTAGACTCTTAAGGGATTGAGCCGGTGGAACGTAGCTTAGCATGATTCAGAATGTTTGGGTGCAAAAGAGTACCATTCCTAGCATAAAAGTACCTATCTAGACATGTTGGAACAAATTATTTGGCCGTACGCGTTGTAGAATGAAAGTTGCACCACTTTGCAACTTTATACTCCTTGCATTTGATAACTTTTTCCTCAACTAAAAAAGTCGTCACCATGATAAAATGCCTTCAAGATAGCAAAAACCAAGATATTTTTTTGTAGAGGGTCCCAACATGATCCTGTAGCCTTGGACGAGGAGTTTGTAAGTGTCATGGTTTCTAAGTAATAGTCTGTCAAAGATTGTTGTATTTTTGCACTTTGGACTCTTAAGGGATCAAGCTAGTTGAACATAGCTCAAAGTGATTTAGCGTGTTTGGGTGTGAATGATGACCATGCCTAACATAAATGTACCCATTTGGACATGTTGGAATAAAAATTTTGGTCATACGAGTTGCAGAACAAAGGTTGCACCACTTTGCAATTTTACATTGCTTGTATTTGACAACTTTTTCCTCAACTAAAAATTCATCACCATGATAAAATGCCTTCGAGATAGAAAAAATCAAGAGTTTATTATAGAGGGTCTCAATATGATCTTGTAGCTTCAAATGGAGAATTTGTAAGCATCATAGTTTCTGAGTAATAGCTCGTCAAAGATTGATGCCTTTTTGCACTTTGGACTCTTAAGGGATATTGTCGATCCAATGTAACTCAAATTGTTTCGGAATGTTTGGCTTTGAAAAAAGACCATGCCTAGCCTAAACATACCCATCCAAACACATTGGAACTTATTTTAGAGCAAACTAACCTCCTTTTCATTGACGATAAAATCTTCTTTGTATCTTTTCTTTCCTTTTCTAAGTGGTTAATTTTAGTCTTCATTTGTTTTTCTTCAATTTCAATGCTTAGGACAACATGATACCCTTTTTTTGATAGAGTTTTCAATGCTTAGGATAACAAATTCATTTGTTCAAATCCACCTTAAGCATCTTCTCTCACTTTCTTTTCCTACACAAATTCTTACCAAATACAAACCCTCAATTGCATTAGGTTGAATGGCATATATGACAACAATTGTGATATAGCAACTTTGGTGTGGGTCAAGGTTGATTGACATTTATGACAATATCATATGAGTACATTATTGCTTTTGTGTGAAGTGTGCATTATAACTAGTGTGCATCAAGCCCATATAGTTTGCCTAGTTTGCTTATTCATGCATAATGGTTAGCAACATTCATTGTTGTGCATTATGATAAAATAAATTATTGCATTGGAAGGTCAAACAACATGCATGCCATGGAGTTGTATTTAGTTTGTGTAATTATTGTATCACACTCATTTGGTTTTTTTAATGGTTACATCATGGTTGAGTGATGTCTTAATTGTTGATCATGATTATTGTATAGATTTCACATGATCAATCAAATGAACATGTATCTTGTTCAGTTGTAAGGAATTTGTTTGAAGGTTGAATCAAACCCCTATGGTTGAAAGATAGTGATTCTTATTCAAGGTGATTTTATACCCTTTACATGTTCTTAAGTTTGAATGAACATTAAGTGACATTGATATTTATCAAGATGATTATATTCATTTTGAATGAACATTGTAATGACATATATTTAATTAAGTTGTATCCATTTGTTTGAAGTTTTTAATCAAATAAAAGAATCAATGTCATAAGACTATCATAAGCTGATCTTTTCATCTTTTTTGCCTTGTCTATGAGACCACAATTCTTTGAGGCATATTTTCAAGCAGTTCTTCTCAACAAATATTATACAATGCTTCTCATACCATTTTTCATTAATTTTAACTTCTTTTGAAATAAAAATCAGCTGCTCACTTCATTACAGGAGTTCAGAAAACAAAATAATGTCAAATGTAAATTCATTCAATAGAGCTTGAAATCATGTGTATTCTCAAATTGAGTGTTTGATAAAAATGTTTTGATAGACATGTATGAAAAATGTGGTACAATAGAAAATACAACACTTGAATTGTTTGAAAAAACTCCTCAAAGAAATGTAGTCTCATGGAATGTAATGTATGTGAACCTTAATACGAATGAACTCTAACATAGATGGATTACCAATTGTGATTCATAAGTTCCATTGAAATGAAATTTTGTTAATCTATAACATGTTATCAATCATAACTTTAAACCATTATAAGATAATTATACATTTCATTTTGAAGATTTAGAGTAGAAATACATGCACACGATGAACAAATTAGATTTAATATCAATTCTTATATATCAAAATGTAGAATAATTGTGTTTTTGCATATACAAATTTGGCATATATGCCTACTCATAACAATTTTTACAACTTTTACAAATTGTGGCATATATTCCGTCTCAAGATCTATCAAACCCTAAGTATATAGAAATCTATATCAAATCCTAATCCTATCCTACACCATCAAAACCGATCCTCCTCGAAGAACATAGTTGCTCTAAAGCTTCCTATACAATAACAATTCAAACCACAAATTAGATTAATTATGTGAATAGTTGACAAGATAGACTAGTAAATAGAAACTTATATACTATCATTTATAAATTATGAATTTAACATCAAAATCACTATACGTGTACTATATTATATCAATAATGCAATTCTTGTTTACCTCAAGTCTTGCTCTCTGCTTTCCAAGATGGTTTCCATATGATTGTCCCCTAGGATGATCAAGAGTCCTTGTATAAAGAAATGGTCCCACACTCGTCATAGTATTGAGTCGAGCAGAGGACTATAGTAGGTAAAATAAAAAAGATATAAATTAACATATAATTGTTGACAAATAATCATATTTACTAAACATATATCTACTCCTATCTAAACATAAATATCTACAATATAATTTATAAACAAATACTTGTTGTAATGCTATGACACTAGATGGGCTCATGGTGGATGAAGCAGCTAAGATGGTTTCTTATATAAAAAATGACAAGAATGTAATACAATTTAAATGCACATACACATATAATCATAATGTCAAGAATATATATATACCTATTGTGCAGCTTCATCCAATGGGTTAGGCTCAGTCGACATGGTTGTAAAAGAACTGAGTTGTTGCATAAAAGATAAGATTACATTAGACTATCAGTCTATGTAGTACATGTGTTTAAACATAATAGATTTCAAAAATTAACATCTAATAACAAATTGTTGATTTTTCTGGATTAAAATTGTGTGCATTTTTTGTGAATAAATGTTTCAGATCAAATTCCATGATCCATCATTAGGATAATATGCATGCAACTAGAGAAGAAAATTAGAGTGAGATAGTAGACTTAGAAATAAATAGGTGAAGGGGTTTAAAGGACAAGAGGACACCAAGCCAATATTAGACCAAAAAGTAAATAAAAATAAAAAGAT
Organism: Sequoia sempervirens; assembly: GCA_007258455.2. NCBI lineage: Eukaryota > Viridiplantae > Streptophyta > Pinopsida > Cupressales > Cupressaceae > Sequoia > Sequoia sempervirens. Next base: position 16,015 of record VDFB02162826.1, read on the forward strand.
AAAATAGACACTATCCTAAGAATAAAATAGGATGAGAAGAAGCTAAATGAGGGAAGAAAGAAAGGAAGGAAATGAAAGAAAATAAACAAGTTAATGAGAGCCCAAAAATACATAAGGAGAAAATGATAGAGAAGACTAAAGGAAAAAAGAAGAAAACCAATAAAAATAAAAGAATAAATATATAGGAAAAAATAAAACAAGAAGGAAAAAAGACACTAAAGAAAATAAAATTAAAGTCAGAAACTAAAAACCATATGACACAAAGGAAAAATCAAATTATAATTAAATAAATGACAAACAAAAATTAAAATAAGAAAAAAATTAAATAACATGCCAAATAATGATAGAGCAAAAAAATTGAACCAACAACCAAAACCACTAGAACTAAAAAAGAAAAGAGAAGACCGAGAACTCTATAGAATGAAAATGAAAAGGCAACACTGAAGAAGAACAAAGAGAACATAAAGAACCCAAAAATAAAGAAGACCAAATAGTAATCTAAAAATAAAGAAAATAACCAAACAAAAAAATAAAACAAAATTAAATAACAAGCCAATATGTAAAATGATAAAAAATATTAATAAAATTAAAGAAAATATATATAAAAATAAAAGAAAATAATGCAAACACAATCCAAAGGAAAATGAGGAAAATAAAGAAAAATGAAAAATGAAGTGAAAGAAAATAATTAACAATCTTAAATAATGGAAAAAAGAAATAAAGATATAAGACCAAAGAAACTAAGGATAGAGAGGAAGGAATAAAATCTAACCAAAATAACAAAAGAGGAAAAATTAAGAAAAAAAGCAATAAGAATAATCAAAAAGAAAAAGAAGAATAAAATAATCTTAAAGAAAGGATAAAAAGACAAAACAAAGACCAAATAAATCTAAGAGTAAAAAACTTAATAGAGACAAAGAGAGAAAAAAAATGACGAGGGAAAAGGAAAATCTAAGGGGCAAAAAAGAATAACAAGATAATAAACTATGAAAAATCAAGAAACTTTAAATGATAATTAAAAACAAATGGCAAAAAAATAGCAAAAAAACCAAATTAAATAACAATAATAAAATAAGCCTAAGAAAATTAATAAAACCTACAAGCTAAGGAACAAAAGAAAGGAGAAGATGAAACAACAGGGAGGGGAAGGCAATTCAATAGGGCCAAGGAAGAAAGAGAGGACAAACGGAGGGAGGGGAAAAGGAAGGAAACAAAGGAGAGAAGGAGAAAGTAAAGGGGCTATTGAGGAGAGGATGAATTGGAGCCGCCAAGAGGGGGGTCTAACTAGTTCAAAAGGGGTTTCAAAGAGAAGCTTAAATTCCAACCCCCATCTCAATTGAGGAACTAGAAGGGTGGTTATTGATTTCAATGGCTTCTTTGAGCTTTCTCTTGAAAAAATTATCTTATTTGACAAGGATTTTGGTGTCTTCTAAGGCAATATGATGCTTGGTCTTGGATGAGTGCTCGAAAAGTGAAATTTTTGTGACCCGCTGATGTCTAATGTCTGCACCATGCTCTTTGATTCTCATAGATATCGAGCGATCAATTTCCCCAATATAAGGGATGCCATACTTGAACAAGATATTTTGTAGACATCTGAGTTGAGGAAAGAGTCCATAGGGTCTTTGGGGGAAGGTAAGTGAGTTTTTAAAATGGAGAGGGGCTTGAACATGCAAACTAAACCCTTTTTGAGGAGGATCTTAGCAATTTTGTTAAATATGCCTTCAACATAAGGAAGGGTAGCAACAGGGAGGGAAGGAGAAAGAGAGGACTTAGGATGGAGAGACAACCTAGCTTTGGCCTGATTGATAGCATGGTTCATTTTCTTTCTTTTGAACCCATTTAGAGAGAAAACATGGATAAGGTGGTTTAGCTCTTGGTCAATGTGCTCATCATCACAAATTGTGAAAGCTCTTAATACCAAAGTTTTGAGAACTCTAGGTTTTTAGATAGGGTGATGGTGAGAAGACGAGTGAAGGTAAAGGTCAGTGTCAGTGGATTTTTGAAAGATAGTACGAGATAGGGATCCATTGATTCACAAAAAATGCACACAGTTTTAATCCAAAAAAATCAGCAATTCATTATTATGGACTGTGGAAACTTGATGTTGTTAATTTAAATAATATTGTATATTGATTCTCTAGGCCAAATGAAATGGTTGATTGTGTAGCCTCCTACACTTGGGAAATCTAGTCCTTTGTAATCAACTATTAAAGATTCCAACACATAAATATATATTAGTACAAATATCTCTTATAAAATATGAAATAATTTAGATAAAACACACTATGAAATTACTTTAAGTCTTACCAGTGCTCCCACATCATCCTTGGTATTCAATGTCTCTCCTACAAATGGTCTACTTTGTGCTTTATCAACTCCTACATCTGACATATCTTGAACCTCATAGTCTGATGTGTCTATGGGAGCCTCAGTGAACTGTCGGAGAGGACCCAAACATAAATTGTTGCACATCATGTAGTAATGGGGCACACAAATATGTGTCAAAGAGGACAGTGTACCAATTGGAGCTGATGATGGTGTACCAGTCAAAATTGATGACAATGTACCTGTCGAAGTTGATGAAGTAGGTGCACCACCAATATGCTAGGATGTATCAAGTGCATCACCATCATGATGGGATGCACCATCATATGACTATGCAACATGATGGCTCTACATGACCAAATGATCACTCAATGAATGTAAGGAATAAATGCTCTAAGTCCCTTCATCTAAAGCAATCTTAGGGTAAGGTAGTAGAATTGGGGAAACAATAGGCAGAGCAGGAGGAATTGGTGTGACTCAGTGTGCTCTAGGTCTATCCTGTGACATCCCTCTGCCGTCACCCTAGAAATCTCTCATGTCAAAGTAATTTACATGCCTCCCTAGGATAAAATCAACATATAATTTTCAAAGAAAATACTGAGTGACGTCAAGATTGTTGTTGGGTGGTTTATCGAAAAACCATCCACCACCGTCTCCAAAAATTATCTAATATTCCTTTATGTGTGCACCATTTAATTGAAAATCTTGTCTTCCACACATTTATGGGCTATCTTGTTCTACAATCAATGAATAACTGGGCTAATTGGGCTTTTTCAATATCAAGTACCCTCACCTCATCATATCATAACCCATTGGCATAAAATTGCCTTTGTTCCTCTCACCATAGTGAAAATCTATTGTGTTGATTTCATTCAAGGATAACCCCAGAGATCTCAATGTGAAAGAGAAAGAGATCTTGCAATAGGGTTGTCATAGGGCTATTTAATAACTAATGAGGGGTTCACCACCAAGTTAAAACTTGGAAAGAAAAATGAAATGCAAGTTGTAATGTCTAAACCTAATGCAATGTAATCTTTCACTAAATGATCAAGAAAAATGTGTAAAACAAAATAGAAAACTGTAAAATGAAATGTGTGCACCTAGAAACGAAAAGGAGATTGAATGAGGCTTTGAAATGCTAAAAAAATAGACTTTAATGTTGATTGGGACTCATTCGCCAGGCTGGGCTAAGCAGTCTAAGATCTAGGTTCCTATGTCAGAACATGAATCTGGCAAATGGGTACCCGAATTTGCATTTTTTTTTAATTTTGACCTAAAATGGGACTCATTTGCCAAAAATGGTGAATCGATCCAGTTAGGGTTTTGTAAAACTTCAAGGTTTGAATTTGGTCTTCAAGGTTTGTTTTGTGCTTCCTAATTTATTTCTGGATTCAAAACCTTGATTTACAACCTGTAGAAGTCTTTCAAGTATCTTCAATGCTAGGTGACAACTTTGACAAATTTTGAACACTTGTACTCCTTGAGAGGTTTTCAACCTAGATCTACAAAACACACACTAAAGAGAGGGAAATTTTTTGTTTTGTTAGTGGATAGGGGTTTTCCTTGGTCAAACCTCATTTTGGTAATCAAACCTTGAAATGAAATTGAATAAGAATGGAGAATGATGAATGAACAAAATGCAATGTTGCAACTCACCAAATTCTAACAATGAAGTGTTGCAAACATGTATGAAGTAGCTCCAATGGATGCAGATCTTGACTCTTGCTTGAATAGGATAGATCTTGAATGAAATGTTGTCTCAAAAAACATGAAACCCTACATCACAATTGTTAGCTCCAAAACAAACATGATGCATGAAGACTTTGACATGGTGCTTGATGCTTGAAGAATGCTCTAGAATGCTTGATAATATGCTCTTGAATTCTCTTGTAAACACTTGAATGCCCTCGTGAACTCAATTATGCTATTAGGAATGCTCTCACAAAAGTATTAGGTGAAAATGAGTGAAAGAAACTTGTATTTATACTTAATTGTGTAAGAATTCCCGAAATTACAACACTACAAGCCGACATCAAATCTAGGAGGATAAAATACTACCAAATATTTGAATTAATTTTAATTTTGAGCCACATGAGACTCATTCTCCCAATGTGGAGAATGAGTCCCATTAGGCATAATTTATGTGACCATTTTTAAAAATGCTTAGAAAGGTGTGAAACTAGGTTCAAGACCCAAAAACTTAGGTGGGACTCATTCGCCCAAGGTGGTGAATGAGTCCCAAATCACTAAATTTGGGCCACACAACCTGAAAACACCTGAATAATGATTAGATGTTGATCTTTTTTGGGATTATCCTCGAAAATATGCATTAAATGAGGCTTATAGATGTAAAATAAGGCCAATTAAAACATGAGAAATCCCAATTATTAATGACAACCTTAGGAAATTGTGAAAGTGTGTAACAACACTTTGCAACACTCCAAAGAAGACATGACTAAGGTTAAAAAGAGGTTTATTAGGTTTAGTTAAAATTAATTGATAGAGCAAATAACCCAGAATCAACAGCTGCAAAAAACCTTCACGAAAGCGAGAGAGACAATACCACCATTTCACCAAACAAGGAGTGTAAAAATTGAGATAATTTACATAATGTAAATAGTTCCTTAAAAAGGAATGAAAGGTAGGTGACAGGTGAGGAACTTCCCAGCATAGGAAAAACTACTTGATTTAATAAATGAAAAATTAATCCTATGTTAAAACTTAAGACGGTAAATGGAATTTACTCTAACACCCCCCATTAAGTGCAACTTAGGGAGAATGATTATGCAAAATGTAGTATGGGTCTCAGCTACATAGCCATGTTAGGTACTAGGTGAACCCACAAAAGTGGTTTACAATTGGAGTGAGGAACGAAAAGTTGAAAAAATGACCCCATGCCAAAAAAAAATCATTTTTGGGGTTTGAGCAAACTAATAGGCTAGAATGAACCAAAAGCTCGAGTTCGCTAGAACCTAGATTCAAGTGAACCCATTCAATGAAAATTCCCACCATCTCACCAAAAAACACAATGAAAACCCCTTTTTGAAAGGGGGTTTGCTCGAACCCCCCTGGTTCGAGTGAACCCCCCCTTTTCCCACCTTTCGCTCTCGGCACAAAAATCAGATTTTTTTCCTTTGAAGCTCAAGTTGAGGATGAAAATGGAGGAGACTTCACAAACCCAACTGGAATTAGGTAGTCCTCGGAATGAGCTATCCAACGACTATAATTTTAATATGTTTTGGTTTTATTATGTATTTGTTTTTTAGTTTTATTAAACATAGGTTTTTCACCGAAAATCAAGCTCTCTGTTCTGCACATGTGAAAAAATAGCAGATTATAAACAAAGTTAAAAAATATGATGCACCAGATATTGAAGTCCCTTGATCCAACAAAAAAAATTGAATTTCGATACATACAAAAAAAGTTTACGCATAGGTCTCATATGTCTAAATTGTAATCGGTTTGACTTTAAAACATGATTAAAGAAAGAATATTCAATAAACAAAATATCTAACTAATTGGAAGCACTCAATATTAGAGTTATGAATCTAAATTTGAAAGAATTAGAATTTTATATTTCATGGAAAAAAGTTATGCATTATATGGTGAGTGTCCTTTAAAATGTTATTTTTTGAAAAAACTAGTTTTCAAAGGAGATGGAAAAAGAAGTGCAATTTGATTCCAAAAGTTTTTGAGAAAAATATATTTAGAATCTACAGAAAAAATGTCACAAATCACTTGTTCACATTGTCTTCAAATTCCTCATGGTTTAGCCACTATAGGTGCCTGAAAGTGAAGATTTAGTTAGGAAAAATTATTTCAGTGTCTAGTTTGGCCAAAAATTGTAAACCAATATTGTGGGATCACCCTACCCATTTACAATGCAAAAAAGAAATCTCTCGCAACTAGAGAAAGGGAGAAAAACCCCATGGGAAAAAACCCCTCTCCAAAAGAGAGGAAAGAAATAAAAAAATGATGCATGGATGGAGGACTCAATGACACCCCCCAAGTACTACATACATCATGTATATACAATCAATAGCCCCCCCATAAGAGGGAAAGAGAGAGTCTATATAGCCCCCCCCACAATGTGTAATCACCTACAAAAATGGTAAGTTCTTAAAGACAAAACATGATCCAATGTCGAAAAACAACTTGTCTCCCTTTCAGAAGAAACAAATCCAAATACAAATGCAGGTATGCTTCCCAAAGAAGCATGAAAATGTATGGTGATGTCTCTGGAATCTACTCATGTGTCGCTAAGACCTTGGAAAATGATGCCACAAACCAATCAACAACATGCTCAATCACAACATAAGGTGACAAACAAGGTACCACTGAAAATTGATCCTGAACAATATATAGAGACTGAGATGGGGTGACAACAGTTGTACCACAACTATCATCAAATAGGAGGGATATACCCTCAAATGTGTCCTCCAAATCTGAAATATGAGATTCTACAAACAAGTAACCAATGTTTGACAAATACGAATCCCAATCAAGAAGACAATGAAATACTGGTTGTGATGAATCATTAGATGTGTGCAATGAATCATCAACACAAAATGAATGATCCTGCAGAACAAGAATGATAGGAGCCTCAATCAATGACTTTGCATAATGAATCACTGAAGGAAAAGGTACATCAACTATCTCTGATGGAGAAGGAGTGTTTGAAGAACCCTCATAATCCTCATATGAAGATTCAAAGTATTCCAACACTTCAAACTCCTGCATAGTAGCATGATCATAGGGTATCCTGTCTAAAAAGTGAAGAGGCACAAGATAATCTAAAATAGGATCATCTGGGAATGGTTGAACATTAGGATCTCCATGTATTTCCTAGATTTTAATCCAAAGAGTATATGGACACTCAAAGTGATCAACAACATCTCAAGTGGAATCATTAGTATGCATTGTAATAACTCCTAGGACATGATCCCTTTTGCAATTCCATGCAAACTTCTTACTATCAGTACCAGGAAGGGGAACAAGATTATACAGGTATGGTAAAAGATGAAGCCATCTCAAGTGCTTCAGTATACCATCTCTCCATTGTGTATAATTCCCCCCTTCCAACATAATCATAGTAGGATGTAATGAAAACCCTGTGACAATTAAGACAAATTCAAATCTCCAAAAAAAACAAAGATAGTAACCTTCAACAAATAGAAACTCCCAAAAAAACCCTTCTAAAAAAACTTTAGGAAACAATAATACATAAAAGAGGGTTGAAAATCTGAAAAATTTCAGCAAAATAAGGGCACCTTTACATGCAATCCACCTGAGTGACATCTCACAAGTCAATCCACAATAGATGGATCTAGAGATCCTCCAAACACTCAGACAAAGAACATTTTTTCCCACACATGTGATAGAGAACCTCTTCAGAGTCTTGTGAGCCTTACTCACAACTAACAATCACTCTACAGTGCTATTTGAAGAGCAAAAAATTTCCCCACGCTGACTGTGTGGCATTAATGTTCCAACCATGGTAAAAAAAAATAGTGAATTTTCTTTTCACACCCGACCAAAATAGCCACAAAAAATATGGAAACCCTAATCAAATATTTGACGGAAAACTTTATTAAATATTAAGTTTGAAGAAAATATATTCTCCAAACAACGCCTTCTCCAGTGCAAATGCAATTCCAATCTTTGCGCCTGTCACCAATTGAAAAATGAGCCTCCAAGCAATCAATCTCCAATAGTGCAAAGTTTGAAAATGTTGTTCAAACTTTAGTGGCAGGCTCCAAATCACTGCAACCAAAGGACAATGCCAAAAAGAAAAACTCTAAAGAGAAATTACAGTCGCTTATATGCAATAAATTACAAATCGTGAGTTTCCAAACAAGGATACGCCTATGTAGAGATTGAATCGGGTCGCCCCTACCTTCTTTGATGTGTTCTCCTCTTATCTGAGGGATATGGCCTCCTCACGAAACACAAACAAGTAGAAAATGGGCTTTAATGACCAAAATATGTTGCCTTCAAGAGACTTCAATTTGAAATCGCATCCCAAGAAGTATGCCCTCTAATCAGTTAAAATCATGGCAAACAAAATCATTTCCCACAAAGGAATCATGCCTTTGTGAATGAATTCGGGCTTCTACAGAAAAAAGTGCCTAAAAAAAGTCCTCTCTTCTAATCGCATCTAGCAATAGAAGATATTGACCTTCAATAAATTAATGCCTCCAAAATCCAGGCAATTGCTGCATACACCAAAAAATGGGTGAATCACAACATACAAGAAATCATGTCCTCTGCCTACCGCCAGACAAGGAAAAATCAGCCTCACACGCACAAAAAATGCACTAGAAACAAATTAAAATTAGCCCCTTCTAAGAAAATCATGGTCTAGAAAATTCCACAGGCCTCCAATCTCCAGCAATGGAAAAAATGTAAATGAGGAAACTTTGAAATTTACAAAATTTCAAATTCCGGATCAATCTCTAGAAAATAATCGATCTCAAAACTTCGGTGAAAACTCTTAGGAAGGAGTTGTAGTGTGTGGCTATGATACCATGATAGAGCAAATAACCCATAATCAACAATTGCATAAAATCTTCATGAAAGTGAGAGAGACAACACTGCCATTTCACCAAACAAGGAGTGTAAAAATTGAGATAATTTACACAATGTACAAAGTCACTTAAAAAGGCATGAAAGGTAGGTGACGGGTGAGGAGCTTCCCAGCATGAGAAAAACTACCCAATTTAATAAATACAAAATTAATCCTAAAAAACTACCCAATTTAATAAATACAAAATTAATCCTAAGTTAAAACTTAAGACGGTAAATGAAATTTACTCTAACATTAATAAAACCTTAGAAAAGTGTGAAAGTGTGTTACAACACTTCACAACACTTTAGTAAGGTACCATTTAAGTTCATTAGTTCACAAGGGCCCAAGACCTAATGTGAATGCATGTTAAACACATTACACCACTAAATCAAGGCAATATTAAGCTCAGAGAAGGCCAAACAAGCAAGGAAAGAGATACTTTTTTCATTGCCACATATAATATAATATAATATAATATTATAATATATTAAATATATTATTATATATATTAAATTAAAAACATTATAATAATGTATTAAATTAAATATCCATGCTATATTAAAAAATTATTATAATATATTAAATTAAATAAGTGGTCAACCTCGAACCTGACGAGATTAAAAAATATGACCTAAACATAATGGATTCTATTTAGAAACGAATATCCATTTTGATCTAGTTTTTACTTTGACACTATGTACTTTCTACCCAAGCCTAGATAAAGTCAAAGCAAATTTTCATGCTTTTGAGCAAGTTAAAAATGCCTTTTTTTCACATCACCACTATTTGGACCCCCATGATCTTGCATAGACCGTATTCCCTAGATGTGGATTTGAAACTAGGGGTTGTCGTAAATGACCCCAATCTATTATAATCTCTAATTCTTTCCAATGTGGGCTATAGGGTTTGTTTTCTACTCAAATTCTTACATAAGTGCTAATACCATTTTGATTCATTCTTTCTTCTGCGCACATGTATTTTTCCAAATGATTTCCAATTGCCTCTAGGATATATGGTTGCCAAAACTCTAGAGGAAGATTAGGGATCACGCACCAATCTTGAATTCTTTCCATTTGATGTCAATAGGGATCAAAACCTACTTCCCATCTGCGAATCTAAAAACCACTTCCATCCATCATCTAGATACCATTTTCAATATCTTCTCTAATTTTCTGAGTTGGGAAAATAACAACAAAATAGCCATTAGCTAGTGCCTTAAATCTCATATCTTTACCCCAACGATCTTGCCACCAACGAATCAAGCTATCCCAAATTAGGTCTTTCCCATACCACCTAACCAATAAGCCCTACTATTCCAAAAGCTTGATTGGTGGTTTCAACATGTTTGCACCAATAACCATTGTTTTCTTGTTTCCCATCCTTGCTCAATTGCAATGATTACTAGGAGAGTGATTATGCAATCCATGGTATCCTTCAGACCTCCCCTTTCATCGCTCTGAAGCATCCATCGTGTTATCAATATGCGCCTTGCTAGGGTTTTCCCTACCTTGACCATTGATGAATCTTCCATTAGAAAAATGCTCTCCTTGTTGTCTATTCTTGAATTTATTTTTCCAGGGCGGATTGCACCTAGAGGATTCTTACCATATCACCCATTCCAACATTTGTTACCATGGTTACTGGTTCTTGTTTATGGTTTGTTTTGTTTCAAATGTTGTTGCCATTCTTCATTTGGTGCTCGAGTCTAAATGTGCTTCAAAGGAACTTTGTGCTCTACTACTTTTGCCCAATTTTGAAGCCCTACTGGTGCCTTTTCGTGCCCTCCTTCCAGGCTCACAGGTTTTTATTTGAAAAGAAAATATTTAATTTATTTAAAAAAATGAGTGTTAACTTATATTAATTAGTTGTTATTATAGAATACACTATATATAATATTATATACATTAATAATTATAATTATACTATATATAATGTAATTTGTATTATATAAAATATAATTTGTATTAAATAAAAATATATTAATTACTAAATATAATAATTTTAAATTTATATTTAGTAATTATTATTATAGAATAGAATATATATAATAATAAATATAATTATATTATACATAATGTAATTTGTATTGTATACAATACATATTATTACATATAATATTGAAATTTGACCTTTTTTACGTGCTTGTCTTTTTCATGTATGTGATCAATTTTATTTTGCCAGTTGGTGCTTGGTTGATATCCTTTTGAATTTAGTAAAGAAGAGATTAATGGTTTTTGATTTTCTTAATATAGAGCTTTAACAGCCTGGACTGCCTCTGGTTTATATTTGATTTGACTAAATCTAGGAGATTCTCTGCCAATGAAATAGATTGTTGTGGATTTTTTGTGCGAAGTGCATGTTAGGTAATGAATAAATATATATCTGGATGAGACTATTGGGGCCCACATAACTACATTTAATCTTCATATATTCCATTCAAAAATGACATGTCCCTCCAATAGTCATATCCCACATATCCACCTAACAGTATGGTTTATTCGTTCACTGTCATTTCCAGCTTTTGAGTCAGTTTTGCAAACAAATTTTCTTGTTGTTGTTAAGTCAATTCCTTAAGCCTAATTGACAGGCATTCTGATTAGAGCACAAAACATGAAACAAAGAGATAGTGTATCGTGGAATAAAATTAGTGCAGCCTACAAAAGACATCGTACGAACACAATGTCTAGATGAAAAAAAATCGTGGAGTGTACGTTGCCTCATCCATTGCATTGATTTAGCTAAAGACTTCAAAGAGGGAATCCTTCGGCATAAAAATCCAAAAAACAAATTGGGGGCCATTGGTGGCAGGAGATTCAAACTGGTGATACACAAGTCATCCAACGTGATGCATGTGAGAAGTTATCAACACTGCGGGCAGGCCACTAGGAGTTGTCGATCAGGCTTAACAGGAACACACTAAGGGTACACTCCTTAGGTGAAATTAGGGCCTATTCTCTAACATTACCATATGCTCTTTTGCTTTTGAGGGTTTTAGATTTAGTAAACTTTGCCATCTTCGTTTTACACTTTTTAAATTTATTGTTCCGCGTTTCATATTGGAATAAATATGCTCGGGAACATTTTTCATATAAATACCTCATTAAAAGGGAAAAACATAAGACAACATCAATAAAAGAAAAATCTACCCATATTATTTATTAGAGTAGAGATATACTTAAGATATTGCACATAGGTGTGCAATGGAGTTATCGAATAATTGTATGGAAGTATTTTATTTTTTGTAGACATATTGGTTGATATAGAAAATAGTTTAGATAATCTAAAAAAGAAAGAAATTAAATAAATTAAATGCGAATGATTTTTTGTTTTATTTGATTTTGTATAAACATATTGGTTGAAATAGAAAAATATGTATGTAACTTATTAATACGACACATTAAAAAACTTAAATAGAAATAGTATATAAATAAAGAGGAACTTAAATTTATGTGATTAAAAAATGTAGAATAAGGATATATATACAATGATGAAAATAAACTGTTTGAAATAGAATGTTTAATTTGCAATACAGGAATGTATGCAATTGAATACAATGTTATAGCGAAATTGTAACACGGTCACATTGAAATCCAATGCATCTATAATAAACAAAAGATATA
>VDFB02162827.1:0-24254 GCA_007258455.2 Sequoia sempervirens
CATGGACTTTCTTTGGATCCATATGCAATCCATCTTGAGATATGATAAATCCCTAGAAAATCAGCTCCTTCATGAAGTTGCACTTCTTCAAACCTTCCTTTATTTTGATTGCATTCTTCCCTAGATTTTGATCAAATAATATCCCTTCTTGAGATCGATCTTCAAAAAGTATTATGCACCACTAAGAAAATCCATTAGGTCATCCATGCATTACAATCAAAGCTTGTACTTGATTGTGATCTTGTTGATGGAATGCAAATTTGTACACATTCTCCATTCTCCACTCTTCTTTGGTGAGCACTACACAAGGGGTCATACTCTCCCAAATGAGACCTTCTTTAAGTAATTCTTCCTTTTTTTTTATCCAATTCCAATTCATATCAAGGTTCATCCTATGTGATGCTTTGTTTGGTAGACTAGAATAGGTAATCATATCCACACAATAGGATATGTTGTCACTCATGGCAATTTTGAGGCATTCCTTGGACTCCATTACATCAAAACATTCTTGGAGCAACATCTCAACTTCTAGCTCCTTGAAGCCATTGAGCTCAATTTTCCACTTTACCTTTTGTGTGGGCCTAACTACTATCACAAAGTAATCTTGCAAGTTCCACATCCTTGAGAAATTCTTATGTTGACAACACCTTGCCCAAGTTGCACATTCTTCTTCAACTTTCATTGGCAACAATTCAAACTTCTTCCCATTCTTCCTGATGTTTCAAGGTGTTCTTTCTTCCATTATGGATCCCACAATGATCATATTGACTAGGCATTCCCAACAATACTTGGCATGCATCCGTAGATAGTATATCACACCATACCTCATTCGTGTATCCTCCAATGCAAAATACAACTCAATATTTCCCCTAATCATGAGATGCTATCATTTCTATAACCAAGAGATTCCATATGGCATGATGTGTGGAATATTTTTTCACCCCAAGTTCTAAACCATCTATATGGATACTAAGTTATAATCTATACTACCTCCATTGAGTATTAGCTTACAACACTTCCCTCCCAACTTGCACTTAGTGTGAAAGATTTTCTTCCTCAACCACATGTTTTTCTTGTTAGGTGTGGGCTTAAGCAAAGCCTTGCACATCATGAAATTCTCCCTAGCCTTTAGGGTGGAACTTTCTAGATATCATTTCTCAATGTGCCTTCTCCCTGCACACTATGTACACATTTGTCTATGCGATCTCATTTTTATGTAGTGTTTGAAGATTCAAAATCCAGCTGACTTGCTTGACTACATATTAAGCAAGTCCTTCTAAATCCTTTTCCACGACTTTTGCCTCCTCTTCCTCCACCTTTCTTGGAGTTTTGCACATATTTTGAGCTCTACACAACACTATTGGCTTTGACAATCTCTTTTGTGTTTAATTCTATCTTCCACCACCTTGCTTTCTTTTTATACCCAAGCCCTTATTACACATGCCTTGTTGTCTTCAAGAAAAATTCTTTGCATGGAGCTCACATTGATAGGATTTTTCCATAGAGTGTATCTGTAGCAAACATGGTTCATCTTAAATGGAAGCATGCAAACCATTTACATACATTGAGACCTTTGTGTTAACTATCATGTACCTTGAGATATGATATTATATGTATTTAGGTGGATGGAGATGTCAACATGTGGTGTACATCCCTTAAGTTAGTTATGTTGGGTCTTGAGGACAACTTGTGTAATTCATTATATTAGGTGATGAGTAGGCCTTCATTGGGGTTGCCCCTCCATTATGTTGCTAGGAGGAGGTCTATCTAAAGGATTTGATTTATCATTGTAAGGATATGTGTTGAGTATGATATCGTGTTTGGAATCTCTTGGAGATATACCATGGATTGATTTCTTCCATAAGAAGTACTTAATGGTGTTACCCTACCTCAAGGGTTTATTCTATCTCTATATCTATTGGATATTAGGGCATATTGACCCATGAACATCTCTTGTGTAGTGTGTAATATATCTTCTACATTGCCTTATTGCCATTATTATATGTGTGGATCTTATCACTTTGTGTCATCTTACACTTCCACTTCTATATGTGGTCTTTCTAACTAAATCTCAACAAAATGTAGTGTACACTTTCAACTTAGTGGTGGCATACTTCATGCTCTCTAAATATCATCTATATATTAAAATTAGAAATAATTTTTCAACTTAGTGATCCTATCCAACAAATTTTCTATATTTAAGCTTCTTCAATAGCTTGGGAGATAAAACCTTAGTTTGTTCCCTACCTTCATTGATGTTAAGGAAAAGAATTCCTCGGTAGATAGTTCTTCCTTTTGACATCGATGCACCATCCCTACATGATTCTCAATCTGCTTGCTTGTCATCACTAACATTTGCAGCCACAACCATTCCTCACTTTTGTACAATCTCAATAGCTTCAAGCCTAGCTTGAATGGGTTTTGGTGTGTTAGCCAGATCATCATGTGGTGAGCTAGCTTTTTTTCCATTTCTCCTACCACCTTTTGTGAGCCATTTTCACTTTTTGACCACTTGCAATGTGACATGTACAGATTCTCTCTTTGAATGTGAAGCACAACTCACCTCTTTTAGGACTTAGAACTGATTTTTTGATACCAACTAATGTAGTAATGGTAATGAGTTGAATGTACAACCTGTTATTGCATGAGTACACAACAAAAGACACAAAATAGAGAATGCCTCAAAGAATCAATTCCATGATTATCACATAATATATCATTAAAAATTTATGGCTACACATTAATAGCTCTGAACATGAAGAATAGTGGTCAATGATTACCATCAACTAGTTCAATCCATAGTTGAGCATCTTCTTCCTTAAAGAAAACTTATGCACAAACAACCTTCTTAAGGTATAGCCCGTCAATGTAAAATTCTTATGCCAATATATCCAATGCCAACAACCCTTGTCTTTTGATTTGTTGTACCTAAAGTTAAACTTGGGACAATTTGGCCTCTTCACTTGGTAGAACTTTTGAGAGAAAACCCATTATTAGCTCGAGATAGTTCACCTTCAAAAGCAACTAATTCAACCTCTAATGCACTATTTCAAAAAGTAAATGGTAGCTACTAACATTCAACACGTTAACAAGTTGGTAGTATTGTCTTTTGCCAACACATCACCAAGGATTTGTAGGAATAAATATTGTACGAAACCATCCAAAGCATGTGGACTCAAAAACTAATTGCACCCTCAAGGAATGTGTACACAAACAACAATTAGCATGTGTCAAAGAAATCATGCATGCAATTCAAAAGTCAATGTGCTAAGAAAACTATATTGAAAGTCTTTGAACATAGCAACCAATGCGTAGATATGAACTTGTGCACAAACACAACAAAGGAAACAAAACTATGTGTGCAACCACTAAATTGCACATTAAACATTTTTGGGTGATGCAAGATTGTGTGGCCCTTGAGATACTCCTACATTAGATAGGAGATTAAGACACACGAGAAAGCTTCTATTTGGTCAAGCTTTCGAGAAAGTTTCTCAAAAGAAGGGAACCTATGTTGTATGTCAAACATGATGTGGGCTACTTTGTTCACAAAGCTTTTGTTTTTTAGAGTGTAATAAATTGAAAATCTAAGCATTTATAGTGATAAATTTGTCTTTAACTCATTTGTTATAAGGTCGTAACTTTATAGTGTAGTAATCTAGTCATTTTATTTGGTGGGGACAACCCACTTTAAGCCTGTTTAAATTCAATGTATTAATCAAATGTTAATAACTTGTGGAGTAAGAAAATTTAGTTTTAACTAGGATTTACATACTTCTCTTGAAGACATTTTTGAATTTTCCCTTCCATTACCTTTTTGGATTGGTTGGTGTAATCGATACTTGGTGTGCAAGTGCCACCATGTTTCTATTTTTTCATTTTGTGTATTTCTAGCTCTTGTGAATGTAAGTATGCAACAACACTATACTCCAACTAAAAACATTAAATCCAAACTCCACCTCTAATTTCACCATTGCGATAAAGATAATAGATAATAACTGATTGTTATTGTTTTCAACTCAGTGCATTACACATCCTGTTAGTTTGGGATCCTTAGAATGAGAATCTTGAAGTACCTCTGTAGAACATGATGTCATGAAGCTGCAATACTTCTTCATGTTTGGATTTGGTGCCAAAAGTGTTATGAAAACTAGTCGGTGGAGGAAATCTAGCGCTTTGTCTCTACACCCCCTCCCCAATACCCATCTCATGATTAATCAAGCAACATTCCCATTATGTGGAAATTGTGGTTCAAAAGATAACAATCTTAACAAACCCTTCTCATCATAGAAAACTATTTTCAATTCATATCTTAAACAAGGATAATTCACCTTCATCTCTTTCATGTTTGAAAAGGTATCTTTTTGCACTTTTATCTTCATATTTCTAGTGCAATGCAACTACAAATAGATAAACCAAATCTAGAAAAGCTTAATGCACGAGGTGAGCTGGGTTTGAAAGAAACCCTATACATAGTTATATATAATGCACAATAACCAATTTACAAAGTCTAAAATGCATTGTAAACCAAAGCTAGAAATCTTTATAACTGTGACCTTAAAGCCAAAAACTTCGCATTAATATTTTTTTTTTTTAGAGAAACGCAACGCACTTTATTTTGAATTTTTTTGTACCCAAAGAGTTGTGTAACTGACCTTAGTCAATTCACTGCACTTGATATCTCGATACCTTCCTTTGGCTATGGAAGTGCACTTTCATGTTGGTTGGCATTTACTGTAAAGGAGTGCTACAGTAGTGTGTTCTGGCTCACAATTTCCTCCTTCCCCAGCTCATTTTTTTTAATAATACAACTCCAAGCTAGAGGTTTGGTAATAATATCATAAACCGATAAAAAATATCTGTTTTTATCATTAACACTAAATACAAACTCTGCTAACAATAATCCTCTTACACCTAGCAAAAGGAAACTTGTGATTCAATTTGCAAAAGATTATAATGAAAATTTGTCTGGAAATAATAAGGTCAGATATTTTACTAAAACTGTTTTTCCAGTGGCATCTAATGATTTCATCCACTGTGCTTATTTTAATTTGTAGGCAAGTATAACAGAAGCTACATTATAACTTCTTTTAAGAGCTCCCACATTTTGAGTTTTCTAATTCCTTTTGAAGCAGATTGAATATGATGTTGCACAATGTAGTGCTGCCATTCATTCTCCTGGTGATTGCATTGACATTCGTGAAGCACATATAGTCATACCACAAGGTGGGAATGTAATTTATGGTGTTGCACACCAACATATTGGAGGGGCCGGTTCAGCACTTTATGGCCGAGTATGAAATTTATCTGTGGACTTTATCTCAATCAGTTATAATGACTCATGGGAAAGGGGGAGAGAGAGTGGGGGGGAGAGAAATCCTTGATTTCAGTAATTCTAGTTCATGATTATTGCTTTCTTTCCAATCAAATTATCAATATTACATAATGTATTGATTTAACATAATATATAATGGTTAGGATGGTCGGGAGATTTGCACATCATTGCCACTTTATGGTAGAGGAAGAAAGCCTGGAAATGAAACTGGTTATGTTGTTGGAATGAGCACATGTTATCCAGAGCCTGGGAGTGTACAGATACATGCTGGGGAGACTCTAAAATTACAATCCAAATATATCAAAAAACGCAGTCACACAGGTGTTATGGGTATTTTCTATCTTCTCATGGCCGAACCCAATTAAAACAGGGCTCTTATTCTCATCAACAAGTAAGTTATTAATTTGTGTTCTTTCTGTATGAAGTGCCCATGTTTCAAGCTTCTTCTTTTTTTAATTCTTCTGCTGCCTCCTATATTACTGCAAAGAACATGATAATCACAACAGCTACGCAACAAGATATTCTTGTTTCATGTTTTTCTCCTAACAGACTAAAATTTCAGATTTAAAAAGATCAGACCAAATTTACAATAGAGCAACAATTACAACTCGTCCTTTTAAATGCAGGAACAGGCAAGCTTGCTTCATGTAAATAGGTTTTTTATAACTGGCCTTCTGTTTGTCTTTTTCCTCATTGCTGGGTGAGGATTAGCATATTCTATCAAGAAAGGGAGAGATGATGGTTACAAGTATATTATTGCATGAAATGGGGCAAATAAAGTACCGAATTTAATCTTCTACCAGGAATGCTCTTTATTTCTAATAACTGAAGTAAAAATTAGATATTTATTTAAGACTATTTATTGTAATTTGAAAGCTACTCTCTGTACAGTATTATACACTATAGTTACTCTGGTATTTATTGTGAAGCAATATGAGATTCAGACTTGCAGTAATGATATTTATATACATGGAGCGATATAATATCTATATATTATGATGTTCTGTGTATGGTATGGTAACTTGCCTAGATAGTGAATTCTTATAGTATCCTGCTGTGTGTTTTGTTTCCTTTCCACCTAGAACAAAATGTTGACCTGGGAACAATCAGGTATCATTATTAATTAACAATGCGCATTTTTAAAGATCTTTTTGTGCGAGGAATGGTGGGGCTCTTTGATATGTGAATGGCAACTTATAGATTAAGGTCCTCTTAAAAAAAACTAGTATTACAAAACAAAATATAAGTGTACAATTAAAAAGATAGCGTAGATTCTAATAAAAATTGGAATATTCCACCTTTATTTTGATATAGGTAATTAAGACTACTTTTACCTGGGATCAGGGAATCACCTACAGAAAGCTGAACTGCACTTTGGAATGTACAGCAGACCTGTCTTCGGCATGTTAAACTCGGGGGTCATCTCAAGCAGCAGACCTTTCTAACTAGATCCAGTACCAATGAACATTGGAACGCCCCACCGAACCCATAATTATTCTAAGATTAATTCATCTACTTAATGAACATCCTATTAGAAAGTAAATTTGTCTTAGTCTTTTAAAATTTAATTTAATGTGACTCGTTCAATGGGCAGCAGTAAATGCTTGCAACAGTTGGAGAAATTGCCATTGAACAGAGAATTTTCTCACATTTGAGAGGAGTAGTTCTTTCTAATGATGGGTTGCTTATAATTTTGTGTATTTTTTATTAAAAATAAAAAATTTAAAAAAAAGAAAAATGATGAAAGAAAATGGAGAAACATAGATAATAATAATAATAAAAAATTAAAAAAAAACCATCTAGAATTTTTAATAAATGAACAAAAACAAGAGAAAAAAAAAAGGTAAGACTATGCAGCAGCAAATAAAAATGTCAAAACAGATTTTAACTATTTGTATCTGCACAAACATGTAAAGAAAGGCAAAGAATAGATTTTGCATTAGCATAACAATACCAAAATCGTGAAGGCAAAGTAGACACAAAGTTTTGAAATTATTCTCTTTTAATTATCAAAGCACAAAGTGTCTATTTCATTTCCTATATAATTGTTGTCTGAAGAGGCAAAAAGTTCCTGTTCTGATTAAGATAAAGATGGGAAGGGCTCGTACCCATTTACAAAATGGCCATAAAGGTCACGCAGGGGAGCTCACGAGAAATGAGAACCTAGAAATTACAAGACAAAAGAATCCAGCAAAAGCAAAGCACAGAAATAGAAAGAAACCAACAAGAAACCAGGAATAGCTACTGGTCACCCAACAGTCATAGGCTTTTGCAGCTTGCCACTCATTCGCCAAGAATTGTAGTTTTTCTTCGAAAGATGACAGCTTGCTTTTCTTCGTATCACCATCTTTGATCGGGGGATTGGTAGAACTGGCAACATTTTTGCCCCCCTTCTTAGAGATAGCATCCTCCGGAGGATCTTCCCCAGCGTGTTTTCCATGGTTGTTTCGAAGCTCTTGCTGGAACACTTGGATAGTGATTGTGGTATTCTTCATAGTCTCTTTGCTATAGTCCACGATTTCTTGCAAATAATGAAGCATTTTCTTCCGATTGCTTCTCATCGTGGCCATCTCATCTTGCAAATTTTTCGTTTCCTCACACAACCCAATAGCAGATTCAATCTCATTAATCTCTGACTCCATCTTGGCCCATTTCTCAAAGGACTTGGCAAGGCCGGACAACATGTTCCAATGCCCCACATCCTCAACTTCCCCAGGCTAGTCCTACTTACTCTTGAACACCGTCATCTCCAACATTTGAACCTTGTCTTTACCAGTAACAAGTTGAGAAAGACGCAATTTCAAAATATCAATTTGAAGACTCATTGCTTCACAGATTTCATTCATTTTAAGTTGTAGAGGGGCGCAACTTGCACAAACGGCAGTTTCCAGCTCAGAGTCGGCATGGATTTGCTCTTGATTCACATTTTGGGAAGGGGAATTATAGTGGCTGGAAGCGTTAGAGGTCTGAGGGGAGCTCGAGGGGAAACATCCAGGGAGGAAACTCGGGAGGGTGAGCCAGCAGGGGAGTCCTCGGAGGTGGGATGCCAAGAATCATCTGAATTATCTGAGATGGAAATTTGGAGGGCGGGGATAGTGTTGGAGAAGGCCACATTTTTCTTTTTGATTGAGGTGGGGTCCTCTAAAATAGGGGATATTTTCTTTGAAGCCCGAGGAGAGTTTGTCCTAGACTTTTGGGTATTGGAAGGGGATGGCATTTGCAGAGGGCCCAGGGGAGGAGTGTCTTTTGACGTCTCAACAGTGTTTTTAAGAACAAGGGAAGGGTTAGTCACCCTCGGAGAAGGGGAGAGGGCCGCATTAAACCTATACAATCTATAACTTAAGCCTTGATGGAGGGGCAATTGTTTCCCCTTATCCTGGATTGCCTTGATCGATTGCTCAAAGGGAAGAGAAAATCCAGAATGCAAAGTTCATTTTTGCATTATAGCAAAAGTGGTTTAACATTGGAAAAAGATGAGCATGCAAATGCTTGAATCTACTTTCCAATGTAACATACCTCATGAGAACCTTTGCCATGGTTCTCCAAACCCTAGGAAGATCCTCCCTATTGAGCCCATTTTGGAGACGACTCACCTTCTCCCCCTTTTTGAGGAATATTTCCATGTCTTTATGGTAATGGCCCTTTGGCTTTCTCAGAATGCACACCCCATTTAGGGGGAGACCTGTAGCCTCCGAGATTAATTCCATGTAGATCGTAAAAGAAAGTCCCCCCATAGCAACATTGCCATCCTTCCAGGAATTTTTGAACTTCATTGATAAGTTGGGGTCAATGACCCTATATCACCTCAATATATGAGGCCAATTTTCCTCTATGCGAGATGGTCCATAGGTCTTTGTCTTGCTTTTAGGTTTCACAAGAGGCTGGCTCTTCTTGAAGTAAGTCTTCTCCCATCACAGTAGGCTCAACAGAAGGGAGAGGGTCGAGGAGAAAATTCTAGAAATGCCAAATGTTGTTAGTAGATGAAAGCGAATCATACTTGTGATTAGGTGGTAACTTCATGCAATACAAGTCATGCCAGTTGTAATTATGAACCCAAATAGGGTTTTGGACAATCTCCAGTTTAGAGTACCTTTCCATCATTAATGATAAGCCCTTTCACATTTTCTAGGATCAATAAATGATCCTCCCAAATCTTTAAACTTCCCACAAACACTCCAAGATTGGCAATAACATCCGCCACCTTGTTCCCTTTTTGAAACATGTGAGAAAACTTGCAATTCCCAATGATATCATGGTGAGCCTTGGTGATGATATCCCATATAGTCCAACAGGGGTTGAATTTATCTTTCAACATCATGATAGTGTTACAAGAATCGCCCTCAATGGCTAGGTTGGCAAAACCTTTACTCTTAGCAATTTGAATACCATGAAAGGCAGCAACCACATCCACATAGCTAGAAGTCTACATACCTAGGTTGACATCATATATGAGAATTACCCTACCTTTGTGATCATGAATGATGCCATGCCCGCCCATCCGACCCAGGTTACCTTTCACTGAGCCATCAAAATGACAGTTGTTCTCCCTCATTGGCCTTGATTTTTCCATAAATAAATGAGATTTTTTCTCTCCCCCTATAACCATCTAACTGTCCTCATTAGCCTTAAAAAAATGTTTTGAAATAAGATACAATAATTCCCCTTTTGAAATGATGTAAAATGTTTTTAAAATAAAATCTGGTAATCTCTTGTGAATGCGCATATCTTTGGCTCATTAAAAAATATTTTATTGGAAATTTTATGAAAATAAAATATTTGGTATCCACATAATTTTGATAGATGTTTGACTATTGATGAAGATGTCCAAAGACATTTATGTCAAACATTTTGCTTGTAAAGTCGAAGTGAACATCCCCTTGAAACAATTTTGTTGAACAATTAACAAGGGTTGTTCATACTTTCATATTATGCATATATTTTCAAATCTAAAATTCTCAATTGCATTCATGCAGAAATTAGATTAAGAGTCATTGCACTTTATTTAGGAAATGAATAGCTACAAACCGATGAGTTAAATAGATATTGTAGAAAAATAATTGTTGGAATTAACTCTTGTTTAATCACCTTGTAGCACTATATGTGATTCTATACAAAACTTGGGCCGGGTCAGGAGTGTGGAGCGATTGCATTAGCTGGTGCAGCGCAGCTGCAGGCTGTGTGTTTAGCTTGGGGTTGGCATCTGCTGCGTGGTGTGGGGTTGTGGGGTTTTTTATTTGTTTGGCTTTGGTGGGTGTTGAGTGTGGGGGATGGATGGGGATCCCAAGAGTCTGGTGGTTGCAGGCGGGAAATCACCTCTGGGTAAGGCTGAGGGTGTGCATGCGCAAGGCACGGCGGCCTCTTTTGTGGGTGAGAGCTCTAAGCTCAAGAAAGTGAATGGGTGTCTACCGAGGAGTCTTGACCGTCCTGTTCTGGTTATTTCTCTAGAATCGGTGCACGATGACTTTTCTTATTGGACTCAACATGTTTTGATTTGTAAATTTTTGGGAATCCGTGTCTCCCTCTCGGCTTTGGAGTCTTGGATGCGTCGTACCTGGCAGGTTGAGGGTGATTTTGATATTCTGGTGGCTGGGAATGGCTTCTTCTTGGTTGATTTTTCTTGCATTTCGGATCGGGATCGAGTTTTTGAGGGAGGCCCATATTTTTTCAATCAAGTGGGTTTATTCATGAAACCCTGGCATGGGGGTTTTAATGCTGCTGAGGATTTACCTTCTCGAGTTCCGGTGTGGGTTCGCCTGCCATGGTTGCCCTTGGAATTTTGGAGAGAAGACATTTTGCAACGAATTGCTGCTCTGCTGGGGAAGCCGGTTGCCATTGCTCAGACTACTTTGGTTAAGAAGGTATTTTCTTATGCTCGCATCTGTGTTGAAATTGACCTAAATAATCCCTTGCCAGATTCTTTGGAAATTTGTATTGGCTCGGCTTCATGGATCCAACAGATTGATTATGAGTCCCTCCCCTTTCGATGCCGATTTTGTCATGAATATGGACACCTTCATCGCCAATGCCCTCGGGTCTCTAGATCGGATGGAGCTTCTTCTCCTCCTCCTTCGGGGCCTTCGGTGGATAAGGGAGTTAAAAGTAAGGTGCCTGTGGTGCCTGTGGCTGAAGGAGGGCATGATAAGGATGGTTTCACTCCTGTCAAGCCAAAAGCTAAAGGGAGAGGTCAAAAGCGGCCCTTTAAGGACAAACAAACTGATCAAGGGTTTAATCGTTTTGAGGTCTTGGATAACCAGGCCTTGGAGGAGGGGATTCCTATTGAGATGGTTCCTGGGGCTATCAATATGGATACAGGGCTGGAGCAGGCAATTGCTGTTGAGAACCCTTCTCCTCCTTCAGATAAGGAGATTTCTGGGCTTTCAGTTGTTGCTGCTGGCCCACAGGATGATATCATTTTAGCTGATTTAGCTAAGGAGGCTCTGTCCTCTGGTAAAGGTCGGGGAGCTTCTTATCTAGGGGTTCTACAGCGCCCTCTCAAAAAGGGACATTTTGAGCACTCCTCTAAAGTTGGTCGTAAAAAGGATGCAGATAAGATTAAATCTACTGGGGATTTGTTGGTTGAGTCTGGGTCTGTTAAGACCATTGGTACCCACTTTTCTCAACCTTCCTCATGATTATTCTTTCATGGAATGCAAGGGGGCTGAATAGCGCCTCCCGTCAGAAAGCTATTCAGGCTATGATTGGGGTTCATTCTCCAGATATTTTTTGTGTTCAGGAGACCAAGCTGCAGGTGGACTTCATGCTTCAGTGTGCCCCTCGTATTTGGTTCTCTGGTCAGTGTCAGTGTATTGGTTCTAAGGGAAGCTCTGGAGGTTTGGCGCTTTTTTGGGATCCTCGTAAGGTTGTTCCTCGCTGGTGGATTTCTAGCCATTCCTCTATCTCGATGGTGGCTTCGGTTGTGGACTCTGGTGAGACTATTTTGGTTAGTAATGTTTATGCTCCAGTTGATTTCCGGGGTAAAGGTCAGCTTTGGGCCCATATCAGGTATGTTAGGTCCTGTGCTCCTTACTTGCCTTGGATCCTAGCTGGTGATTTCAATGCTATTTTGTGTCTGGAGGAGAAAAGAGGGGGGCTGCCGAGACTGGGTCCTGCTTCTGATTTATTTCGGGCTAATGTGGACTCTCTGGCTCTTGTTGATGTTAAACCTTCTAATGGCTTATTTACTTGGAATAATAGGCGGAGTGGGCCAGAGGCGATTTCCGAGCGGTTGGACAGGTTTCTTGTTTCTTGTTATTGGGTTGGGGATAGTCGGGTTATTGGCTCTGAGATTCTTGACTGGTGTGGATCTGATCATTGGCCAGTTAAGTTTTCAGCTTCTCCTTTCCCTAACCCAAAGAATCCTCCCTTCAAATTTCAGCTTATGTGGCTTCGTGATTCTTCTTTGTATAATCTTATTGAGCAATGGTGGTTGGATGGTGCCCCGGCCTATGGCTCAGCTATGTACTCTTTTGTTAAGAAGCTGCAAAGTGTCAAGTATCATCTTAAGCGGTGGAATTGGCTTTGTTTTGGCAATTTTTGGGCCAAGAAAAGGGAAGCACAGGAACGTCTTGCTGTTGTTACTCGCCAGATTAGAGATTTGGGTTTTTCAGAGGCTCTTGGGCAGGCTGAGTCCCAGGCTCTTAAAGTGGTGGAGGAGTGGGAACTTCGTGAGGAGATATTCTGGAAACAGAAGGCTCGGGTTGACTGGCTTCAAGAGGGTGATAGGAATACTGCCTTCTTCCATCATTCTGTGCAGGCCCGTCGAAATAAGTGCTATATTTCTTCTCTTGTTAATTCTGATGGCTTAGTTCTATCCTCACAACAGGCTTTATCTAGAGAAGCTCGCCAATTCTACTCCTCTCTGTTTACTGAGGATTCTCCCCCTTCTGATTTTGAGGATAATATGATTCTTTCTTGTATTCCTTCTTTGGTCTCTAATGAGTTGAATGCTTCTCTTATGCGCCCGATTACTCTGTCTGAAGTGGAGGAGGTTGTTTTTGGGATGAATAAGGGGAAAGCTCCTGGCCCTGATGGGTTCCCTATTGAATTTTTCCAAGAGTTTTGGGAAATTGTGAAGTTGGATCTAGTGGAGGTTGTCCGCGAATCTTTTCATAACAAGCAGATGCTTCGGGCCTTGAATGCTACTTTTCTTGTTCTCATTCCTAAGAAGGAGGGTGCTGATAGGTTTGATCTCTTCCGACCTATTGCGCTCTGTAATGTGGTGTATAAGATTATTACGAAGCTGATTGCAGAACGGCTTAAATCTTGCTTGCCTGTTGTTATATCTGAGGAACAAGGGGGTTTTGTGGCTGGTCGTCAGATTCTTGATGGGGTGGTGATCGCCTCGGAGGTCATTCATTCCATGGCGATCTCTAAGGAAAGATCTATGTTCATCAAGCTGGATATGGCTAAAGCTTATGATAGAGTTAAATGGAGTTTCCTTCAGAAGATTCTGTTGGCCTTTGGGTTTTCTTCTGATTGGGTCAGTTGGACTATGAGTTGTGTGACTTCCTCTTCCTTCTCAGTTATTGTGAATGGGGAACCTTCTGAGCTTTTTGGTGCTTCCAGGGGTCTTCGTCAGGGGGATCCTCTTTCTCCCTATCTCTTTATTCTTATGGCTGAAGGGCTTGGGCGCTTTCTTAAATCTCGGGTCTCTCAAGGTGGGATTCATGGTTGGCAGTGGGGGATGGGTCTGCCTACTCTTTCTCACCTCCAGTTTGTGGATGACACTTCTCTTGTGGGGCTTGCTCGTCTCCGTGAAGCTGATTCCTTTAGGAAAGCTTTGGACATCTACCTTGCTGCTTCGGGTCAGAAAGTTAATGAGCAGAAGTCTTCTATCTTTTTCTTTAACACTCCTTTGGCCATTCAGAGGAGGATTGCTGCTATTCTGAGGTTTCAAATTGGATCTCTCCCCTTTGTCTATCTGGGGATCCCTCTTGCTGTTGGGCGTCAACCCAGATCTTCTTGGCAGTTGCTGCTTGATAAGTTGAGGAAGAAGATAACACACTGGACTCATAGGTGGTTGTCTACTGCTGCTAGAGTTACCCTCCTTCAGTCTGTTATCCAGGCCCTTCCCATCTATAGGTGTTTTGTCCAATCAGCCCCTATGTATTTTCTTCGGGAATTTGATGCTCTCTCTCGGCAATTCCTTTGGAGTGGTAACTTGATGAATTCTAAGTGGAGCCTTGTTAAATGGGATTCTGTGTGTAGACCTAAACAGGAGGGTGGTCTTGGTTTACGCTCTTCTATTTTGAGTGGGCAAGTTCTTGCAGCGAAGCTCTACTGGCGCTGGTGTACTAATCAACACCAGTTGTGGGCCCGTGTTCTTAACTATAAGTATCTTCATGGCGTTGCTTCTTATGAGGTTCCTCGCTATCCTCTGGAGGGGAGTGGGTCTATGATTTGGTCTACTCTGAAAGTAGGAGCTCAGTTGATTAAGCGGGCGCTTTTTTGGATCTGTCACTCGGGGTCACAGGCTCTATTTTGGTGGGATTCTTGGGATGGTCACCCACCTATTCTTTCTGCTTTTCCTCATCTACAATCCCTCTGTGATGTTTTTACTACTGCTAGTTGGGACACCGTTGAGCATTACAAGACTGCTGAGCAGCGTGGCTCTGTCGTCTCTTTTCGTTGGAAGCACCCTTCTGAGTGGCCTCCTGGGGGCTCTGAGGGGGATAGGCGGGAGCTTGCTCAACTTTTGGATTCCCGGGCTTGCAACTCATTGAGGGGACCTGATATTTTAGCTTGGGATGGCTCTGATAAGTCTGGGAAGTATTCTGTGTCTTCTGGCTATAAGCAGTTGGGTCGACAGCTGTTTGGGGCTACGGAGGTTCCTTGGTGGAAGTATGTTTGGTATAAGTTGTCTTGGCCAAAGTGCAATTTCTTCATGTGGTTGGTGGCTCAAAACCGGTGTCTTACTTGGGATAATCTATGCAAGCGGGGTTTCCAGGGTCCCTCTTGTTGTGTGTTGTGTCGGGAGGCTGAGGAGTGTGCTTCTCATCTCTTTTTCCAATGTTCCTATGCTCGGGAGATTTGGCATCGTTGGTGGCGGGTGTGGAATGTGCCTTGTATGCATGTTTCCTCTTTGGCTGAGTTTGTGGATCGGGGGAGTAGGGCCCCTGTTTCCACTCCTTTTCTTCAAGCTGCTTGGGCGATTGGCCCCTCACTCATTATTTGGAATCTTTGGTTGGAGAGGAATCGGCGGATTTTTCAGGATGTGCTGATGGGAGCCCCTCGCTTGTGGTGGAAAATTTTGCATTTTGTGGGAGAAACGATCGCGGCTAAGTGTGATTTGTCTGTTCCGGCTGCTCCTTCTGATGTTGGTTGTTTCAACCGCCTTCATCTTCCTCCTTCGCATCGGCAGCTTATGCGCAACAGGTGTAGGCATCCAACTCCGAAGGTGAATAGGGAGGGAAGATGGTCTCCTCCTCCTCAAGGCACCCTAAAAATTAACACGGATGGCTCTTCTCGTGGAAACCCTGGTCATGCTGGTATTGGTGGTGTTGGTCGGGATAGTTCTGGGGATGTTCAATTCATTTTCTCTATTTATAAGGGTCTTCATACTAATAATCTTATGGAGGCTCAGGCTATTTTACTGGCTGTGGAGCGTGGCAGCCAGTTGGGGTGGCGCAGGATTATATGTGAATCTGACTCCCAGGTTGTGGTGAACTTGCTAAACAGGCAGAGGTTAGATGATGTCAGTTGGCAACTGGCTTTGATTATTGAACAAATTCTCAATCTTTGTGTTTCTCTTGAGTTTGTTACTTTCACTCATATTCCTAGGGAGTGGAATGGTGTTGCTGATTGTTTGGCTAAATGGGCTTCTGATCATTTTCATGATTGGAATTTGGTTGATCGGGGTCAGTTACCCCCTGATTTGTCTCAACAGCTGGACCATTTGGTGGAGCTGGATAAGGCTTTGTAATGACTCTGCTATGTAATTTTCTTGTGTTTTAATAAATTTTTACCCCTCTTTTATGTGATTCTATACAAAACTCGTATTGCTTTAGCTTTTCTGTAGTAAACACAATTCATGTTTATCGTTACATCTCCTAACATTGTATCTCCTTCAAACATGTTAAAACAAATTGTAGGAAAATCTATGGGAGAAGACTAACTACTAAGTATTTTGTCAACTAATTAATGGGCTTGCTTTGTTTCTCCACACTAAACAATCATTTTGTTAAATAGTCTATTGTGCAATCTTTACATATCATGACATTGTATCACCTTCAAACATTTGTTAAAAAAACTGTAGGTGAATCTATGGGTGAATATTATTGTACTTTGCCATGTAATTCATGGGCTTGCTATGTTTCTCTCTACTAAGCAAATATTTTTTAAATAGTTTGCAAATGTAATCCTATAAATGAATATTTTTTAGGAATTTTATCAAACAATTTGCCATCTATGCCTATCTTTTTATATTTTGCATGTGTCTAATGGAGCAATTGCAACACAAAATATGATGAATTGTCATGTCCTCTTATCATGAATGAAAGAATTAATTGAATACCTATAGCCTATTTTTATTTCCTTTGCAAGAATTTTAACTAGATTTTACGAAATTTTAAAAAATCAATACAAATCCAAGCTTTTTTTTATCACCAAGATTCCAATGTGGGCAAGATGAGAGCATATAAAAAATGGGATGTGAACAATAAAGAATTGATTTCAAAATCATTAAAAGCAATCTATTTAGTTTACAATCAATGCCAAATTGATAGATAGTATGCAAATAATCAATGTCAAACTAATAAATTACAAAGACATATTTGATCAATGTGAAAATAGTAAATAACAAGCAAATTAGAATCAACGTCAAATTGAATAATAATGAAAATGTAGCTCTTAGTAGCTATTCCATCCAATTGTTATTACAATACAAGTGCAAGAAATAAGTAAATATGGTGGATGGCCTTCCAGATTAATACGAATAATTACTAATACTGAAATTTCTCATATAGCAATAATTTACAAACAATATTGTATCAACACATGAACCAATACTGCTGTCAAAATTAATTGGCAATGTAATGAGCAGATATCCTCTAGTAATCAGTTGCTAATAATCAAAGAAAACACTTATAATGATGTTTGCTAGAATGGTCAAGTTTTTTATTGTATGGTAGTTAATGGACTCTAGAAATCACCTTGAATTATGCTACAACAATTAATAATGACTAGATTTCTTAACAAATCTTCAACAAATACCCTAAGAATTACTACAAATCATTGTATCAGTTATATGGAACATTGTAGTAACCATAAAAAACATTGTTGTAGCTAATAAAATAATAAATATTCCCCTCCAAACTAAAAAATATACTAGAACTTAATAAAAATCTATAAAACTACATGTCAAACACCAATGGAAATTGAAAATTCAAAGCATATCAACTCATAGGTAATCATTGTTGAAGTGAGCAACCAAGATCTTCAATCTACAACACCAAATAACCTCCACATGAAAAAGAGAGAAGCAACAATAGAAGATATTATTCCACTAAACAAGAATTACAATATGAAACAAGATTCACAATATGTGAAAAAGATGTAAAATATGCAAGAGATGCCTTGCTTATAAAGGTAAGGTGAGAGATATGATTAGACAAGATCATGACAAGTTTCTTGATCCTATCACATGAGACAACTAACTCATAACCACCTAGGATAAGATAAAATCTAGTAAAGACAACTAATATTTCTAGAAGGAATCCTAGGACCTAAGTAAACATGTGAATAAGTCCCCTAGTAGAAATTAACTAGGTACAAGACTTTATTCACACCAACAACCTCCTTAAGTGCAACTTAGAGAGGAAAAAACCAATGTAATATGAAAAAGATGGGTCCTAGAAACAAGGCATGATGAGGGAACCATGTACAAAACAATCTCTCACAAACAGAGAAAAGGAGAAAAACCTTGTAGGAGAAAACTCCTCTCCAAAAGAGAAAACCTACAATAAAAAACAAAGAAGGAAGGAGGACTCAAGAAGACCCCCCAAGTACAAATTCCTTCACCCCAAGAATTAATCAGAACTAAAGATAACGAGGTGATGCCAAAGGTTTAGTGAAGATGCTTGCAACTTGCTACTCCATAGGGAAGTGTACTCCAAGCTAAGAACACCATCCTAGATGAGTTTCTTGATGAAGTGTGTGTGGATCTCAATATGCTTAGTACGTTGATGCTCCACTAGGTTTCATGAGATATGAATGACACTTTGATTGTCACACCAAAGAGTAGGAGGCTAATCAAAAGGAAAACTAAACTAAGTCATCAACTTATGAAGCCACAAAACCTCCTAACTAGCCAAAAATACACCTTGAAATTGAGCCTCTCTATCGATGATAATGCAATAATAGTCTACTTTTTGCATGAAAATGAAATTAAACTAGAACCAAGGCAAAATAAAAATCCATAAGTAGACTTTTGATCATTAACATCATCAACCCAATTTGATTCAATTAAGCCCACAACCTGAGAAGCTCCTGATGGGTAATTAATGTTGAAATGTGTAGTGGCTCGAATGTACCGCAAGATAGATTTGGTTGGCTTCTAATCACTCATATAAGGTTCCTAAGGTAAATGAGAAATAAGGCCAACCACAAAGGAAATATTAGGACGACTATGTGTCAAGTACAAAAGACTGTCGATACAAGGTAGGATCAACTGGAGGAGAAGTGCAACTAGTAGATAGCACAACACCTGATTGAAAAGGTATGGGGGAAAGCTTACAATCAACCATACCAAATCTTTGAAGCAAATATAGAGCATACTTATATTGGAAAATGAAAATCCCTACAGAAGGTTGATGAACTTGAAGACCAAGGAAGTAATGCAAAAAACCAAGGTCGATCATATCAAAATGCTCCATCAATGCTCACTGAGTACTCTGAAGCATGGAAGTGGAACTCCTAGTGAGAATCAAATCATCCACATAGAGCACAAGAATGAGAAAATCCTCGCCATGTCTCTAAGTATAAACCAAAGGATCAAAATGAAAACGTGTGTACCATCTTCTCATACCAAGCCCAAGGGGCCTATTTGAGACCATACAATGAACAATGAAGCCTGCAAACAAGTGAAGTGTCCTACACAAAACTAGGTGGCTACTCCATATAGATCTCCTCATGAAGATCCCCAATCTTCATGTCCATTTGATATAACGACCATCCCTGAGAGGTAGCTATAAAAAGGACAAGACAAATAGAATCCATCTTGGCAACAAGAACAAAGGTCTCAAAATAGTCAACTCCCTCAACCTATGAAAACCCCTTTGCAACAAGATGAGCCTTGTACTTGTCAATGGAACCATCAACTACATATTTTGTACGATACACCCACTTGCATCAAACCAACTTTCTTCCCTTAGGAGGAGGAACATGATCCCAAGTATATTTCCTCATCAAAGAGGAATACTCCTTAACATAGCACTATCCCACTCATGAATACTAGAAGCATTTGAAAACCTTTGAGGATCATAAAAAATGACATGACTCAAAAGAATGAGCCCTAAAGTCTAAGAACAAGTGCAACAAGTATCTATGGGATCACCAACAAGAGGACCAAACTCCTCTAGAGTAGTACGAGCCCATCATGACCTAGTGGGTGGATCTAGAGGAGGTGGATCAAGACCATCATCAAAATATTTCTCAAGAAGTAAAACATCCTCAATTGAAGAAGATTGAGTAGGTAGTGATGAAGAAGAAGTTGAAGGAGGATCCATCTGTATGAAGGACTCAACAAAATAAACATCATGAAAAAAATAATTCTCTCAAGTATCAAGATCAAACAATCTATATGCCTTCACATCCTCACAATAGCCAAAAAATGAACTGTCGACTCTTCTTCTCCATTGCTTTATGCTAACCAATTGGAATGAATTCCCAAGCCTCACTACCAAATACTCTAAAGAAGTATGCATTAGTCTTGTTATGGGTCTGTAGACATGTAAAATTGACTTAACACTTATCACAAATTCAAAATGTCTTGGAATGACCCTGAAACGATGAGGAACAACTCTGAATCAACTCAGAACATCTCAGAATGGCCCTGAAACGTCTCGAAATGACCCCAAAATGACTTGGAACAACTTTGAATCAATTCAGAACGTCTCAAAATGACCCTGAAACCACTCAGAACAACTCTGAATCAACTTGAAACATCTCAGAACATCTCATAATCAACTCAAAACATCTTTGAAACATCTCAGATCATCTCAAAATCATCCCACAACATCTCACAATGCATCAAATGACATCCAAAACCCTAATTCTACTATTAATCGAATAATACAACGTTATTTGATTAATTCACATTTCATCATTTCGACTAATTAAACAAATTGCATTTATTTAATATAGTCCTAATCTTATCTTATTTCATCCTGATTAGTCAAACAACACTAATTATTTGATTACATCACTAATTCACCTTATTCCTCAAAATTAATTGAATTATTAAATCATAATAATTTAATTATCACACTTTCCTCCAAAATTTGAATAATTAAATTAAACTATTCAAACTTTTCAAATTAGAAAAAATCAAAATCAAAATCACATTGGAATTAATTAATTAATTAAATTATTTAATTAATATCCCTCACCCACTTTTTGATTGAGGAAATCATGGATTGCTAACTAAGCAATCTATTTTGCTAACAAAGCACTCTAATTTTTCTAACTCAACCATCTAATTCCTAACTCAACCCTAACTAATCAATCAATTTCTAACTAAGCAATCAAAATTCTAACTAGCCAATCTATTATTCAATCACCCTAATTGTGAAATCAACTTTTCACAATCTCCTCATGTCTAAATCCTCTAAACCCATTTTGACCGTTGATCTGGATATTCTCCAACGCGATCTTGACCATTGATTCAAAATTGTTTTTTTTATATATAACAAGTCTTTCTCTTCACAAATTATGATTAGAATTTCAACTTACCTTATGCAATGAAGTGTTTTCAAGATCACCATTGATAGAGCTTCATCATTTCTTCAAGAACAAGCATCAATCATCAACCTTTTGTGTACAAGTGATGGAGGCTTTGTCGTGATACGAACAACCCAACATCATGTAAATACACTCCAACATGGGATTAGATTAAGTGTTTTTGGATTAGATTAGTTTATGATTTCAATCTTGCATTTGATCTTGTTTTTCGCATATTTCTTGATGGATTACCTTCCCCCTCACACATTCTGGCACACCCAATGGGACCTAGGTCCTCCTCACTAACATTTTTATGAGCTAAGTTGCAAGTTATAGGGTTCCGGGAGCTTTTGGAGACATTTCACATACTGCCCAACAAAAGCTCACTTTTGACTGGCAAAAATTCTAAGCTTTTGCCACAAAGATCAGCACCTTTTCCATAGAAATGGTGCCTTTTCTCTAAAACTAATGCTTTTGCTCTAAAAAGCACACTTTTACTTTTTTTTGAGTTTGCACCTGTACATAAAATCTAAGCTTTTTCCAAAAATTCCAAGCTTTTGCAAATTTATTTTTTCTAAGGTTTTGATTTGTTTTATGAGCATTTATTCTAAAAGACAAGTGCACGGATCCTGCACTATTGTAATGAACCTCCTTGCTAATGTTTTCTTGTTTTGTAGAAACTAATGCATTTTATGCAGGATTTGAAACACATTAACTTATTTTATGAAGGGAAGATGATCGATCCAAGTTGTTTTTAGATCCACAAGCATTTTTTTATTAACAAATTTGAAGCTTTCTAAAGTAGGAACTTCCTTTTGGTGCTCTAAAATGAACAACAACTCTCACACTTGATTTGGTGTTGTTAAAATAAACCATTCGAAGCTTTCTAAAGTAGGAACTTCCTTTTGGTGCTCTAAAATGAACAACAACTCTCACACTTGATTTGGTGTTGTTAAAATAAACCATTCGAAGCTTTCTAAAGTAAGAATTCTCTTTTGGTGCTCATAAAAAGAACATAAAAAACTTCGATTTTGGGCTCTAAAAATGAACACATTTCGTGTTTTCATAATTAGGAACCTTTAAATTTGGTGCATTAAAAAGCACAAAGTTTTTTTCACTTTGTTGATGTACGAACAATTTATATTTGTTGAAGTTAATGACTAGGCCTGATTTTCTTAGAAACATTTCAACTTTGGGGCTTAAAATGAACAAAATGTTTTTGTTATTTTCACACGATTGCTATCTTAATTGCTTGATGTCCTAAACACTTCAATTGGTGCAAAGATAAAAATAACATTTCATTTTTACTCACATATTCTTGGGGATAACTGTGCTCGTGGTGTTTAAAATGAATAAATTTGCAATGAATTATCTTTTGTGCATGCATTGATTGCCAATTTGAAGTGTTTTGTCTTCTCCCCTCGCACCATTTTGGCAATGTTGGGTGAGAAAAGAACATTTTTGAGCTTCACATTTATTTTAAAGTTTTACCTTCTTAGAGGGCCTGCCTATTGAGACACATCCTACGCTAGAGAACTCATAGGCAACCCAAGCAGTACTTTTTTTCTGGACCACTACATAAATCTTTTGTGAGTGTGAGCAAAGTTCATCACTCGTTGGGTGTGGATGTCCTATACCGATGTATTCTTTCTCAATATCCTTGTGATGCATATAAAAACCCAAAAGGGTTGGAATGTTCTTAATTGAACAAAATGCCACATTTGTAGGTGCCTGAAAATAATATCCCCAGAACATGACTAAGAACCAATTGTTTTAGAAGCCACCCTATTATCCAAAACATTCTTTGAAAGTGGTGCATCAGAATTTACTTCCGAGAAGTTACTTGCCAAGTCCAACTACAGGCCCATGCCATAATTCGCATGTAAAATCATCTCTTCGAAGCATGAGGTAGGCCCACCTAAGAGGATGGTTTCTCTCCACTAGGGTTGTAATTATTTGTTAATGTTAAACTTTCCCAATTACATTCAAAAAAATAATTATGACATCAAATTCTGTGTTTGACTTAAAGAAAAAGAATACATCAAAACAAACATTAAACAAGATGGTCAAACCACAAACCCTTTGAGTTAGTGTATAATTGTGAAAAAAACCTTATGTTTGCACTCCTTGAAAGGATTTATCCTTAAAGGTTTCTGAACATTTCAATTTTGTTTTCAAGTTGCATTGATCAAAGCAAACACTTTGGTAACTATGGCTTGGGTGTTGTGATTTTACAACTTGAGATATAGACATTCAGGTCACATAAATTCCATGCTTGTGAGTTAGTCCAATGCTATTATATCATTTTCCATACTCAAGAACACAAAGAGGTTACAAATTTCCATCCCAACTCACAATATTTTTGTTGAAACACTTAGGGGAAAATAAACTGAAGTTGCTTATAAGGTCATTACTTGAAAAAGACACTTGGAAAATTAGATTAGACACAAAGTATGTCACCCATTATTCCCACACTACTTATTTGAAATTAAAATCCAAAAAAACATTAGGATCATTCCTCCACTGAAAAAGTATATGATATCAACCAATTACTTGGAACTCATAGATAGTTCAAGTATCTTTCCCACAACATATCCTCTAGACAAGGAAGTGGAATATCGACCCTAGTTCCTCAACATCTTGATTTCCAAAAAGTGGCCACAGTCCAAAATAACACTCATGCCTTAGGTTTTTTTGAGTTTCATAGCAAACCATCCCATACTACCATACCTTATGACCATTTGGCGACCCACAACTTCTGTTCAACAACTAGGGCTTGTAGCACCAATCTTTCAACCAAGTAACACACACATTTAAGCTGCCCAAACCAACATCATTAGAAATTTGAGAATGTTCATTTTTGAGAAAAACAAAATACCCCACCAATTTCTCACTGCATCCATCGTCTTAGATGACGAAGAAGAAAAGGTAGACCTAGCATCCAGAAGACCTATATTACCACCACTTGTGTGGCAATAAATAT
>VDFB02162828.1:0-19505 GCA_007258455.2 Sequoia sempervirens
CAAGTTATACTCTTGATCTCTTTCAATTTCACTCATCTGCTTCTGAAAGTCCAACATTATATTCCTAATACTCATGTTTTTAGCATTTTGGGGCTGATTGGGAGAATGGCTATGTTGGTTTAAAACAAAAAGTTCTTCTTGGGGTTGTATTTGAACATATGTAGGTCGCCAAGAAGATTGAGTAGGAGTAGGTGGGTGGATAACATATTAAACATGCTAGTTTACTCATGTAGCAAATGGGTTTGGGGTAAAACTAGTTGCATGCTCAATTTGATATGGCTGATAAGGAGGTATATGAGCAGCACTTTCATGAAATGAAGGTGGAAAGATGTTTTTTCCCATGAAATTTTGACATGTTAAAGCATTCAAAACTTGGAAATCTACTTAGAAATGCTTTGAAATTAAAGCAAAACAACTTCTTTTCTTCATAAATTGAACATACCAACACTTAGTCTACTTGAAACCAATAGATTGAATCTTTGAGTCACCAGGTGTGTGAAGATATTTCATCCAAAGGAAGAAGTTACTAATATACACACTAAATACCAGCAATGAGAAAACAAGCTTTGAACTATCAAAGTTCAAATTGTCCCACTAGGCATGCCAAAAATTGTTGTCACAGGGATTGCACCACGGCTAAGTGAACCATGCTTGTGAGGCTGTGATCTTTAGTTTATTGGGTCAATTATGGCAAAGATGAACCTCAAAGAGGGTTGCTTCCCTTGGTGGACCTCCTAAAAGCTTCTTGATTTGGTAGGTAAAAGCGATAGAATAAATGAAATGATATGGCATGAACCTAAGAGGTGATATATGAAATAGGAGGATGGTCTTCTCTTTTTGGTTCTTTATGTTGATGATTTGATTCACAAGGAGCACCTCATCCATCACTGACATAGTTAAGAATGCTTTGCATGATATATTTTCCATGATTGACTTGGTAGTGCTACATTGATTTCCAAGTATTCATACCACATAATCCTCTTATAGGATCACTCTTACACAACCTAACTGTGTATTTTATCTCCTTGACTAATTTCATATGGATAATTGTAGGATTGCACTAACTCCCTTTCTATCATGAGTTGAACCTGAGGCCAAGTGTTTCACTCCCTTGATTGATGATACCTTGTTTCATCATCTTGAATCATACTCACCCTACCATTTGATTTTCCAATGGTATAGTTTCATGCTTCATGAAATAAAATCATGAGATTCAATGGAAAGTAGCCAAATATATTCTACACTATATACAAGGAATTTATAGTTCTATGATTCATTATAAAATAAGCACAAAGTTATATTTGATTGGATGTAAAAAATTTGATTGGGTTGGTCATCTGTATGATCATAAGTCCACATATAGATATAAATTTCACCTTGGTTTTAGCTCTATTTTTTGGTAGAGTAATAAGTAACATATAATTTCTCTCTCATCAACTATAGCTAACTATCAAGTGAATGTTAATGTGACCATTAGGGTTATTTGAAATTAGAATATTGTCACTAAGATTGGTATTCATTTTTTCAAATACTTTAGTTATCTATTGTGACAACTTGAGTGCCTAGTTCATCATCGCTAAAGAAAATAAATTGATAAGCACATATATTTTTTAAATGGGAGATTATGCAAGATCTTGCCATTGATTTATGTAAATATCCTACAATAGAATAGGCTGTAAATATTTTCACTAAAATATTCACTCAAAGAAAGTATATCAATCTATGAGATCTATTGGGGGTGAGGGACATTATTCCTTCAAATGGTATTACTTAGCTCTTCTTGCTTCATCATTTCATGTAGAGAGATTTTTCCTATTGGATTCTCTTCTTCTCTTCTTTTTAGGGAGATAATTTTTTCTAGGAGTACCTCATCAAGCTTGTAGTTGGGACCCATCTTTTGCATCTTTTTGTTTTCCCTAAGTTTCACTTGAAGGGGTTGTTAGTGTGAATGGGGTATATTTACTATCTAGTATATATCTATCTAGTTCTCCACTTAGAAACTTTTCACATTTAGTTTAGTTTACTTAGGGAATTTTTCACTTTGTCCCACATTGGTTATGTTTGTAGTATTTTGGGTGGTATAACTTATAAATAATCACCTATTTCTATCATTGCAATCACTCATGCTTGTATGATTTGCATTCATATTGAATATATATAATTTATTCTATCATTTCTCATTTTCTAATTATTTCCCTTCACTCATTAAGAGAAATTTCTCTTTTCTCTATCTCTATTTCACTTTACATCTCTTATTTTTGTCTCTCCCTCTCTATCTTCCTCTCTCCCTCTATCTTTCTATCTCTTTAATTTTCTCTATATATCTTTGTGTATCTTCTATATCTCTTTTACTCTTTTTATCTCACCTCCTCTCTCTCCTACATTTCTCTATCTCTCTTTTCCTTGATCTTTCTTTCCATTTCTCCTCTCTATGTTGCATGAATTTTAATAATGACAAAGAAATAAAAAATAAAATGTGAAATTTTTAATAAAGAGGCACATACTCTTTAAAATAACATGTTGGATCTAATTTCATGACCACTTATTATCTAAGAGTTACTCTAATATCATAAATTTCTAACACAAGAAAATTATGTATATCTTGATAGATAATAATTATTCTAAGACATATTTGTCGATAGCAATGAACTATAATTTAGCATGCTAAACAAATAATAATTTAATATTATTACAAAAGAAAGGCCCATTTATGGCATCATAAAATTATATTAGTATCAATTTCAAATGTATGATGCAACATAGATTAACACTAAAAATAGTTTGAAAATCAAGTCTATGTTATATGGTATCTACCATATCTACATGTTAACCTATGTTGAGGTCCTTGTGGATGCATCATCTATAAATTACGTCCCCCATAATTTTTTTGTAAGAAGTAATGAATCTTTATAACATGAGGCCTATTCTACTTAAATTGCACACTTAGGTGATCTACATTGTGAACTTAAATCTAATGGGTGGAACTTAGATATTAAACTCAAAGTGATCCAATTTTGTGTGCACCAACAATTCAAAGCTACCACATTTCCATGTAAAGTTACATTGAGCACAAAGAACATCATTTACTTAATGTCTTACCGATTAGACTTAAAGACCTAGCTATGACATTCACAAAAATTCTAATGTTTTAACATGAATTTTCTAAAGGTAATGTGCAAATTCTCTCCTCTTAAACTTATAATCTTAATGAAAATTAAAGATGGTTATAACTAAATGCAAGACTAGGTACAAAATAATAACAGTAGCAAAAATTTAAATACAAGAAATACATAAATAATAGGAAGCCACAATGAGAAACCAAAAATTATTCTCAATTCTGGTTAACTGGTGTTGTAATTGATACCACTAATGTATATATATATATAAAAATAATAAAACTCTCATAAAATTAAATCTCATTGAAGCCTACTAATCTACTTTACATTGAAGTGTTCAAAGGTGAACTCTATAAATAAATCATTGAGAGAAGTGATATTATTAGATAGTAGTGTCATTCCCAGCCTCATCTTTCTAGGTGGCTATGCAAACTTTTCTTTGACAAATGCTCAAGTGTAATTCCACATTAGTTATCCCTTTGTTTTTGTGTTTTGAACCCTTAGATGTCTTCTATATTGAGAAGGATAAGTGGAAAAGGAAACTAAAAGATATTGCATACTTGAGCAAAAAATTAATATGAGGACATACATATTGATTATAAATAAATCAATATTTCATTAAAACTATTACCATTGGTCCAAGATTTATCAAAGGTATTGCCACCATACTAGGTGTCAACCTATGAAAACATCTTTGTTTATGTATTGGCTACTAAATGGTTTATGCATCTCCATGTGGATATACTCGTATGCTTGCAACTTTTTATATCATACACTAAGGACTTTGCTTGAGAATTTTTAGGTAACAAGAC
This sequence comes from Sequoia sempervirens, assembly GCA_007258455.2. Lineage (NCBI taxonomy): Eukaryota > Viridiplantae > Streptophyta > Pinopsida > Cupressales > Cupressaceae > Sequoia > Sequoia sempervirens. The sequence goes on from VDFB02162828.1 coordinate 3,929, forward strand.
ATAAAGATGTGAAGCTTGTACTACTTAAAGTTTGATGAAATTGTCTACAAATTATGATTGTACATCTAATTGGTGCACTTGGCACATAAACTAAATCACTCTTTATATAAGAGAGAGAAGATAGAGAAGGATAGAAGGAAAAATGGAAGAAGATAGATAGACAAAGATAAACAAAGAGATGTACATATCGAGGGAGTATTTTTCATATAGTTACAAACATCATTTATTTAGGACCAACCATTTGATCTTATATATTGCATGAATTTATGTAAAAAATGGAAATAAAATTACTAATTGATCTTCCACACCTCTTTGGCATATCCATTGCACACTAGGGTTTGATTTCTAGTTATTCTCATAGCTAAAGATGTCTATCATGATATACTCCTTTGGTAGGACACATAACTTTATTCTTTTTGTCTTTTTTATGCATAATACGTAGCCAAGGTTGCATTGTATTGATAATAATAAAAACAAAATTACATCATTCAACCCTCAAAGGCCAAGCGTAGAGCACAACATTACAAAAAAATCTCGATTTCTATTACATTTCGGGGCTCAAAAAACTATACCAAAACCATAGGAGAAAAAAACTAACTTTCCTTTGTTTGACATTATCCATAGAAACAACCCGAACTGAACAGTTCAACAAATTCATGAAACCAACCCAGGCTGCTCACCTCTATCACGCCCAACCTTCTACAAAGGCACTAATAGCCTTGGGTGGCCTAGGAGCGGTACAACTATAGCTCGTTGTCACTCATCCCCACTAAGAATGGCTACCACTCAACTTCAATCCCCTGTTGTATCATACGATCCAGGTCATCAGGCCAAGGTAATCCCACTCTAGGGAGAGCCATTGCCACCATATCCAAGTCATCCGCCATAATGATTTTTTGAACACCAATCGAAGCAGTAGGAGGCATCTAACCTTCAACACATCCATATCCAACAAAGAGGCTAGAAAGTAGGAGGAAATATCAGAATTGGCCCTAGTGTGATTCTGTGAAAAACAATAATCCCTTCCCAACACCATCTTGACTGCTTCAAGGAAAAGTATGTCCTTATTTAGGCAAATCATTTTTAGACGCAAATTTGAAATGGACCCCCTGAATGCGGCCTCCTACTTTGAGCTCTACAACTTAACTAGAGTATCCATTTTTGTGACAAATGTAGTCCTCGATGCCAAATAAATAGAGCTCCTCTCCATTGCAACATTTAATGTTTGGCTACATTGATGTGTTCATCATGAGTACCTTTGATGCTCTTGGTGAGGCCATGTCCCTCCCTAATTTAATTCTCACACTGCATAGTACATTGCCTTCCATATTTGCGTACTCCATTACATAAAGTGAACATTTTCCAACACCAGGAATGTCTCATCCAGGTCATTCCTTAGAAAATAGCATGTTTTCCAAGGTTGATAGGACATCCCAAATTTATTATTGTGCCTCAAATTTCCTCCTAGAGGCGGGCTCTTATTTACCAAATTTGGCAAAGGCCCATGTGCCAATCTAGCCATCCCCAACATAGACAATTTATCTCTACGGTACATGGGATAGAACTTCAGCCTCCACACCTTTTTTTGCCAAACAATTTGCATCTTCGTTCCCCTCCTTGTATATATGGTTTACTATTGTGCTCTCAAACGACTGGAGTAACTCTAGTGCTCTGTCTAGTAGTGCCCAGAGTTTCCAATTTACAACCTTTCCACTTCTTAATGCGTTGATTACCAACGATGAGTCCCCTTCAATGGAAATTTTCTTCAAGCCAAGGTCTTTGCACATGTTTAGACCATGTATTAATGCTCAGAATTTTGCTTCATTATTTGTTCCCATTGGTAAGGGCTTGGACGAGTAAGAGACCATTTTCCCTTGGGGGTCTCAGATTATGCACCCAACTCTTGACAATCCTAGGTTGCCCCTAGAAGCTCCATCAAAGTTTAGCTTATGCTAGCCTACTAAGGGTGGAGACCAGATGGTGGAGGCCTGAGCTAGCCTAGAGTTTTTTGTGCCATCACCCACCCATGACAAAATTCTTAAAGAGGCCTAAGCCCTTCCTAGCTGTGCATCCCATTTTGAGAACATTCTGTTCTTTCCCACATTATCTTCCAATTTAACATTTAGTGTTTCGATGAAAGTGGCTTCGATCTATTAATGAGGGAGGACGAATTCATCTTTTTTCCTTCAAAAATCCTTCTATTCCTCTCCTTCCACAACTTCCAAGTTACGAGTGAGGGGCTTAAGACCCATATGTCTCTATATACTACAAACCCCTTCAGGAGAGGCCATGATCGAAACTAGCCAAGCAGGTCATTAGGTAATGCAAACATCAGTCCTATCCTTGCACACATTAGTCCTAGCCTTGCACAGAGCCACCTCCAATAGACTTTGGCATAAGAACATTTGAGAAGGAGGTGGTTTGTGGTCTCTTCATCATTTTTGCATAGGACACATCTAGAAGGGCCATGAAAACCAAGCCACAAGAATCTTTCTGCCTTGAGAATCCTATTCTGAGCGGCCGCCCATGCGAAGGTTCTTGAATTTGGGAGACATGCTTTGCTCCAAAAGAGATGGAGGGGAAGACAGTCCACAGACCTCCCTCGCTCCAAGTATAGCTTTTTATAGCCATCTTTTGCATTGTAGTTTCCAGATTTTGACCCTGCCTAAACCGGAGAATCACTTCCTTGTCAGAATGTTATAGTCCTATTTTTCAAAGCTTTGGATAGTGTCTCTACTTCTCTTTGAGGAAGATTGAGAGCGGTGAAGTCTTTCCATTTCCATTTAGACACCTGGGAGTTCGCTTCTTGCTCCATATAGCTTTTCACCTTGTTGCCCCACATTGCTTTAAGTATTCGTTTAGCCGCACTATCGATCAAGATGTTTTCTAGTCTTGGTAGGCCAGACCATGAGTCTTCCCAAAATAGGGCTTTTTTGCCATTGTGGATGTCCTAAGACAAGGAATCGTAGATTACATTCCTACATTTCTGCATAAAGTTGAAAATTCGGGAGCCTCTCAGGGGATTGGATATTAACAAGATATCACCATTGTTGTTGTCCTTGAGGTACTTGTGATGTAGGATTTTTTCCCAATACCTATGTGGACTGTAATGCATGTGCGAAACCAATTTTTCTCCTAGGGCTTTGTTTTGCAACTCTAGGTTTTGGAAGCCTAGGCCACCATCGTCTTTGGTTCTACAAATTTTATCCCATGAGATTAGAGCAATCTTCTTTTTATCTTCATTTCCCTACCAAAAAAATTTCTTGTAGAGTTTTGTTAAGTTGGATGCGCTATTGCTAGGGATGCACATGATAGACATGAGATATATGGTGAGGTAAAATAAAACAGATTTTACTAGTGTGATTTTGCTTGCCCAAGAGAGCCACTTTTCCTTCCATGAATTTAGCTTTGTGCCCGTCTTGAGGTTTAAGGGGACCCAAAGGCTCATGGATCTTAGTCCCTTGGTTAAAGGGACACCAAGATGGATGCAGGGGAGTTCTCCTTTTTTGAAGCCTAGGATCCTGAGGATTGCTTATTCTTTCTGATGATTAGTATTAGAAAAGAATACCTTTGATTTGTGCTTATTTACTATTTGTCCAGAGGCTTTGGAATATTTGTTTAATATAGCCTTGAATTGGAATGCCTCCTTCCTTTTAGTAACACCCAAAAGGGATGTGTCGTTGGCGAATTGCTGGTGGGTGGCAGCATGGATTTCACTTGTTATGCTAATTCCTTCTATTAGATTCAAATTACGGCTATGCACAATTGTCCTTCCTAAGGCTTCAGTCATCAAGATGTAAAGGAACAAGGAGAGCAGATCCCCTTGGCACAAACCTCTTGATATTTCAAATAAACCTTCTGGGGAACCATTAATGAGCACTAATACTCTGGGAGTCGAGATACAATTATAAACCCAATTAAACCATCTTTTGTTAAAACCAAAAGCTTCCAGAACTTTTAGCAAAAAAAACCAGTCAACCATGTCATAGGCTTTTCTAATGTCTCGTTTTATGAGCATGCTAAGCATTTTGTTTTGCTACACCAAGTGTATAGCTTCCTAAGTTATAATTATTCCATCTAGGATGGCCCTTCTTGAAATGAAGCCACTTTGTTCTTCTGCAACTACCGATGGGGGAATGACCTTTAACCTGTTTGCCATGGATTTTGTCATTACTTTGTAAATTGTATTGCAAAGCACGATTGGCCTAAAGTCGTCTAGAGCACAAGATGCCTCCTTTTTTGGTACTAAAGCAATGAAGGAGTTGTTTATCTATTTCAAGAATGTCCTTGAATTCCAGGAAGCCTTGATCACTTATACCAACTTGTCCCCTAACAAGTGCCAATTTTTTTGAAAGAAGCTAGCTGGTATCCCATCTGGGCCCAGGGCCTTATCTGGGTGCAAATGAAAGAGAGCCACTTTTATCTCTTCAAAATTTTTGTATTAAGCGCCTTGTTGTGAGTAGACCAGTGACTAGCTTGGGAATGCATTTTAACATGTCCACTTGGTGATGCAAATTTGAGCCTTCTTCATTATTTAGCAGCCTCTTAAAGTAGCTCACCACCTCGTCTGCTATTTCCTTTGGGTCATCTATTGATGATCCATCCAATTTCTTTAGGCTTGTTATCTTGTTAATGCTCCTTCACTGCCTTGTGTTGTTGTGAAAAAACTTTGTGTTCTTATCCCCCTCTTTGAGCCATACTTCCCTGGATTTTGTGTCTAGAAGACTTCTTCTTTGGCCAAAATGTCTTCATACTTTGCTAATAACTCTTTTTCTTTGTAGTAGCTTTGTTGGTTCATGCCATTTTGGATTACATCCTCTTCAACCACCTGCAACTCCTCTTCAATTTCTTCCTTTGTTTCAAAGATGTTTTTAAAGCAATTCCAGTTCCACTCCTTAATTTTCTGCTTTAACCATTTCAGTTTTGTTATCAAGCAATATAATTTTGATCCTGAGACTTGCATCTCCTGCCACCATTCTTCAAGCGTGGGAAGAAGTGTGGGTCCTTGAAAATGTTTTCAAACTTGAATGGTGCTTTCGGGAGGGGGTTTATCCTCATGGATATCTAATGTGATTGGTAGATGATCGACCCAACAATGAGAGCTGATATTTTCCTTGAAGATGGCAGAGATTTTCAAGTCCACCCCCAAAAATGATATCTGTCTAGCTTCTCTACTATCCTTGGCTAGTAGGAGCCTCTTGTTCATCCATGTGAATGCTTCCAAAACATTGCCATCCCTAGAAGCCCACTTGTGAATACTAACTACATTCAACCAACAATTCTCCTCTTAATCGCTTCAAGTTCTTCCTTGCTAAGTTTAGTTTCCTGGATTAAAATCAACACTGCCTTGGTCAAAAGGAGTCTTCTTTTGACCAAGCACTGCTGGCATGTGACTCGGGAAGGGGGTCCTTCCACGACACAAACATAGTAGTGAGTTTTTTGTTGGCCTTCCGCATCTCCATCTAATGATCTGAGTTCCTGCATTGATTTTCTCCGCCTAGATTTCTTTTTACCACAGTCAGGCTTAAGTTTATTGGAAGAGTGTTGCAAGATCCCCAGTTTTCCTGGCATAGCCTCATCCTTAGGGTCTTCGTTTGATTCAACTGTTGCTTTCAGGAGAAGTTTTTGTTCAGTTAGGGTCAAGGGACCATTGAGGAAATCAACTAACTCCTCCAATAATGGATCTATAGGGGGAAAACCTTTTGTGCATTATTGTTCCCTACTAAGTCTGCATTGTCTTCAATCTGATTGAAGGCTTCATCCGAGAGTACCTCCCCAGATCCATTTGATGTTGGGATCCAGAGATTGATTTCCTCCTCTCCTGGCACTTGATCCTTCAATCCTAACTTTGCATAGGGAGTACCTTTGGATGTAGTGTTGTTGGCTTCCCTAATACCCGCCTGGGCCGAAATGGATAAGATTTTGTCATTAATTTCTTTCTCCAGTTCCTCTGTGTCTCACATTAAGGCCTAGAGCTGGAGGAGGCCCTCTAAATTTGTCAGAAGTTTCAGTGGTTCTATATTCACATCCATATTCAAATTAGAAGGTTGTTGTGCTGAATTTGTTCATTGCCCTTTAGAAGGGGATCCATCACCCGATGGCTCTTGGTATGTCTTTCTAGGGCACACACCGCCCCAATCTTTTCTAAAGCCCTAATCTATTGCCTTTCCAGCTCCTTCCAAACAACTCTCCAAGTAGCTTTTGCATATGATGCATTCCCCACCCTTCAGATCTATTGTTATTCTCTGCTTCCATGCACCCTTCTCTATGAGAATCTCTAGATTATCCAGAAACTTGAACTTTGTGTTTATGTCAACCAATAATTTTGTGCAGTGTCTAAATTTCCTAAGATGAAGTCCTTTTCAAAGCCGATTAGAGTCCCAAGGGTTTCTACGATTTTTCCAAGAGTTTCCTCGCTCCAGTATTCAGAGGGCAGATTTTCCAATCTTAACCAATCGAGCATCATTTTTGGCTTGGATTGAAATTTGGTTCCCAATCAATTTTATAAAAGAAAAAACCCTTAAAGAATAATGGCTCCCCGAATAAAATTTTCTTTTTGGTGTTTATCTCTTCACATTCTAAAAGGAAAAAATTATCAGAGAGGGATCTGGCTCTTACCAGGCCTTCGAAGCACTCTGCAAACCAATCGGATATCTCCTGTTTTGGCGAAATACCTCCCGTCCATTTCACGAATACGCCATGAGCTTTGAGGAAGTCCCAGCACAGCTGCATGTAACTTTTCGCAATTGAAACAATTATGTCTTTCCGCTCCGAGGGGGAGTAGGGCATCACATGTTGTCTATTTGACCTAGGTCTCCAGGCTTGCGCATTTTTCCTGCTTCCATAGGGTTTCTGGGGAGCCTGGTTAAAATTGTTCCTTCGAGGATGGTTATTTCCTCCAGAATTGTTTGGATGCCCTTCATGCCTCTGGTTCCCGAACCAACCGTTCCTCTGATCTGCTTGTTGTTTTGGCCTTCAGTACTGAGTGCGACCTCTGTGTGGGCGATTACTGCTTGCCACGAAGCCATTGTCTCCTCGACGACCACCTATCTGCTAATTTTGACCTCCACGCTTCCAGCCTTCTGAGTTCTGGATATTCCGATTACGGCCACGGTTAGTCTACCAGTTTTGCACCATTTCACATTTTTCGGCTTAGAGCATATGCTCATAACAAAGTTTATAATTATAACAAAGATTTAACTTTGATAGTAAAAAATGATTTTATAAATATAAAATTTATGTAATAATTATGTAAATATGTATAATATAATATAAATTTATTATATTATATTAAAAATAATATTTATTGATTATATAATATAAATCTAAAGAATATTTTTTTAAATTATTTTATATTAAATAAAATATAAATAAAATGAAATAATTAAATGATATAATTATAAGAAAGAATAAAACAATAATTGTTTCAACATAAAATTTATATAATAGTTTTGTTAAATAATAATATGTATACTATTAATATAATTTTAATGCAATGTAATATAAATACAAATATAATATAATATTACATTGATTAAACTTAAAATAATATAATATCATATTAATAAATATAATAAAAATTTACAATACAAATACAATATAATATTTATATAATTTAAATTTCATAATAAAAATGAATAATATTATATAATAATCAATTATACTATATAAAAGTCGTGCTACCCGATTCTAATAAAAAAAAAATTATACTATATAAAAATAATTATATATTAAAATTTTAAAAATTAAAAAGATATAAATATTAACAAAGGTACAAAATCTTGCCAAAAAAATAGTTCGTGTTTGTTGTGTTTTTACCCTCATACTTTCGCAGATCTGTGATTTTTCTATGGCCACTTTCAATTACTTTCAATTTTTGATGATTTTGGTGATTAAATGGAGATATTTCACACTTAGTTATAGTTTACATATAATTTGTGGCAGGTCCTATTTTCCACTATTTGGACAAAAAAATTAGGCAAAATAATAGTGCAGTTTTTTTCCTTAAAATCTGTCAATAACACACAGAAGTTTTTAGCCAATCATATTGAGAAGAAATAATTTTTATAATTTATTAAATTAAGTATTTTACAAGTTAACTTTATAAAATTGAATTGAATTTTATTTCATTTTTATATATTGTTTTTGATTGGTTGAAAGCTAACTTATTAATAACTAGTTAATTAGTAAAAACAAAACTCATTGCAATAGTATTGCCTAACAGCAAGTACTAATAACCACTCATAAATAATTAATAGTTATTAGACTATAATTATTTCAAATGGGATATGTTTAATAAAGCTAACTTATTAATAACTAGTTAATTACTAAAAACAAAACTGATTGCAATAGTATTGCCTAACAGCAAGTACTAATAACCACTCATAAATAATTAATAGTTATTATACCATAATTATTTCCTAAATACATGGAATGAAAAAGCCACATAATATATGGAAGGCTGAATTTATATTAGGAACCATTACAACAGCAATGTTATAGTATTTATTTAATGTTGTAAATTTATGTTTTTAATACTCCCCTTTAATATTAGTTTATACCCAGCATGTCACCTTGAAAAGAAAGTGCCTGCACTCCGCCCTTCTGACAGCTATGATAAATAGGGATACAAATATATATACTAAAGCCCATGAAGACCACATGTGTATTCCTGCAATTGGCTGAAAGTTATTTTTTCATAACTTCTATAACTTGTTTTTAAAATTAAAATGTATATGGTCTGTGATAAAGATCTTTTATTGGTCCTGCCCCCTAAATCAAAATCTTAGAAATTTCATTGTATAGTACCTATTAGGAACAATATAATGTTCTTGGTAGACCTTACCAATGCCTTTAAGTAAGCGAATTCTACCAAAAGAGGAGAAGCTAATAAATTCACAGGATACCTATGCACATGTGACCTCTAAAGACCAGTTGTAATTCCGTGAGGCCCTGAAGGTTTCCTTTTCCCATTAGGCACCTGCTGCATTCGGGACTTAACATGCCTAAAGCACTACTAATACCTAGAGGTCCAGGTTTTTCCTGACAGACATGCTTATACCCAAATAAATCTGATCTATAGGATTGCTTCACAGGGTGGGTGCCATTAATGATGTGTACCCCCTGAAATGAGCATCACCTTGCTTTTAATTACTCTGACTTTAAATAAATTGAACAAAACATAAGTATACTTTCTCTTGAATAGAACTGGAGAGAACTTTTATGATGGAATACTCATGCTTGAGTGAGGTGCCCATGGTCTTCAATGTTCTTTCCTTTCTTTGGAAATGAGATTCTTTGGTAAGAGTAAAATAACTCTAGTTATCATATAGTAAGGTGGTACTTTTACAAGTATCTATTTGAAGCTCTTCCATAAATCTTCAAAGCCACATTGATTCTTCTAAGAGTTACTTTTGTATAAATTTCATTTTGATTAAAAAAACATAGAATATAGCTTTCTTAAAAATTATTACACCATCCATGTAAGAGCACTTGCACCATTTATTTAAAGATATAATCTATGGTAGATTTCCTATAATGGAATCGTCGGCATAGTCAGTAACACAAGAATCAAATAAATTTAATTCTTGGTGTAAAAATTTATTTTTTTAATATGCATTTGTAAATTGCCAATAATCATATAGTATTGCACATAAATCAAGAAAATAGTCTAATGATCATTAGCAAGGAGATCATAACGTATTTTCATGAACACAAGTATGAATAATTTATAATTTTTTCTTTCAAGAAAAAACAATCATGCTACTAATCATATAGTAATTATCCATAAAAAAAATTAAGCAACAAGTGAGCTATCCTTTCCAAGCTTTCTCCTAAACAATTTATTAGGACAATAGCCACCATTTATAAGTAGGTGAATTATACCCAAGAAATTTAGATGATACATAAAGCTTGTAAGAACACTTAATTGCATGTTAGAGAAACCAGTTTGGTGAGTATGACAAAGTTCAATATTACTTCATGCCTAGGCAAATAAAATATATATTATTGTTCAATGTTTTTAAAAAAATATTGATCCATAAAATCATGCTAAACAATAACCTATTAAAAAAAAGGAAACCTTTTGAACCTTCTCGTTGGACTTAAAATCATTAAATCGATCTAAAGTGTGGATTAATTTACATACGTATTAATATATTTACCATATTCAAGTGGTCTTAAATATAACACAATATAAATATAAATAGAATATTGTAATAGTCATTCTAAATTGTTATTAAGTATATTTACTCAAATTATAGACAATTCCAAAGAAATCTATTCTTTCAAATTTGGATTGAGAATGTGAATACTATTCAAATCAATTTAGATCCATATTATGTACTTTCATTTCTATTTGATACCCATATAGGGTAGAACTTGCATATGTTTTAATGTTTTATCCTTGGATGTTTTGTAAAACATAGCACCAAGACTAGCACTGGGTAATAAAATAAACAACAGAGATACTGAGAGCATATGCAAGAAATATCATCCAAAGAATAGACCAGGTTAGAACATTGACTCCCTGGCCCCAAACCCTTAAGTGCATTTGTCAAAGAACGAAATTTTAAGGAGCCATGGACTTTATATTCCATATATTTGATCTGAAATAATTTCGTGTTATTTTCTCTGCAGGAAAATTCCACTGCATACCTATATGGGTTTATTTGAGAATATCAGAATTATCAAAATATTTGAAAACAATAGGCTACCCATGAAGGTAAAATATCTCAAAGAAAGAGAATCAAATCATCAGAAGTGTAATGGATAAAACACTTTTGTGAGAGAAAGAGGACTATACTATTCATGAAACTAGTGAATCAAAAACCTAGCCCATATTAGTGTACTAAGATGATACATAATTAAAATTCAATTGCAATGTTACATAATTAGCCCCTTAGACTATTGACATTCAAGTAACAAAGTGTATATATAAGCACCTAAGATTCAAATGTGAAATAATATTATCTTATTTAATTTTGATGATCTTTCCAAACTCTCTTATTTCATGTGATACACTCTTCCTTAATTTTGATTTTATTTTATAACAGAAAACCTAAATAATGGTGTGTCATTAAGGATCTAGTAAATTTCCAACAATATTTATGATGCTAGATTATGTAGGTGAAATGCTTAGAATTCTTTTTCTACATCACATCTAAGTGTTTGTCAAATAATTTTAGCTTGAAAGAAGAATGACCAATAGTGCCTTTTGAATTTTATGATGGATCACTAACCTCACATATCTACTCGCAACTTCTTGAAGGATGATATATTTGAGGTGATTTTTTAAATTGTGAAGGAGAATCCACTTTACTTTTATCTCATAATTCTTATCAATGTGAGATTAAATAAATAACAACCCTTAATTTAATTATGCATTTATATTATGTAGAGAAAAAAAAATTAAACATATTTATCATTTTGTTGATTATGAATTTTACCCTGCAAATAGTCTTAAACTATTTTAAATATATTTCAATTTTGATAAAAAAATCAAAAGCAATCTCATAATCTTAGGCTAGAGGGACTTAATTGAATTGCCACTAAGATAAAGAAAAAATCCACCATTGAAATAGTAGATGACTTAAATTATTAAAAGGATATAATCCACAAATTGTCCATGTTCAACATCATAACTATCAGTATAACTAAGAATATTAGATTAAACTCAAAGCCCTAGGATGCCTATTGTGGTAAAATCCCTATGACAAAGCATAACATGAATTGATATGAACTTTTAGTTTCGGTAGTAATAGAAAAAGAATCATTGTAGTTGTGAGCATGATCATAACCTAAGCTAAACATGGTTAATCCACAAGAAATTAACCAAGATCTGACTGGTTAAGTCAAGCTCCCAATTAAATTTTTGAAAACATCAAACAAAGAAGCCATTAAACATGAAATAAACTAGAAATGCATAATGGAAACTAATCTAATGCCTCAAACCTCATCCCATTGGTGGATTGGTGTTTCATTGATGTGGAATGTCAACCCTTTCCCAATCCCTTGGTTGAAACAAGATTTCAAATGGATGCCATTGATGAAGATTGATGAAAATGGATGCAAGTTAAGCTAAAATGGATGCAAAGCTTAACTAAAATGGATGCTAAATGATAAAATTCTTGTGAGGAAGGCTCTAAAATTCACTATAGTGTAGTTACTCTAAATGAAAGTGGATCCTTTTCTCGTAGAAATGAGGACTATTTATAGGAGAAATAGCTAAATCAATGATTGAAAATCAATAAGAGGAGATGGAATGGATCAAAGATTCCCATCAATGGATGAGAATGCAAGTTGACAAGGATCAAAGATTTTAATCAATGTCTCTCATCAATTTGAAGAAGCACACTTCCTAAACTTAGGAAGTTGTTATAAGATATTTGCCATTTTGGAGGAGTGCAAATGGAGGAATATTCTTTTGCAAGTGGAAGGGTGAGAGAAATTAGTTAATTAAGTAATTTAATAAATTACTTAATTGTGCATGATTGAGAAAATTAGGAATTTCATTAAACAATTAACTTATTTAATAAAAGGGGGATATTAATGACATTCAACTAAATAATTAAGATTATTTAATTAAATGAGAAGACATAAGAAATTTAATTAAATAATTTGCATTATCCAATTAAATAGGATGAAAATTAGTATGAAAGGGGATGAATTAGTCAAATAACATTGATTATTTGATTAATAGGAGAAAATGATCAATTTAATTAAAGAATGAAGATTATTTAATTAAACGGTCAAAAAGAGGTGATTCAGGACGAAATGGTGTTAGTAATCAAATTCAAATGTGCAATATTGATTAGGATGATTTTAAGTGTCTATAATAGCTAATCAATGTAGATTTTTCCATCTTTATATGGAAGCAAGACAATCAGAAAATACAGTATTTGAAAAGTATCATCCACTAAAGAAGAAAATTCAAAGAGAGTACCAAATGGTACATAGGAAATAAATTTCTTTAGAAACATTTAGTTTTTCATACTTAAACCACAAGAGTCTCTCAAATGATCCCAAACTTGATGCCTAAAAATATTTTAGGTTTCATTTTCAAAAAACTAGAAATTTTTGAGAGACAAACACAAATTTGTTGATAGTTTCTTAGTTATGTCTATTGAAATCCATCACAAGAAACGATTGCTCATTCTAAATCGAACTATGCTAATCAATGAGTCTTGATCTTTTGAAATGGTGTACTATGCTCAAGGTTCTCAAAATGCTTGGTGACATTGGAATTGTTAGTGTGGTATTTGGTGAGGATATTTTTGCAATTACTTCTATTGAATGCACATGACAACTGAGAGGGGGGATGAACCAGTTGTACCTTAAAACTTCAACAGATCCACATTCATTCATTAAACCATTATGTTTTTTATGATGAATTATCATGAAAATAAAATAATATAAACTAAAACAACTTAACACCATACACAAGAGAACACCAAATTTATGTGGAAAACCCAATGAGGGAAAAACCATGGTGAGAATTAGCTTACAATATAGGTAATATCAACACCAAATACAATAGGGCTCACTGTTGGAGGGATCACTCCCCAAAGAAGAAAGGCTCACTACCAAAATAGAAAAGAAGATAGATAAGAAATGTTACACAAAGAAGAGCATCTTAATGCAATAGAGAATCCACCACAATGACCTCAACACCTTCGCAGTCTAAGTGAAAGATTGTAGCCACCTTTTGCTCACTGCATCCAACAAACTAACACATGGAAGCTTGCACTGCATTACTCAATTTTTCACTCTAACACATTGCACTTCACATTATTTTCATCTCTTGCTCATCTATCTTAACATCCTTCAACAACTCAACTCATACTTAAATTGTCTTCAACCTTGAAACCTTCTCCAAGGTTGACTATGCACCTCAAACATGCAAATTCAAATTAGGTTGGTTCCAAAACACTTTCGTGGTGAATAGAAGTGAAAGTGGACCACATAAAACCTTAGTTGGGACCTAAATCAACAACACCATGCTATAACATGCTTCTACAAGCAATAATTATCCATCGCATGTAGTGTAAACACCAGGTTGCCCATTACCCATGCAAACACCATTAAAATTTTAAGTACACACTTCCTTTGATCTCACCATAACTCACGGACAAAAAATTTCACCTGAAAACACTCTAGAACATTCCAAAAACACCCTGAAATCCAACAAACTCCTTTGCAACAACTTTCACTTGAAGAATGTACACACAAAGTACATCCAAACAACTCTGCCATATATTGTAACTTATAAAACCATCTTCCAAATAACCAAACCTCAAACCCTCTTGACTGAGGTAAACTACCAACACCATCAACAATACTTAATCGCAATACCTGGAACCACTTTATGGAGTATAGAAATATAAGCAAAAGATGGCCTCCCAAACACCTCTACAATAAACAGTCACACACTAGTGAACAAAATTTCTTTTGTACAATGATCTAGCACACCAACTCTTGATAACACCTCTAAACTATTCTCACCAACATATCTAAATCACACAAGAAGATCTTCAATCTGGAAGAAATGTGGAGTAAAATCAAAACACAATTTTGTCACCTAGAACACCATTGCAACACAATGTTTCCTCTTTTATCAAATTTTATCAAAAGCACTTGGAAACCAAGCACCAAAGACACATCCTCATCATCTTCAGTATTTCCTCAACCATAGATAGAAGCTTATCAAAGCAACACTAAATGTTGACACTAGTATCTTTACTAATGACAACATAATGCAACTAATCAAAGCATGGATAACATCAACTTATCATATTCTTGCAACAATCTCACTCAATTATAGACTTGTTGACATCAATAATACCAACTTCTCATATTTACAATAACTTCATTTGATTGAATTCATGTATCACTTATTCTTAGATAGATGTTCATATCTGAGGAAAAGGTCTTATAGTTTGGCAATATACCTTCCAATTATATTTTCTTGAAGGTTTCTAAAGCATTTAAATTAAATTTGTTTGATTAAAGGACATTAAATGTAGAAAATGCTAGTTGTTGCAAGTCCTTAAAACATGTTAAAATGATAATGGACCTGAGTTATAAGAACAATGCATGTTCTAGGTTTCGCACAACAATGTGAAGGCTTGGTGAACCTAATATAAATGGAATTTTCCATTAATGAATTCTAAGATGAAGGATCAATAAGATAGTGTACAAAGGAGAATTTCACGGCTATGTAAGTATTTATGGGGGAAGATAGACTATCTCTATCTGCCTGTAATGGTCCCTCACAAGTGAAAATATTAGTTTTTGCTTATCTTTTAAATTGCAAAATAATATCTTTAGCCTTTTAATTTTGGATCGGAACTCGTCACTCTCTACTCTATTTGTATATTATGGGTCACAATGTTAAGGATTTTCTTAATGAAATTTCAATATTAGAGACATGAAACTTAATACTAGAGGTCTCAATTTCTTAGAAAATGAGAGGTATGTTTTTGTAAGGGGTCCATAGTCTATATAAAATAATTCAAGGCTTTAGACAAGCATCATGAATAGTTTATTGTCTACAATAGTCTAAAAAGGTTATCAATGA
>VDFB02162829.1:0-13032 GCA_007258455.2 Sequoia sempervirens
CCACATCCTCCTCACGATCTCTCCCCCTCCACCTCCTCCTGTGCCCTCACCTCGTCCCCCTCCCCGATGCTCCCTCCCTCGTGCGAGACCATCCATCTCCCCCTCCTCACCAACCTCGGGGATAGCATCTAACGCTACCCTCACCATGCGCTGTCGTACCCTACGACCTAGTACCTGTCCGTCCCGCCGTCACCTCCTACCTTCTCCACCATCATCTTCACCACGACCTCCGTCTCCACCTCTCCCTCCATCTCCATCACCACCCCTGCCTCTGTCCCTCCCTCCATCACCACCCCTCCCTCCATCTCCATCCCTGCCCCTGCCTCTGCCTCTGCCTCTGCCCCCATCTCTGCCTCTGCCCCCTCGTCTGGCTCGTGGCACTCGTGGAATCACTGACCACCTATCAACTGGTGCTGGCCCGTCAGGATCTGTCAATGGCACGAGTCTGCGTGCCTGCCACCATAGGTCATAGGCTGGCGTCGTACCTGGATCCGCTGCTCCACCTCTCCAACCCCAGGCCTGGGCTACTAACCCGTCTATCTGTTGTGTGGCAAATGCCACTGGGATGGCCGGTCCCCATGCATACTCTCTGGAAGATCTGGCATACTCTGTCGTCCCCACAGGCACATCCTGCTGCTCGCCAAACTGTCTCAACACACGCTGCGGCAGGTACATCGCAATGATCAAGGACGTCTGCACTGTCCTGCCAATAAGGTATTTGTACTGCCTGCAAAGGCTGAGGTGCTCATCCTCATCATCCCATGCCTCGCAATCCCTGTACGGCCTCCAGATGAACGTCACCATGGTATCAATCCGATGCTGCCACCATCCTATCTCGCCCATGTGGGTCTACTGTAATGCGTCGGCATAATAATAGGAGTAGGGCATCCCCGCGGCAAGCTGTGGTCTGTCAATAGAAGGGCGGAATATGGAAATGTGCTCCCATGCCCAGATCATCATAAGGGTGGTCCCACAGGAGATACTCTCTCCTCTCCTGTATACCACATCGTGCAGCTGGTGATATAGTGTCCCTAGCAGGCAGGGACCCCACGCATAAACTGTCCTATCTCGTCTCATGCCGACTAGGACGTCACCCCAACCAATCGGAAATCCATGTCCTCGTCGATCAGGAACCAAAATGCCAGCAATTAGAGTCGCTAGGAATGCATCGAAGCGCCCATAGTGCTCTGCTAGGAAATCCCAATGTATCTCGTAACCCTGAATGCCGAGCCCAGCACCCTGATCCTGATAGTACGCACGAAAGGTCTGCTCGCCGTGACGTGGATTGTACACGATCCGCTCCCCTCGAATAGGAATCTGAAGAATACGGTAGACGTCCTCCAAGGTAATCGTAGCCTCACCTGTCGGCAGGTGGAAGGAACAGGTCTTAGAATGCCATCGCTCGCATAGCGCCGTCAACAAACCCCTGTTCGCCCTAATGGCGGGCATGAACGCAGCGTAGAATAAGCCGAGTCTCATCAATCGTCGCCGCTCTCGCGGGCCCAACTGATCGGCAAACCGAAAAGTGGTCGGTCTGCTCTCTCTCGTGTAGATAGGGGCAAGCTGCCTCTGCAAAAATCCGAACACTACATTAGCACTTTTTGGACAACTGACAACATCATGAAAAGCAACTAAGGGCATGAAAACATCAAAACAAGTTTCATTAAGAAAAAAGGCAAGTGCGTCGCAACCAAGCAGTTGCGTCCCGAAAACACCATTGCGTCGTTCAAGTCATCAAATGCGTCTCACTTTAGCACTTGCGACTCGAAATCGCATTTGCGTCTTCAAAAAGTGAATGCGTCTCAACATCGCTATTGCGTCGCAATACAGCTATTGCGGCGTTTCACATGGCGATTGCGTCTCAAAATAACGATTGCGGCATTCCACCAGTCAATTGCGACTTAGAAAGTCACTTGCGTCGCACGAATTTTCAAATGCGGCTCAAACCACCTGTGCGGCGCGTTTATTCTAGGCACTTGCATCGCGACACATCAAATGCGTCGAACGCGAAAGCAATTGCGGCTTACGCGAACGCATATGCGTCGCGGCGCATTCATTGACTACCCTAGAAAGCATTAAATAACGCGTAAAACGATAAAATGACAAAGTGGGATTAGGGTACATACCGCCGGCTCTGAGCCCTCTGGCCGTCTGAAGGTTCTCACGATCTCTCTGCGGTGCTCTGACACTGGAATAACCATCGTCGCTGCTGCGCCTTTTGCTCTGAGCTCTCAGGATTCGCAAAGTGAATAATGAAAGTGAATTGACTTTTACCCCTTTGTCAACCTATTTATAAGGTCAAAATGACATTTTTCAACCAAAGTCAATACTGGAGGCTCATTTGAACACCTTAGACCTCCCCATAAGTCGCTTTAAACATGTCGAAATCCGAAACCGACTGCGCCGTTGTTTTTCCGATCATCAAATTGATTTATCGGACCCTTTGCAAATTTTTCTGGCGTTGACCCAAAATTTGAAAATTTCCCGAGGGGGCAATGATACTCTGTACCCTCGCTGGGGCATATTTTGGACTTATTTTCTTTGTCACAATGTGACAAGCAACATTATGACAAAGAGGGGCAAAATGTAGACACCTAAAAATGACCTAGGCCTGCAAGCTTCATTTTTACCACTTTCGTCCTAGCATAATTAAGTTGTTTAATTGTGTCCTTGGTCCACATTCGACTATTGATTAAATAATTCATAATTATTTAATTAATTCATGTCATTTATTCCTCATGATTATTAAATAAATAAATTTTATTTATTTATCTAATACGTCATTAATTACCTAAGTCCCCCTTTAATTAAATAAATTTCTTAATTTTATTTAATTCCCCTTCTGTCATTTATTCCTCTTGATTATTAAATAAATAAATTTTATTTATTTAATTACGTCACTAATTAGGTCCTCTTCTCTCCAAAATTAAATAGATTCTAATTTATTTGATTTTTGTCCATTTTCTACTATAATTAAATAATTATTTTAATTATTTAATTATTCATTAAACTCTTCTCTCATCAAATTAAATAAAGTTAATTTATTCCACCCTCTTGAATTTTGAATTAAATTATTATTTAATTTGAAATAATTCCTTTTGTCACATTCTCCTATAATTAAATAATATCTTTATTATTTAATTATTCACTGGTCACCTGGGGTAAATAAATTTTATTATTTAATTTCTCCAGCGGCCTCTTTTTCTGTGCCAGTCTTATCTTCCAAATTAATTCTTTTCTTTTGACATCTCATTTAATTTCGACCCTTGATTGAATTATCTTATAATTCAATCTTGGCCCTTCATTTCTAGTCATTGCCCTAATTTTGACCTAACCCTAATTCGTATTGCAACATTCAATCTTAACCATGGATTTTAGGGTATTTTTCATCTTCTCATCCTGGCCACACATTCGAAATTGCAATTTTTATAAAAGGGCAATTTTGTTCTTATTTGTCTCTCTCTCTGGTCCATGTCTATTTTCTGTCAACTTAGGGTTATCATTTTAACAGTCATTTGTCATTTAGCTTATTGTGAAGTCACTTTCTTTTATGCAAATCCTTCAACACTTGCATAGGGCTTAGGCACTTGTCATAGTTGCTCATTTGAAATCTGAGGGCATCTTTATTTACTGCAAGCTAGGAGGTGTAACAAAGGTCAACCATGGAAGATGAGGACTTAGGGTAACATTGTTTCTTTTGTTTTCATATTATTTCCTTTGTACTTTGTTATTTCATTGGGATTTTGATGTTATTGTGCTAACCCCTCTAACAATAATCTATTTTTCCCTTGATTACACAATGCAAATCCTTTATCCAACATACTTCCCACTATACCATTGTAGAAGATACACTTCATCGTCATGGGTATGATGGAATTCTTCTTAGGTTTCTGAACGAATCAGAAGCCCACACTATATTAAACGAGGTACATAGTGGTGTTTGTGGGTCCCATTCTAATGGCATGGCCTTAGCAAAAATATTTCTTAGAGCTAGTTATTATTGGCCTACAATGGAGCATGACTCTTGTGAATTCGTGAAGAAATTCCTACCTAGTTAGCAACATGTAGACTTAATTCATGCTCTCGCACAAGATTTGCAGCCCATCATAGCACCATCGCCTTTCTCTCAATGGTGTTTTGACTTGATCAACAAGATTTACCCTCTACCCTCTGATGGCCACACTTTCACAATCACAGCCACTAAATACTTCACCAAGTGGGTGGAAGCAATTCCACTCTCCCAAATCATAGGTATTCAGATATCCAAATACATCCTTTTCCATATTCTCTGCAGATATGGAATCCCTTCTACCATCATCACCGACAATGGAAAGCCCTTCAAAAATCAGTTTATGAAACACCTTTGTGAGACATACCATATTCAACATCGTTGGTCCATTCCCTATTACCCACAAGGTAATGGAAAAGTGGAGGCAACCAAAAAAATGCTTATCAAAATCCTTTAAATGGTGGTCAATAATACTAGTCGAGATTGGCACCTCCATCTCCATCCTGCCCTTTGGGCCTACCGCACATCCATACACACTCCCATTGGTGCCACTCCATACTCCCTCATTTATGGTGTCGATGCAATCTTGTCGATCGAAGTTGAGATCCCATCACTCTGAATATCTCTGAAGAACCTCATCAGTGATGAAGACACCCGGGTTGCACGCTTAAGTCAATTGAAACTATTGGATGAAAATCATATCAGGGCTTGCAATCATCTACAAGCATACCAACATCGTCTTAGAAGGAGTTATAGCAAGAAAGTTCTTCCATGCCAATTTAATGTTGGAGATCTAGTCCTTAAGGAGAATCAGCGTACCCAACAAGATCGAGACAAGAAAGGAAAGTTTGAGGAAAATTGGTTGGGTCCTTATGTTGTCACGGCTAAATATGGCTCTAGGGAATATAGGCTTACTACACCTGAGGGGGATCCCTTAGAGGAGCCTATCAACATCATGCACCTGAAGAAGTTTTATACCTAAGTCAACTGGGTTATCCTATCCTGAAAAATACCAAAAAAATGTAAAAAATCATCAAAAATACAAAAAATCCAAAAAAAAAGAATAGTAAAGAGAAATAATTCATCCTATGGTGAAAACAACCCTTGGTGGCACCTTGGATAAGTACGTTTGGTGAAAACTTGGTAACATGCACCATTTTTAGAGGGCTTAATTATTATCTACCTTGTTTCCTAGTTACTTTATGCTTCCATCCTATCCTCCCATCCCATCCTTGTATCCTATCAATATGGTTCTTTCGTCTGCATCCGCTTATCCATGGCCTAGTATATTTTGGTTGAGCATTGCACGATCCACATCAGCTATCCATAATCCTGATCTTTTATCCTACATCTGAGCTTTTTTCATCCATGTGTCAATGTCTTTTGTCAGTCTCATGTCCTCATCTAGGATTCTCGCATCGTTTTGATCATCATTAGGTCTTGTCTTTTGTACTTCTTTCAAACTACGTTGCCCCTGCGCTTTCACATAGGCAAGGTCGATCATTTGATCAGCCCCTAAGGAATTTTTCCATCCAGTCTTTGTCTTCCATTGAGATCTTCATTGTCCACTTTCCGCTTTTATCCATGGTCAGTTGTTAGTCTTTTATCAAACTACGAGGGCTTTCTGCTTTCACATAGGCAAGGCTAATCTTTGATCAGCCCCCAAGCCCCTAGGTCTTTAAGGTGTGTCTTGTCATTGTGTCATGTCATCAAGTATGTCCCTACCTAGCTGGTTCTTAACAAAAAAAATCCATTAGTGTCAAGAGGTTCAATCAATTTTGAATATCTTGAGTCAGGTTGATCATCTCATCTATCCTCCATCTTTGGTCTTAACAAGATGCATCCTTCCTAATCAGACCGCATCAATCCCATCCACCCTTTTGATCCTGTGGCAAAGGAGATTTTGATGCTTTTGGCTTTTTTTTATCATTTTATCTTCCTATTATACCTTGTCAAGTTCGCCACGATCCATCATATCATGGTGCACTGTGACTGGTAAGCATAGGGGCATATCTTGATCTTTTGTTTGTTTTATCTTCTTGGTTGTCCCACGTAGTACCCACCAAGATCCTTGTGGTCTTGCATTACGTTGGGGAATCCTTTGTGTTTGTGGTTATCCCAATACTTGTCCCAACCAAGGCCCTTGCAGCTTTGGGGTGCTGGGATAGCCTCCTTGTTTGTTGTGTTTGTTTTATGCATTAGAAACTAATATGCCTTGGTTACTCATACCCTGGCATATCGTGTCTTATGCTATAACAAAAATTAGTGCTCCTAAAATGGAAAAATAGCATTAGGATTGCATTTAATTTATCATGGTGTTGCATTGCATTTACCTTCATCCATCCTTTCCCTAGCCTATGGTTAACGGTTTTAGTTGTGCAAATACTCATCTTTCATCTTCTCTTCTTCTCAGGATTCCTACAGTTTTGATAGGTGAAATATCACACCCATCATTTCTCATCTTGATATGTGATACATTATCACACCCATCGTTCACTTAGGATTGCATTTATCATTACGTCGGCAGTACCAAGGTCATCTTTGTTGTCAAATCCCTAGTCTATGTCGTGCAAAATGAGAAAAGCAAATGAGATTGATACATAACTATAAGGAAAAGCATGGACAACATAGAAACGGGTGAATCCAATCATTAATTAATCTTGATAGATGTCATACTAACATAGAAAGTACAATTTGATCCCAAATGGCATTCATTTCATCTCATTTTGCATTTATCTTTATCATGTTCATTTTAAGTTGTTTAGATTAATCTCGATTGGTTATTCTAAGCATCTTAAGTTCATTCCATTATCATTTCATTGCATTATCATTTTAGGTTGCTTAGAGTTATTACTCTAAACATCTTAGTCCATCTCACTGCATATATGACATCACATTACATTCATCACACCCATCCATAACATTATTACATATGCATACACCACATTTTTCATTCATTGCATCCCATTACATTTTTATACCATAACCACACCATAATAAAACATCCATGACATGCATCATAAAATTAAAATCAAATTGATTGTACATTGTACACACATACATCACCACCTACATCACAAATCATTAGTCTCATATCCATAGCATATAAAATCATAAATCATCCATTCCATCCTGCATCACACAATGTTAGACATAATCCATTTAATCCATGTCATCTACATAGACATAAACATAAACATAAATCTTCATAGACACATGCATATTTAATAATCATATACATACATCATGATCATAATCCACATACACATGAACATAAATAAACATCCATCACATAATAACCAAATAGTATCAACAATGTCCATCGCATATCATATAAATATCAAAATATGTCATGTCCATCACATGTCCATCATAAATCATAATAAAAACCATAATAAGTCCATAACGATTCCATAATAATTCCATCATAAAAGCATAAAAACATGTCCATCATGTCCATCAAAACCCATCAAATAACATACAGGTACAGAGCTATGATCAAATGCAAAGATTACATCTCCCAAATGAATAAAGAATAAAGAATAAACTAATCAATAAATGAAATAATCCATATCTAACTTGTACTAAGGAGTTTGTAGTCTCTATCTCTTTATGTTTCTCATCCACTCTGCACCTATCAAAAAATTGGGATCTTGTCTCCTTTCTCCTCTCTACCCTGAGCTGCCCTCATCTAATCTTTGTGGGGATTCTACACCTGAACCTCTACCTCTAGGAGGAGTCTCATAGAAGTTGCTATATCCCCGTGTGTGCATCGCTCCTGAATGGGAGGGTGCTAGCATTTGGGGTGCACGTTTGACATATGGAGATACTCTTTGTGTGGGATCTGATTCTGCCTAATGATAAGCAAACATATAGTAGCCTGCCTTTGTCCTCACATCTGCTACCTCTATCGCCTAAGCCCTTGCTAGGTCTCTCTCAATCCTGCACTTTTCTTACAGCCCCATGATCAATCTCCTCTCCTACTCCCATGCATCCTAAGACATCCTCATCTAATCCACTTGTAATCTCAACCACAACATCTCTTGTACTATCGCATCCCTCTCACCCTATAGGGCTTGTACATGTGCCTCTACTACCTCTTCTCTCTCCAGTACTTCCCCTACATCCCCCACTGTCACCTCCACACACTATGCCCTGTCTCTCAACTCATCCCTCTCCCTCCCTAGCTCATCCCTATGCCTCCTCATCTCCTCTAGCCCCCTCTGGATCTCTTCTATCTTCCTCGTGAGCTTATCTCTCTCTGTGTGGGCCTCTTGTACATTATGTGATGCCTCATCTTCCAAGGCCCCATAATCCCTATCTCCCTCCACCCGCAATCTACCTACCTCACTCTATAATTTTTCTTTGTCCTCCTCAGACTCCCTAAGTCTCTGCTCTGCAATATTTAGTTGATCCAAGGCTCCTATGAGTAGTGCAACAAGATCCTCATGTGGCAATGGTACATATGGCACTATCACCAAGGGGTGTATATTTGGAGTGTCTACCTTGATCGCTTGCCCCTCTCCTCTCACCTCTCCCTCTCCTCTGGCCTCCTCCATCCCCACATCTCTGTCACCTCCTCTCCTCTATCAGCCTCCTCTCCTCCTCCTCCTCTACTGTGCAGCCAGTCTTCTCTCATCATCTGAACCATACCCCAGAGCACCCACAATCAGTTGTACAGTCATGACCCGTCTTGGCCTCCCATCTGCCCACCATGTTGAATAGCGCACTATCATCCCTGCATCTTCCAGTCCTCCCCTCCATGGGTACTATGTCAGTGGGACCTGGTCCCACATAGCCCATGCATAATCAACTGTAATTGGCTCACCCCATAGTGTTTTCAGCTCCCTCATGATCCTCTGAAATCTTTGTGGCCTTGCAGGAATATCTTGTTGAATCCCAAACTATCATGTGACCTTGTCTGGTCCATGTAGCTCCATAATAAATGGATCCCATCCAATCAGATAGTAGACATAAAATAAATATCCTCTATACCTCCTGTCATCATCCCTCCACCCATGGAAGCATCGTGCCAAGTACAGTCTCCATGTGATGTCCTCTAATCTCAAACTATCCAATCTCTGATGTCATCCCTCCAAGTCCCCCACTAACTGGTAATGCAACCTGAACCCATACTTCGTCCCCCACCAATATGCTACTGGTAGCGTCTCGTCTCTGACTTCAGCCACCAAAATGTATGCCCTAGCCACACTGATGTGCTTCCACACCCACACCTGTAGTAGTGTCACATGGGTGACACTCAACTCTTGTTTGTAGCAGACGACATGCATATCCCTGTAAATTTGTGCTAGTATGCACGCTCCCCATGCAAACTCCCCCTCTCTCCTCTCAATGATGTGTCTAACAACCTCAATAATCTTGAGGTTCTAGAAGCATCCACTCTTTTTTGGTAATAGGATCTTGTTGATCAATCTACAGAGGTACAATGGTATTGTGGGTACATGAAACCCCAGGCAAGCATCAAGGTCTAGCTCTCTCCCTTGGATCGGTAGCTCCATTGGTCCAAAAATTTCCTACAGACTCTCCTCCACTGGTCGAGTGCAGGTCCATTTGACTAGGTGCCCTCGGATGGGAAACCATAGTATCCTCCATACGTCCTCCAATTTCACTGTCATCTTCCCTGTCGGGAGATGGAAGGTCGATGTCTCTGAACTCCATCTCTCCATCAATGTTTTCAGGAGTCCTCGGTGCACTCGGATGTTGGGATATCCCAACATATGCAGCAATCCTACCTATGCCAGTGATTCATGGTCATGGGCATTCATCGCCCCGTGTGTCGCCTCCAGTATAGTTGAATGCCTCTCCCACGTCCTCAATGACTCAAAGTTCTACATCCATACAAAACAATTTGTCAGCTTTTCATCATATTCATTTCCTCTCTTTCATTTGCATCCCTTCCCTGGGTTTGGAAAATTCACCTCTGTGTAAGGAAAATTCACCCTTTTCCCTTTCCCAACACATTCACCCGTCCAACCCACATACTCGCCCTTTGTGGTTCTCTAGAAAATTCACCCGTTCTTTAATCGAATTCGTTGCTTCCTTGTCCAAGCATGAATCCGCCCATTTTACCCTTAGAGGCGAAGTCGCCTTCACCCTTTTTTCCTAAGGAATGATTTCGTATTTGCCCCTGCGTCTTTTCTTCTAGAGTGGTGAATTCGCCCTCGCCCTTTTCCCCCGATGGGTGGATTCGAATCTGCCTGTTTCCCCCTTTGGCGAAATCGCTTTTGTCCCTTTTCTATTTTTGACGAATTCGCATTCACCTATCTCTAGCGCCTCCGCCCCTGCGTTGTGTGACCCCTCTCTTTTGCTCAGAGAGGTGATTTTGAAATCACCCCTCTTTAGCGATTTTTCCTTTGTGTTGTGCATTTATGCCCCTTCCCCAAAGAGGAAATTTTGAAATCACCCCTCTCCCAGCACATCCACCCCTGCAGAGTGCAACCTCACCCCTTCCCTTGCTGGCCCTTTTGGACGAGCGAATTTTTCTTGTGGATAGGCGAATGCACCCATCCATGGAAAATCCATGCCCTAAATCTACCTAATCCCCACATTAAATTATGCTTAAAAATTTAAATCAAATCATAAAGTGGGATTTTGAATCCTACCTGGCGGGGTACTGATTAGTAGTAGTAGTAGTACTGGCCTAGCTCCTCACCTCAGTGGATGAGCTCATCATCCACAAATCCCTCATCACCGCTCTCGTTAGCCATAAAATGATCTGATTTTGAAAATTTCGATCCGGATCGTGATTTCGGATCTGATCCCGGATCTCCTGATCCTGATCCATGTTTCGCTGGAAGCTTCACACATGGTGGTACCCTCCATTTCTCCATATCGAGAAGTCGCTCGATGCCCCTATTTCTTCCCCATCCGCCCTCTCGAGGGGGCATACCCTGCCATTTTCCTCCATTCTTCCATCCTATCCATTCCCCTATGACACCAAGGCATCCTCCTTCATTTTTTATGATTAGACAGCCTACACAAATTTTCCTACTCTGGGGCATTGTCTAACATTCCTTTCTTTTACCAAGTCGTCTATATTTTATTTTTCTTTGAAACAATGTTATTCTAACAGTATTTTGAAGAGGGGAAAAATGTAGACACCTCAATTTGACCACCCTCATATGGTCAAATTCGCTCATTTTATTCTTTTGTCCTACATCCTTTATTATTTAATTAATATTGCCCTTATTCTAATGTCCCTAAGGTATTTAATAAATAAATTAAATACCTTATCCCCCCTTTCCTGTCTAAATTAAATAAATACCTCAATTTATTTAATTTGGTCACTTTTCCTTTTATGAATTAAATCTATTTTTAATTCATCCCTTTTTCTCTCTCCTTGTCACATCCTCCATAATCCTCCACTTTCCCCTAATTCTTCATTAACCTGCCTAATCCCATGTTTGCACAACCTTAATCACTTCATTAGCTCAACCTAATCTCCATTCCATTTATGGCATGTGTCCTAAGTCAACCCTATTAAATTCTTTCTCCTTTTGGAGAAGGAAACCACTTTCCCATGTGAATTTTTAATTCACATTTAATCCCCCAATGCATTTCAAAGAATTTTAAATTCTTTCTCCCTTCCCCATGTGGATATTTGAGGAATTTTTAATTCCTCACACGTCCTCTCACCCACATGTAGACAAGGACCTCCTTTATGAGGATATCTTTTCCAAATCCCAAGGTACTATGTAGTAGCTCCACATCATCTCCTCCTTTCCATCTCATCTGCCACATGTCAAGATGTGAGGGCTTGTGAGTTCTAAACTTACCCCATCCCTTGATCTTGTCCATCATGGCTTCATCCTAGCCCTCCATTGTTTAGAGGCACTTCCCCTAAAAATGGTGGAATTTTCCCTCATTTGCATCCAACAAGCATCTAAGCACACTTAGCAATCAACCAAGCATCCAAGAATCCAAGCACTCATCCACCATTATTGCAGCACATTTTGCACTCACATCTTACATTCATTGCAATACCCATTTGTACCATTGCATTCACCATTTCATCCCCATCATTTAGAGTTATGTTTCATGTTATTTTTCCAACAAAGGAGCACACATTTGAACAATCAAAGGGCCAACCAAAGTCATCAACTCAAACAAGGTAAAAAGTTCCATTTTCTTGCATTTTGTTTGAGTTCATCTTAGGCCTAATCTTGAGTGTTTGTCTTGTGTTTTTTATCTTTGCATTAGTTTAGTTTTTTCCCTTTAGTAGATTAAATTCACTCACACACAACACTTTGACACTTATCTAGGGTTTCATTAATTAATTATGGTTAACTGAGCTTAATTGGCCCCTTTTAATTCAAATTTAAGCCTTATTAATTACACTTTTTGAAGGATCTATCCCGACACCCAATAATGATATTGCATGACATTTAATTTGGAAAATTTAAGGTCCTAGAAAATGGTGCTAGGGCCCATTCGCCTATAGTGGCGAATGGATCCTCTCCACAGAGGACACCCCTTTCTTGACATTTTTGAAATGGGTTTTTCATGTTATTTCATCACCCTGAAGCATGGTCCTAGAAAGTTGTGCTAGGACCCACTCGCCTTTAGTGGCGAGTGGGTCCTCCTCACATAGGACACCCCTTTTTGAATTTAATCATGGCGGGATTACAATGATATTCAATCCTAGATCTGATATTGGCTTGAATTATTTGAATTTCGGGGTTAATTCTTAGATTTAGTATAAATATGGGGTCAATTCACATTGTTTCTCCTAGAAAATTTATGTGACTTCATGAGATCAAGAGCAATAGAATTATACAGAATTTCAAAAGGCATTCAAAGGAAAATTAGTGAAGTTTTATTACAGCAACTCAATATCATATCATGTCAAAGGCATAGTGCATTCAAGCATGTTGTTAAGCTAAGATTCTTGATGTAGCATTGAAGATTCATTGCAAGCATTGTTTCACATCTAATTTGAGATCAAGATCTACATTCTTCATGGCCACTTCATATTAGTTTACAAATTTTCATTCCAAGTTCCA
>VDFB02162831.1:0-13462 GCA_007258455.2 Sequoia sempervirens
TAGTTCTTTGATCTATTGAACTTTATATCTTTAGCTGATATGCTATTTGTTTGAAATTTCTATCTATTAAGAACAAAGCATTTAATTGTGTAGTATGTGCAAGATATTCATAATGCCAAAATGGCTATTCTAACAATGCAACTGAATCAATATATTTTCTTGCATATTTTGGAGCACATATTCATAATGGCAGAATGACTATTCTAACAATGCAACTGAATCAAAATATTTTCTTACATATTTTGGTGTATACTTTCCCACACTACAACATTTTGTACTCTGTGCATCTTTGGTGTTATACACATTATGTACAATTAGTCCCTTGGTATCCTTCTGATTGATTTAAGTGGAAATCCTTACAAAGAGGATGTTGTAGATTGTCAATGGCTACATAATTTATTCTTGTGTTTGCATATATACATTTGTACATTCATTGAGCTGCCATCTTTTTTATTTTACTTTGGTGCCCAGGCTCTTAGTAGTCTGCTAACAAATAGAGTAATTATATATGGTAAGTGTTTGCTTGCCCAAGGCTTAATGCATTATGTGGTTGTTGTATGATGGCGGTGGACGAAGTAAATACAATATTGAATTTAGTAGTGTGGGAAGTATATTTTGATTAAGTTGCATTGTCCAAACAACCATTATATATATATATATATAGTACATTAAATGACTTACACATTTCGAAGAACAATAGTTTTCAATCTAGTATAAAATGGTTTCTAAACTCTCTACTATCAAACCAATGACCTTGCATAAACAGACCTGAGCAGTTCATCACAACAACCTTCAAGCAGGTCAGACAAAAAAGAATATCATCAAACATATTGATACAAGGTTCAAGGTATGTTCTTTCTTAGTAGATATTGAATATATGTAGACAAACTGTATAAGAGGTGTTATGCACAAATGCAATGCGCAAACCATACTCTCTTTTGAAGTCAAGTCTATGATTCTTTTGCCACAAAAAATTGGTTTCCTAATTTGGTTCTTGGTTACTATATGTGGACATGATTCACATGCACATATCTGCATATACATCCTACTCATGCAATGCAAACATAACAACTTATAAGATAAAATTTATACTGATATATATCTTTGTTAAATCTATATGATTTTTTTAATAATCTTGCATAGATACAATAGACATCCAACAAACTTACTATATTCTAAATTGCGTATTTCAAATTGTTCGACGGCCCAACAACTCAATCCAATGCTTCTTACAGTTGTCAAACATCACCAACAATACATGTACGTGCAAAAATTTTCCATTTCCAATAAATAGATTCAGTGACCCGTTTGTAAATATTATTTATTGTTTCTACTTTCTAGTTGTGTTTGTTAATTTTAGCTATATATTTACTAATTTTGGATGCTTCCTTTCTCATCTTGTTTCTCCATCCACTGACATACCTCTCTCTTCTATTTGCAGGTGCTAGGCTAAAGCATATATGACAATTCCATAATCATGATGCTTGTTTTTTCCAACTTTGATATTTTGCAATGTATAATGGAACTCCACAAAATTTCTAGTGGATGTTTCATGTTGCTTTTGCTCGGGGGTTTGGCTAGGGTCCCTGAGACTCCATGATGCCAATATGGTAGGGTGGATAATGAGCATGGGTTTACTATTTTGGATTTTCATCCCATATATCTTTTCCTCCATAGCTACATGTGTAGAAAACATGGTTTGTAACAACATGTTTCTTTGTAGTACCAATTGGTAGCAACACACTAGAGAATTTCATCGGTTATTCATCTAATTTGACTCTTCAATTGCACTATTAAATCATTCATTAAAAAAATGAATTTTTATTCTAAATTGCCTTGTAATTCACGACTTTTAAACTTTCTATACTTGTGTCGCAAAAAAAACACATGCATACTAAAACTTTAATTCCCAAAACTATGGACTAATACTAATTATAAAAAGTATTCAATCTTGAACATCTTTCTTTGTTGAAAAGAAATGTGTACTTCTCTTATCCAATATTAGTAATTGCACACATGGGTGATGACCCTTACAAAAATCTTCCATGTATTTCAAAATTAAATAATTAATTGATTGAATAACCTCCAAAAAAATCAACAATATACATGTGCATTGTTGCTAATAAATATAAAACTAAAATATTGTTGCTAGAAAAAATAATTATTTTAAATTTAATATTTGATTAAATTTTTTAGTTTCCATTTTTTAAGAAATTTAAAACATAAAATTAATAGTTAATAGCTATTGTAACTAAAATTATTAAATATTACATGGTAATAAAAAAAGTTACTTGTAATTACTTGTCTCATACGACATGGTGGAAG
Source organism: Sequoia sempervirens (assembly GCA_007258455.2). Lineage (NCBI taxonomy): Eukaryota > Viridiplantae > Streptophyta > Pinopsida > Cupressales > Cupressaceae > Sequoia > Sequoia sempervirens. The sequence continues at coordinate 2,326 of VDFB02162831.1, forward strand.
CATTTCATTGTATGCGACCTTTGGTTTTACTTCTCTTCATTAACCAATTTTCATATTGATTTCTATTGACTTGTAGACACACTTTATGTTTCTCAACCAAACAAACATTTATAATATTATTGATTGTTATTTAGAAGTTCACATTCGATCCCAAAAAAGTTTCACCCTCCTAGCATTACATAGCCACCTCCTAGACCCTATCAGTTGATTGTGCATGCATCGCGACTACTAATATAATATATCAATATATATCTTATTATAATATTATTATTATTAAGGTATATATTTTATTATTTACTAATATTAATATATTATATCATAATGTTATATTATTATTATCATCTTACATAATATTGTTTTAATTTTATGATATTATATTATTTTTATTATTACACTATTATTAAAAATATTATTATAAAATTATATTATACTATCATTAAAATGAGTGGTTATTCAAAACTAAGAGAGTAGGTAGGGTGCATTAAACTTCTGCTTCTATTAAGGTGTAATAATTATAATTACCTTAACAGTAGGTTTATATAATCCTGTTTTCCATAATAGCTTCTTATTGGGTTGCATGGTATTTAGTAAAAATTAAATTAGATCAATCAATCTATTTTTTCTGCTTGATTCAATAAATTAGGTAATACATACTATAAACAACATGGTTGAGCGAAGTGGTAGTGAGGATCAACGTGGCTGAGTAGAGGCAATTAAGAGCTTCGATGTGGTGTCTTGGTTTGATCTTGCTTCCTCGCTGATTTCTCAATGTTGCCCAAGGGTTGAAGATACATGAGGGTGGCATAATGGTTGGAGCTCGCCACATCACTAACCTCTTTCTAATTCCTTTCAATCTCCAACATTCGCTAACACATGTCCAATGTATGTTAATGAAGACAGTTACAAAACTATTATATACTTCAAAAGATTTGAAAGTTTATTGTGCTTTGATGTTGCACAAGTGATAATAGTTCAGGGGAATGAAGCATAAGGGTTTTTCAAAGACAAAATTAAAATGAAAGCAGACAAGTTCTCAAGTCATATTTTATATTCTTCAACAGGGATGTAGTACAATTCACAACAACAAAGAAAAAGTGAGTACAAATTATTCATATAGTTAAGTAATTCGAGGCACTAAAAAAATGACAATGATCTTTAAAGGAGCTTGCAATGATTTTTTGGAATTCACTATTAATTTAAGGTCTCATTAGGAGCATATATGCAACAAGTTGTTGCACACACATGTTATTCCATCTCCTTTATCTCACATCAGTTATATATTCACATCTCTTAGTGGTGTATCTTGTTTATACCTACTTTTAGCTCTTATTCAAGTAATCTAGAATCATTGTATCATTTGCATCATTTGATAGAATTAAATTATCTCTTATTTTGGGTCTCTTTAGGTTTTTACCTACTACTAAGCTTAGTAGCAATGACACTTTTACAAAGTAATATACACTTATGCTTTTTTAATACTTCATAGAAAATATTTTTCCCTGATCTTGGGCATAATCAAAACCAAACTCAATTGATAACAGTAACATGCAACATCGAAACAAAAGCTAAAATATGAAACAAGTCCAACAAACTATTTATAGCACACCCATGGCTCTAGACAATCAAAACATTCAAACCAAAAACCCTAAGTTTTACTTCTCAAAACTTTTATTTTGTTGTTAGGAATTTGAATATTTTTCCATTGCAAAGCAATAAAGTTACATTCAAATATTTCCATGATATAAATAGTCTAACTCCAATGAAAAGAACAACCATAATTAAAACCTTGTGAAATGAAGGTGAGAAACAACAACAAAAATTTAAATAACCTATAGGTAAATTTAGTAGAAATAAAGGACTCACTTCTACAAGGGCCACAAACTAAACCTCATTTATATCTTGACCTCTTATTGTGACCACTGATCAACACTTGCCATGAAATATTTTTAAATATTTTTCTATATATCTTACTAGCTAGCTCTATATATATAATTTATATCTTTGTTCACCTTTCTAGAGAATTTCCTTCATTGTGGTTTCTTGCACCTCTAATGCAAAGGTTTCATTCAAATATTTCGATTAATATACTTACAATTAGTTGGCTGAGGTATATGTACGTATGTGAAAATATCACTTAGACAAAAATTTGGAATGATCAATTTAGCATATTGTAGGTGTTCAAGGCAACCATGAGATCTACATAATGAAGAGAAAAATTAGGTTTCAGAAGATGAGTGAAGCAAAGAAGGTTTGAAGACATGAGGATTTGAAGACTCATAGACAAGATGTGTTTAGAAAATCTTGTAATTTTTTTGAATTTTATTCAATGATGAATCTTCTATATATCTAATTAATCTTGAGGAAATTTCATGTATGAATGTGTATGAAAAATGAAATAAAGATATTTTTCAAAAAATATTTCCATTTATATGTTAATGTTGATTGGATGACATGTTGGTGCAAGATTGGGTAGTTAGATAAGACCCTCCGATCTTGACTCCTACTTCATAACCTAACCTAATTAAACACTAATTCTAACCCTAACACTAACCATAATTAAATTCTCACTCTAACCCTAAACATAATTAAATCCTATTGTTAGGGTTGAATTAGGGTTAGGTTTAGGGTTCAATTAGAGTTCTAGTATAAATCTTGGGGTTAAGGTTATTTATTTCTTGATATTAGTTTATAAATTTGACATTAATGATAAATATATTAAACAAAGAAAAGTTAGTATATATTTTAATTCGTATGCAAAATTAAGTACTATTAGGGTTAGAATTATTAATGTCTTAACATTAGTTTATAAATTCGACATTAATGAAAAATATTACAAACAAAAATAAGTATTTTAACCTAGAATTTATTTGTGTGTGAAATGAAGTATTATTAGACTTAGAATTATTAATCATAAAAAATAATTAATCAAATCACAACAATATTTGTAAAGCTTAGAATTAATTATAAAATTAAACTAAATTTTAATTTCTAAAATTTATATAGTATTTATTATCTAGTTTTGAAAATAATCATTTAAATTATAGTAATTATCTACTACAAATAAATTAAATTAAAAATAAATTTTATTTTTAAAATAATTCAACAATTATTAATTATAATTTTAGAATAAATTGAGATATATATATATATATATATATATGACTAAATTACGGGGTTTGAACCTTGGTGGCAAGAACAACAATGCCACCTATAAACCATCACACCATGCCAATACCGACATATTGTTCTTTAAATTTGAATAACCAATCATTTTGTAAATTAATAATCAAATCACCACAATGTGTGTCTATATATATATATATATATATATTACAAGAATAAGTATTTAAATCTAGAATTCTATTTCTATGTGAAATGAAGTATTATTAGGGTAAAATTATTAATCATATAAAAAAATTAAATCAATATTTTTAAAGCTTAGAATTAATTTTAAAATTAAACTAAATTTTAATTTTAAAAATTTATAAAGTATTTATTATCTATCATGTAAAGGTTGAGAGTGGTATTCTGTTGATCATTTTACTATATTTAATATAATTAAATAAAACTAAATATTATTTTCAAAATAATTCAACAATAACTAATTATAATTTGAGAATAAATTAAGAAATGAAAATATATATAAAAGCAACATTTTTTATTTCTTTGCATCCAAATGATTTCATTTTCTAAAATCATATTAAATTCTAACTTCAAAAAATCATAAAATATTTTACATGCTTATTTTATATTTTTGAGTTGAATTGTGTTGTTCTTTAAATTTGAATAACCAATCATAAAGCAAATAAATAATCAAATCAACACAATATTTGCAAAACTTAAATTTCATTTTAAAATTAAACTAAATTCTATTTTTTTAAATTCATAGAATATTTATTATTTAATTATCAAATTCATAATTAATTAAATTATAATGATTATGTAATATAAATGAATTAAATATTAAATAGAAGTACTTTAAAAATAATTCAACAATCAAAGACTAAAATTTAAATTTAAAAGTATTCTTTATATTGTATTTTTTTTCATTTTTACATACAAACTTTTTAATATTGTAAAATTAAACTAAATTCTAATTTTAAAAAATATAAAATATTTGAAGTTGATAAGTTTTAGCACAGTAATTATGATGATATCAAGGAAGCTAAAATGATTCAAAATAATGAAATTGATTAATTACAAACCAACACACAAAATTCTATGAAATAGATTAACCATGAAAGTTGAATGAAATTTTATTTGAACGTATAGTCATGTTGTGCAGAATGTGTTTAGTTTGTATATTTTCTAGGAAATTGAGAAATAATAGTTGGAATTGTATATTTTGTTAATAATTTAATGATATCTATATTGTGAGATTAAAAATAATAATTTAAAATTGAAATGTTCAAAACCATCATTTATTCATTTTTTATATTTTATCAATACATATATAGCAAAATTCTTATAAATATCAATACTAGAGTAAAATTAAAGCAATTAAAGAAAATGTTAAAAGATTGGCCCATGTTTGATGAATATTTTAATAATTTTTGAAAAGGGGTAAAAACTTTATTGAAACTCCAAAAAAAGATTACAAGCAAATCTCAGAACAATAGCTCTGAGAGAAAAGCATAAGAACAATAGAAGAGCAAGAGCACCGGTCAACCACTCCACAACCATCCATATCCTCGGTCAAGATCCTCCTCAGATCCAAACAATAATCCTGGGGAAGATGTCTCCATTCCTAAACCCTCCAAACATCAACATGATCTGAAGCCCACTTCGCCAAACAATCAGCAGCCCTATTCCACTCACGTGGAATGTGGACAAAGGACACAATCTCCATCCTAGAACTAATTTGCAAAATCTGTTGAACAACAAGAGCCAACTTCCAATTAACATCCTTCACCTTATGTTCAATCAACAAATTCACAATAACTTGAGAGTCAGATTCACAAATAACCTTATGCCAACCTAGAGCATAAGCACACTCTAGAGCATAGACAATCGCCAATCCCTCCATAAAATTATTAGCCTACCAACCTTTATAAATAGAAAAGAAGAACACAACTTCACCTAAATAGTCTCTACCCATGCCGCCAATCCCAGCTGGTCCAGGATTACCTTAGGAAGAGCCATCTATGTTAATCTTCAAGATATCCTCAGGAGGAGGCATCCATCTACCCATCCTTTGAACTTTCTTTTTCGCACATCTACCCCTTCTGACACGAGCAGAGGTAGGAGACAAACCTTGAAAACCCATTCTATCAATAATTTCAGCATCCCCTCTATCAAGCAGGAACATCACCTCACATTTAGCTTCCACAGTCTCCTGGATCATTCCCAAAATTCTATGCCAAACTTGTTGGATTCCTAACCTTTCCCCTCAAAAAATCCTACGATTTCGCTCTAGCCAAATCTGCCAGAGAATAAAGGTAGGTCCAATGCACCAAACAATCTGAAGAAAAGGAGTCAAAGTAGGGGGCTTACCTAGACTTCTCCAAAATTCCACCAAGGATGAAGCATGAACACAAGGGTGTTTCCAAACACCCCACCAAAGGTGCCAGAGCTACAAGGAGAAAGAACATCTGAAGAACAAATGTGAAGAGTCCTCCTCAGCAGCACCACACAAAACACATAAGGAAGGTCCATGAAATCCACGCTTCTGAATATTGTCCCAATTCAAACACCTATTCCAGGCCAAAGTCCACACAAAGCAATTACATTTTGGCCAAGAGAACTTATTCCACACATACTTCCACCAATGGACCTCTTCTCCATTCAATCTGCGAGCCATCAATTCTTGATATCCACTAGCCATAGAAAAAATGCCTTTAGGATTAGGGCGCCAAGCAAGAACATCCTTGTCCTTGAGGGAACTACAGTGTCTAACTGATAAAATAGTATGAAGCTCAGCACAATCTTCCTCCAAACCAACCATCGGCCACTCACGCGGGGACTTCCAGCTAGCAACCTCCAGCTGACCACAAGGGTGAAAAGATTTAAAATCACTCACCCTTGACCAACCAGCCTCCAAGAAGCACTAACAGAGAGCCAATAAATTAAGAAACTAAGAGATAATGGGAGGAAAACCATCCCAAGAGTCAGACCAAAAGAGAGCATCAGTTCCCTTCTTACATATCCAAAATAGTCCCTCCTTAATCAAAGTAGCCCCTTTCTTGAGAGTCCCCCAAATCACTGATCCACTTCCCACCAGAGGATAATGGGGAACCTCCTCCTTTGGGATCCTAGGAAGATACTTAAGAAGAAGAATTTTAGCCCATAGCTGATCTTGCTCCACACACCATCTCCAATAAAGTTTTGCAACCAAAGCCATCCCAGATAAAGACGAATGCCTCAAACCTAGACCACCCAACTGTTTAGGGGAGCACACAATATCCCATCTGACCAGGCTCCATTTAGAAGAAGACAAGTTTCCAGCCCATAAAAACTGCCTTGCCAAGGAATCCAATTCCTTAACAAAGCCCATCGGAGCCACCTGAAGCATACATCTATACAAGGGAAGAGCCTGAACCACAAATTTAAGCAACTGAACACGCCCAGCAAAGGAAAGCCATCTATGAGTCCAATGATTAACCTTCGCTCAAAATTTGTCTAGAATATACTACCAAGAATCTCTAGGGAGCTTACCAGAAGAGATTGGAATACCCAGATAAGTCAAAGGAAGAGAGCCTATCTGAAACCTCATAATAAAAGAAATTCTCTGTTGAATAGGTCCAGGTGTATTAAAAAAGAAGATGGAGGACTTATCTTCATTAATTAATTGACCAGAAGCAGTGAGATAAACATCCAAAGCCTTATGCGGATTAGTAGCCTCCCTGATAGTAGCCATACCCATCAGGGCAATATCATCCACAAATTGTAGGTGTGACTGAGGAGGCAACTCATTGCCCCACCTCCACCCCTGGATAACTCCCGACTCAATATTACTTTTCAACAATCTCCCCAACCCTTCAGCAAAAAGAAGAAAGAGATAAGGGGAAAGAGGGTCTCCTTGCCGAAGACCACGAGAAGCTCCAAAAAGCTCAGTGTGCTCCCCATTGATTAAAACAGAGAAGGAGGTAGAAGTTACACAACTCATAACCCACTGAATCCAGTCCTCAGCAAATCCAAAGGCCCCAAGAATATTTCGAAGAAAGGACCACCGAACTCTATCATAAGCCTTAGCCATATCAAGCTTGATAAACATTGCCTTAGCTTTTGACGTAGCCATAGAGTGGATAGTCTCTGTAGCAATAACAACTCCATCCAGAATTTGCTGGTAAGCCACAAAGCCACCTTGCTCCTCAGAGATAAGACATTTAAGCCATTTCTTCAACCTTTCAGCAATCACCTTAGAGATAATCTTGTAAATCACATTACAAAGGGCAATGGGATGAAATTGGCTTAATCGATCTGCCCCATCATGTTTTGGGATGAGGGCAAGAAAAGTGGAGTTCAGTGCACGAAGCATTTCTTTATTCCTCTGAGATTCCTGGACCACCTCTAATAAATCAACCTTAATAATATCCCAAAATTCTTGAAAGAATTCAATTGGAAACCCGTCAAGACCCAGAGCTTTCCCTTTCTTCATATGGAAAACAATCTCCTCCAACTCCTCTAGAGAAACATAATGCATAAGATTATCATTCATTTATCTAGTAACAAGTTGGGGGATGCAAGAAAGAACCAGAGCTTCCTCAACAGAACCCTCTTGAGTGTCCTCCCTAAAAAGAGAAGTAAAATACTGCATAGCCTCTCTAGATATCTCTTGTAAGGAGGAAATTTGTTCTCCCCTATCATTCACAAGCATTGGAATAGAATTACCATGCCTCCTCGCCTTCACCGAATTGAAGAAGAAGGTTGTGTTTCTATCCCCCTCTTGAAGCCACTCCACACGAGCTTTCTATTTCTAGTAAATTTCTTCATGCATTTCACATTCTTCCAAGATTTTTAAGGCCATAGCCTCTTCCTGAAACAAGGCTTCTGACAAACCATTCTCCCTGATTTCCCTTGTTATATTATCTAACTTAGATTGAGCAAGAGCTTTGTCATGAAAAATGTTCCCAAAACAATGGCGATTCCAATACTTAAGCTGATATTTAACATATTGCAATAGCTTGGAAAAAGTATACATAGTTGTGCCATAGGCGGGTCTACCAATCCTCCACCAGTGAGAAACGTAGTCTTGTAAAGAGGGATCACACAACCACATAAGTTGGAACTTGAAAGAAGGAGATCGGGCCACCCGAGCAGAGGACACCACTAACTTAATAGGCCAATGATCTGAACCCCGCCAATCCAGAATCTCTAAACAAGTAGACCAACCACCACCAACCCAAAAAAAAGAAACCAGAAAGTGATCAAGTCTTTTTGCAATGCACTTCTCCCCAATTCTCCGGTTGTTCCAGGTAAACTGTCCATTTCTAGGCTTGATATCCACCAAGTTCAAAGCCGATATGTTATCACGAAGCAAAAAAGCAGAAGGTTCCAATCTTGCTATACCACCCTATTTCTCAGCCAACTCAATAATGGCATTGAAATCTCCCACCATAACCAAGGGTGATAAGGCACCATACTTCGAATAAACCTTAAATGGGACCATAAATATTGCTTACCCAGAAAGTCAGTAGGAGCATAAATGTTGGAGAGGAGAATAGTTTCCCCAGTCTCAATGCTTGTAGCAATCAAAGACATAGAGGATTTAGAAGACATCCACCAGAGAGGGCGAATCCTCAAAGGATTCCAGAGGCAGGCCACACCCCCAGTAGTACCATGAGCACCAATACACTGGCAATCACCTCTACTCCACAACTTAGATGAAAGACTAGTCATGCTTTCAACAGATAACTTCGTCTCTTGTAAAAAAGAAAATCAGGAGAATGAATTTGCACCAAGTCACGAACAGCTTTTTGTCTAGGGCCATTGTTCAAGCCCCGTACATTCCAAGAGAGAATAATCATTTTGGAGGATTAGAAAAGTGGGAGTCAAGAGTTTTGACAGAACCTGACTCCACTAAAGTCTCCCCCATCATCTTGATTTTCTCAAAATCTTTCTTTCTTCTAGTCTTGGAAGGCTTCTCAATAGTCCCTTTCTTCAAGTCTTTCTGAAGAATACCCAATGCAAGAGAAGCCTTGCTTCCTTTTGCTACATTAGGAACAATTTTCAAAGGAGGACTAGTTGTTTCTCCCACCATCAATGGTGCAATAACCATAGACTCAGGATCCCTAGATGTCCCCAAACTCTGAACTGAATCCGTTTGCAAGGCCCCCTCTATCTGTGGCATCTGAATGTCCTCTGTGGCAATGTCTTCTTGAACCTCCTCCATAACCCTCTGGTCCATTCCAAACATACCAGGGTTCACCTCCTGCAGACTGAGATCATCCAAAACCTCAAACCGATTAAAGGTATCTCCCTCCTATCTTTCCTTAAATGTTCTCTTCTGACCTGGATTCTTATTGCGAGCTTTAGCTAGAATAAAACCCTCAGCATCTGCAACCTCACTAGACATAGGCGCTTTTCCTTTGTCACCCCTCGGAGGGTTACGAGGGGGTTGAGATGACTGAGTCTCAGATGGCTTAGATCTTGGGCATCTTCTCTGAAGATGGCCATATTCATGGCAAAGACGACAACGGAATGGCAATGTTTCATAGTCTAATTGTTGAACCCAAGAATATGAACCCTCCCGAATTTCTAAGGAATCAGGAAGAGGGTTACTTAAATCTAATTCAACACAAATGCGAGCAAAATTCATTACCTTTCTTTCCCTCGTTTGTTGAGAGGCACCCACAGGTTTACCCAATAGCGCAGCCACATTGTGCAGGATATCATTATGCCAGCACTCAACAGGAACTATGGGGAGACGCACCCAAACAGGAACACAATTTGGTAGTTCCTCTAAAGGATTGAAGCCCGCATGCCAAGGTTTCATAAAAAGACCAACCTGATTATGGAAGTAAGGTCCACCCTCAAAAACTTTGTTCCGATCTGCCATGCAATTGAAAACCACCATGAAGTAGTTGTTAGCCAACAACATAATGTCCATTTCCCCCTCAGGAGACCAAGTCTGCTGCGACCATGACTCCAAAAATTGAAGTGAAACCCTCATTCCCATGAATTTGCAAAGCAAGGCATGCTTTGAAAAATATTCAATGTCCTCAGCAATGGATTCTGGCTGAATCTCCAAAACGGGTCTCTCCTTAGAGAATTCCAGGCAACCGTTCACCTTCGGAATTCGAGATCCTCCTGTAGGCACAAAACCTCCATCTCCAACATCATTGGAAAATAAACTATTATCAAACATTCTTGTCTTTTGGTTTGGGGAAGAAACCCCAATAGCAGCATGAAATTTTAAAGGGGATTTTTCCCCAGAAGTCTCGCCTGGAGCCATAACCATAGGCGAAAGCACACTCTACGAAAACCAAAGAAGAAGAAAACCAACAAAAGAAAAGTTGAAACTGCAAACACTGCGAGACAAAAAGCCGGCCCCAACCCCATCTGACAGCCACAAACCACAACCCAAACACCTGACAAAGCCCAACCCCACACCCAACTTGAAAGCAGGAAGCAAATAATCCCAAGATCGAGCGCATGCAAGAATGAAAGGCCCCTCATGCAGGCCATAGCCTGCTCAGACCAACGCTCTCCATTTGCCCTAAAACTCTATGTGATGAATATTTTAATAATTATTATCTTGAAAATTTTAAATTAATTTCAAAAAAACTCCATTAAAAATATTGTACTTTATTGAATGGTGGTTATATAAACAAGTAAATAAATGATTATAATGGAAAATATAACAAGTATACAAATTTTGAAGAGTTCAAAAAAGAAATCTTAAAAATTGTTAAATAATTTTTTTGATTATGGTCTTTGTGGCAAAAACTTTGAAAAGTTGTGATAAAAAGTTTATGCTTCCAGAAAATCTGCCTTATCCCTCAAAATTTTGTAGCCAATAAAATTGAGGAAAATTAATTTTTGAAATTTGGAAAGTTAAAAATCTTGCATATTTAATTTAACTATATAGAAATATTTGTCAAATAGAAAATAAATATGAATTATCATTTAAATCAAAGTTATTAATAAATTGTTAAGGAAGAGGTGGAAGCCTAGTTCCTTAAATGAGAATTAATAA
>VDFB02162833.1:0-15998 GCA_007258455.2 Sequoia sempervirens
GCCTTTCATTTTCTTTTATAGCTTCTTCTCTTCTTTTTAACAGAATGTTCCAAAAATATTCAGGTACATGCTTCTTTATGTTTTACATGTCCACCTCAAGGAAAACTATGTATTTGACTATAGCCTCAATGATGGTGTCCTTATCCACCTCATCTGCATCTTTGTATAAGGATGTGGTATCTCCTAACATACCATTCTACATATACTATTAGACAATGCCTCTAATTTCACAAGGGAATGAGGCCTTATCAGTTCCTTCTTTTTCTTTTTCTTTTCCTTTAATCGGAGTCTTCTTTGTTTCTGCATTCTTCTTCTTCTCTGGAGAATCCTTCTTGGCTTCCTTCTTCTTTTCTCTCATATGGATCTTAAATGCTTCCTTTTCTTTTTCTATGTCCTCTTCACTCTCAATGTCAATTATATCAACTCTTCTTCTTTTGGTGCTTGCTTCACCTTATGAAGCATCACTTCTTCTATGGAACAATGGTGGTCCCTCTTCTTACAATTCTTCTTCTTATTCTGTAATATTTATGCTTATTCCCTTTTCTCTCATAGATTTTTTCTTAACTCTTCTCTTGGTTGGGGCAACAAGTGGTGCAACAGTGGAAGTTTTCTTATTTTCAACTCTTGTAGCTTTCACTACCAGAGGATATTTCTCCTTTACCAAAGGGCTGGTAGTAGTCTTTCTCTTTTCTGCAGTGAGCTACCTTGTCTTACAGGAATTCTAAACTTAAGGAGTGGTAGCTATCCTACCTGATCTCCTTGAGCTTCCAGATGCTTCCACAACACTTAAATCTTCCTTAGCTTTTTCTCTTTCCCACTATACTATTTCCTTAGAAATTCCCATTTCTTTTGCATACACATCAACCATCTTATCCAAATTCTTCTTGATCTATGGTTTCCTTTATTCCATGTGAAATTCCATAGATTTTTCTTCATGTCTTGTACCTTGCTTTAGTTTCATCTTTTGGGTTCTTCAACAAAATGTCGGTATAGCTAGTTATTTCATGTTCACTGATCTCATATCCTAGTGTATGGATCCATACTACCTCGGTTCCACTACTTTCATCATACATTCATTAGTTGATACTAGAAATGTGATGCCATTATGATATTTTTCAACCATTTTCCTGGGTATCCTATCCCTTTCATGCATTCTCCTTTGAAACACTACAAATAAAGTAGCAAGAGCATCATCTTGTGCCTTCCCATCTCCAAGTCCATTCATATCATCTCTGATTTGATGAGAAATAGGTCTACCTCTGATCCATGTCACATTTCGAGTTTTGGGTAGTTGCCTTAGAAAGTAGAAAATTAAACATATATTTATGTCATATACTTGAATTTGCATACTCTTTTCCTTGGTTTGCTTTAAATTCTCCATCAGTTGTTTCCTAAGAAACTCACAAAGATTATAGTGTGCACCATTCTTGACCATCTCATATGCCACATTGATTGTGGTGGCAGATATTGAATTATCCCTATTTTTGAAATAAACTTTGTAGCTAATCATCATAGTTGCATATCTTACATCTAGTTTTCTAATTGGATTCATTGCTAGAGCTCTTTTGTCATATGTAGCACCTTTCTTCTCCATAACCACTTCATTCTTGATGTATTTTAGCACATGAACTAGTCCGATGAAGCAAAGACCAATAACATCTCTTATCACTTCCTTAGTTATCATGTTAGGTATATCAGTCCAGAAAAACTTATCATGGATTTTGCTAAGTATCATCCTAACCCATTTTTCATCAAAACAAAAATGAGGGAACCATTGCCATACATCCAGATTCTTCATGACTAGGTTTTGAAATTATGGCTTTAGGGCGAAGTCTTATCTAGTAAGCTCATTAATCCACAAATATCCTAACTTAGAATGATCAAATTCTTCTATATTTCCATGAATGTAGATCCTAATATCCTCAATTGGTAAAACCTCATAAGGAATGTGTGAAAATACACCTAATGGGTCATCTTCTATGCATTTTTTGGGATATTTCTTGAATTTTGGTTGTGGTTTCTCTATAACTTCAATTACCCTCGATGTAGCCATTTCAAATGTATTCGAGTTGTAAAACAATGTTCTTTATGAAACTAGGGAAAAATAGAGACTATAAATACCTTTTATATTGCTTTCCAAACTAAGGTTTCAATGCACTGATTCATAATTTACCTTGAGCACTTGGAACTCTTTCTTCCCTACTCTGATCCTTCTTGAATTCCTTTGTGAAATTAATTTTCCTTAGTAAATTTACTTATAATTTATCGATTTGACCTAATTTTGCATTGAATGCTTCAAACCATAAAGCTGGAAACCCTTTATCTGTATGCACAATCAACTTCTAAAGCTCCACAAAATTTTGCATCATCATATTTTCTTCTTCAATATTCACCAATAGATCAAGACTGTTGATCTACATCACATATCGTCATGCTCAAACCTCAACACCTCTTCTCTAGTGGGGGACAAAAGATATCCATTAAAGCTCCCCCTAATCCATAGCTCTTAGCTTAGTTTTCGAAGGAAACATCTACACCGGAGGATGGTATAGATTCTCCCTTGTGTTTTTTCTCTTCCTTCTTTCTCCAAATCTTTTCCATTTCCTTCTTCGTTTCTACCAGATCCACCTTTTTAACTAGTTCATTCCTTTTTACCGGATTATCCTTTCTTCTATTTCTGCTTCTACAAAACTTGGAAATGTGTCCAAGTCTACTACAATTGCAGCATACAACATTCTTCTTGAATAGTATTCCTTCCATTTACTCTGGATCTATATTGATTAGTTTTGTGTCCAAATCCATAGCATGTATAACAGTACCCATTGAAAGATTGAATCATTCTACCATTGTTATTTGCATTCATCATTTGACTTATGCATTCACTTGCTCTATGACAAAATCTTTTGCATGTAAAATATTGACCAATAAAGGATAGAGCATTTTGATTTATTTTGCTTCTACATTCCATTGCATTATGTCCAAATTTATTACAAGATTAAAAAAATCCATTGAAAGATGGGTACCTTTATGCCTTTGGTTGTCTTACATTTGGTCTTTTGGCTTCATTTCTTTGATTTTGGATCTTTCCATTGTTCTTCTTATCTTCAATCTTCCTTTCAGTATTCGAAGTCTAATCTGACTTCTAACTTTCCGACTTAACTTTGAAAGCGGAGCGATTAATTTATTGCGAGAATTTATTTCTGAATGTTCTTTATGACTTTGATGCCGATGATTCACTTACTACTTCTCGATCAGTTAAGCATGATTCTTCGATGCCACGACATTCGTTAACCCTTTACTTTCATCATGGATCTATTTGTTTTACTTTATCTACTTCACTAACTTTATGTTTTCTCAACTTCTGATTTTTCTTCACTTAAGGACGACGAGCTTTGATGTTTTCTTTTAGATATTTGTTTTCATCTTCAGTCTTTTCAAGGTCTTCAAGGGTAACTTTGAGTTCTCCATCTTTTTCAAGCATGCAATCTTCTTCTATGAATCCAACTATTGGAATCTCTTTCAGGGGAATAGGACATTTCCTATCAGCCATGTGTTCAACCTCTAAGATCTTCCCAAAGTGGTTAAGCCCCTTCCAAGGAACCAAGATCTAATACCAATTGTTGAACACCTAGAATACTGAGAGAGGGGGTGAATCAGTATTCCCTTAAACCATTTAAGAATTACACATCAAATCATGAAAAAATATTCAAATTCAGTAAGGAAATAAAGAATGAAACATTCACAACATCACATAAGTACACATGAACACTAGGTTTTTTACGTGGAAAACCCAAAATGGGAAAATCACCGCGAGGTTTAGGTCACAATATATTATAACCAGTTATAGTATATTTACATAAGTACTCACTATAGGTGGACTCACTGTCCAGAGAGAAAAAGATAGAAGAGAGATGGTGCATAACAACCTATTTTGAACTATCACAATTGTATCTAACATAAACATGAATTATAGTTCCATTGGAGCACAATAAACAAACTTTATCTAATTCTGATTCAACACTTTGCCTCGCTCTTTATTCACACAATTTTGATCTTCAACTTAACATTCACAACTTAAATTCACATTGCTCTAATTAAATTTGCATCATATCATCACATATCACATACCATACCATCAAAACACCAAAAACAATCCAATATATATATCTGCATCTGTGGGAGTTAATGGTGACTCTCCAACACCCCCAAGAATAGTTGCTAGACCAAAATATCTTCCACTTGAGAGAGAGAATGTCAAGAAAGCTTGCTTCATCAATGCAAGATTGAATAATTGTTGAATATTGGTTGAATATACAAATGTACATAAGAAGAATTGCTTATAAAGGCAAGCTAGAGAGATAGGATTAGACAAGATCATGACAAGTGTATTAATCCTATAACATGTGACAAATAAATCTATTTGGGCATACTTTGATACGTTGCATTTTAGAGAGATGTTATGCCATTTGAATAGAATCATATCTTGTTTGTGCCTACACATTTTGTAGGCCCGTTGTGCAGTGTTCTTGCAACTTATTCATCTAAAAAACTTGTTTGTCCTTCAATATTTTGATGAATGTGTATACCCATTTCTACCCCTATTATTTTTCAATTCTTGGAGGTACCGAAATCATTTCCAGCGATCCCTTTTTTGTGCTTATCCTACAAACATTGTAGTCTTTGATACTTTGAGGCATTTTGATAAATAGTTTGCATGCATTGTCTATGCACCCACATTTGCATACTTCATTTTAAGCTCCCATTTTGATGCAGGCTGGGAAGATGTTGGTCAAAGGTCTTACAATCATTGCATTCTGATTTTAGAAATCAACTTTATGACTGTGGATTATGCATAGGCATGTTCTCTGTTTTCAGCATATGTTGACTTCCATTTTCTATGCTATCAAACATTAATTATTTGCATTATTCTGAATATGCTTTTGTCTTTGTTATGGATCTTGCATTACTTGGAGCACAGATCTAGTTCTACGCTATCCTTTTTGAGTACTCTCAGATTTAGTAATTTTGGATTCAATTTGCTTTCTTACCATTGTGAAAAATCAAAATCTAGAAGTTTGGCCAAAATTATTAAGTTTCTCTACAATTCTGTCGTATATTACTCTTGAGAAGAGTGAGGATTGCAAATAGTAGACAACAACAGTCAGCGGCCAAGACATAGCGTCCACATTTGGCCAGACGTGCTTCCCAGTCTTAAAAGAGGTCCAGTGTTTTACAACCTACACCCGCAGGAACTATCATGTCGCCTCCATAATCATTCTGACTGTATTTTTTAACTTATATATGCACTGTTAATTTTTTTCTAGAAGGTCGTATAGAGAGATAAAACAACATCACGTGCAATAAATTTTAACTATTTAGATCTCATTCTGTAATATTCATTTATGAATGATGGGAAGTGTTCTGGCCAGATATCTACAAGCCAGTAAAGATGGAGCATATACTGTGCTATCTAGTCTACCACCATTTCAAAATTAAATCTAGAGATTTATAGTTAACTTCTGTGGACACTCATAAAAGTCCAGGGTAAAATAGTGAAAGTAGCAAGGTGAAGTGTGTGATAGATAGAGAGGTTGTAGCTTGTCAAATGGGAGAAGTGAAAGACTAGGAGTTTCCACGATGCTAATTTTATGAAGATGGTGATTTGAACAGTTCACCTTTTATAGCAACATTTATTAGACACCGAACTATTTATTGCCATACCACCATTTGATCCTGTTTTCTATGGCATGGATAAACATGCCGACAAGGAACAGTTCATAGTCTTCTTTTATATGTTGAGATTTTATAATGACGTGACTAGCATTACTCCAGTACCGATAATGTTGACTATTTTAGAAATACTAGCACAGTCGAGGTTTCAAAACTTTAATTTTTTTATTAGACATTGGCAATCTTATGTCGCTTTGTGTGCACTAAAATACATAATGCATGGAATATCTTATTGCATCAAAAAATATCTATTCGTATCGAAATCTTTGTTTGCTATGCTAAATATTGATTCATTAAATGTCTTATAGACTTTGCTATAGTACTATCTATAAGTGGAAGAAGAAGAAAGTAAAAAAAAACATGAAAGAAGTATACTGGTGGTCTTTGCGTTAAATATCTTATAGTCAAAAGTTAGATGATAGAAAATCTCTTTAATGGAAGCACTTAAACCAATCTACAGTGCTATCGGTCAGCTTCAACATTTTTTCCTCTTAAATTGACTTGCTTTCGATCATTTTCACTAATATACTAGCCCAGACCAGCAATTTGTGGTCAAGAATTCATTTTGAAATGTTCTTGTTTGTTGTGTAGCTGAGAAATGATAGCTTTACAATGGGAACTATGAAAAAGAAGGATATTAAACAATTGAAGCTATTTGTGCCTACATAGGAGACCACAATTCCAGAATTCTCGACTCCAAGTGGTACATTTTAGGATGGTGACCTATTTTTAAATACGTAAGGTTTACAACTTGTTTCACAAGAAAATGTTGTGTTGAATGTTTGCCACTAAGATAGAGATATTTAATTGTTTTATTTCATTCCTTTAGTGTCAAGTAGAGCAATCAATTTAGTAATTTGCAAGAAATCAATTAAGATCCCACCGCATGAAATTCATTTCATGAATTAATGGTATCGTTTTACTAAACTAATAATGGTGCCTAATTGCTATGCATGTTGTAGCATTTAACTTTAATGGAAGTAGACAACGGGTAAAAGTAAGTCACAATCATATATTATTGTTCAAAATCTGATACATTGAGGGAATATTAACATTGTCGTTTCTCTCATTCATATTGTTGTTGTCCTCATTAATCATTGGCTACACAAGGTGAAATCGAGCTTTGTTGCATTGCATTGGATGCTTACTACCGTGTTCTTCAAGATTTCTTTTTGCATTTACTATCAATGTCGAGGGAGCATTCTATGTGATTTGAAGTCTATATTGTGCGAATATTGATGGGAAGTAGAAGCTAAAGTCACCTGATTGTGAAGACTAGATGAGCAAAGACTGTGGAAATCAGGATTTTTATTAATGCTTCATTTATTAGTTCAAAATCATTAGTCTTTTCATTTAAAATCATTCCATTATTTGAAAATAATGTGTAAAATGATTTTAATTAATAGCTTGATCCTTGTATAATTGTCTTTTTTTTAATCTTGTAGGAAGGAAGAGTGATTTTGTTTGCACTAGGGACTTGCAACATAAGAAGCAATCTTGGATGAATCTTGGAGTTGAAGAAAATCGAGCATTAACAATTGAAGTTAACAAAGCATTTTTAAATACTTAAGGCTTCCATTCTATGCTTTAATTTTCTATTTTAGACTAACTCATTTCTTTTTGGGCTCTAAAATGAACATTACAAAAGATTTCAATTTTTGTTACAAAGGGTTAAAATGAACTTTAGGAAAATTGACTAGATTTCGTTTGAGGTTAACAATTGAACAAGACAACCTTCATATCTCATTTTGGTGCTTTAAAATGAATCAAAATCATTGATTTGTGGACTTAAAATGAACATGTGCTACTTTGTTTTTGTAATTGCTTACTCAAACTAACAACATTGAAAATACGTATGTGCTTCTCTCACGCCTCACAGTGATCTTGAGAATCAAAAGGATTTTTGGTGGTCTTAGGTTGGGATAAAGTAATCACCTCCACACTTCATTTTGGGAACTAAAATTGAACAAACTTTGTGAGTGTGAGTAGACCTATTGCATGTGTTCTCCCTTTGTTTCTAAACGAAGGTTGATCGAACTATGAATATGTTTACTCGCTTTTGTTTACCTTAGAGGGCCTGCCTTGGGGAAAAAGTACTCACCCAAGGGAACGACTCAACTAGTAACACTATAAATCCAAGAGTATTTCCAACCAAGATATGTGGGTATTGGAATAAACGCCAGTATCACGTAGTTGACTCTGACGAGAAGGAAAGCAATGGTCTCTCACCACGTTGGGTCAACTCCTATGAACGGAAAGTCCGAATTAAAACCCTTGTTGTAGAAAGGACAAGATCCCTATCTATGTTTTGGTGCAAGAACGGTCATTCTGAAGCCGCCCCACATTTTTACAGTCTTTAGTAGAAATGGAAAGCATGCCATGGGAGTTTCATGGGTTCTGATGCTTGGCTGCCCCATATAAGTGAGTGTCGTGGAGGGGAGCTAGTGGGGTCAAGCATCTAACCATTCGCTAAAAATAAGCATAGTTGGACTTGTCCAAGTGGGGACTCAACAAATAAAGTCTTTCATATTCATAGGGTCATACTTGTTCTTGGTTACAAAACACTTTGATTGTTTGAAAATATTAGGAAAAAAACATTCAACATTGGCATCAAAATCTCAAACCCTTTAGGAGAAGAAAATATCCTTGAAAAAATTCACATGCTATTGCTTTCCCTTGGGATTCGTATCCTTAGAGGATTCTAAGCATTTGTATTTCATCGTAATTTTCTCCTACTAAGGTAAACATTAGGAAACCTTTGCCTTGATTTCCTCAATTTCCACATAATACACTTTTTGGGATGAAAGAAAATTAGGATATTGGACATTCATCTTGAAAACTAATCAAGAAGTGTTTGTGGTAAAAATAATCCATTAAGCAAAGATTAAATCAATTGGACCCCACACATGTGCTTGTGTATCTTTTGATCATATGGTTTTCATGCAAACATTGGTCTTTTGGTTTTGAATTACTCTTAGAGAAAAGCATGTTCTTCACTATCTTGGTCTTATAAACAAGGTTCTCCTTAGGTTCATTTCAGATTAAATCAAACACTTCATCCATCCCCAAATATTTATCATCTCCATCTCATAAACAACTTTGGAGCTTTAAAAATATCATTATCTAGACTTGGGTACATCCTTAAACCAAATCAAAATCACTTGTTTAGTTAGGTGTGTTTGGATGAATCCTTCCACACACACTTAGTTAAATTATCACCTCTTTGAACAAGTTCATCCTAAGATAACATCTAACATCTTAGGGTTTACCAATTCATTATCCAAATCAAACCAATCAAAATCAAACCCTAAGTCTAGCATTGATCCAAAGTTCCTAAATGTGCAACACCCATATCATTCACCCCTTTCATCATTCATCTCATCATTGGTCCTAAACACCTTAGAGGTCAACAAGGTCAAAACGCTAGAAGAACATGGAATATAAACTTGCTCCATACATCATGAGTAATCCAAATCAACTAAACTATCAAAGCCTTACAATGCCAATTGATTTTCAAAACTCACATTTATACAATCCGTACATGAGATCATTATCTCCTACAAACATTGATGGTAAAACAAATGTGAGTATGCCTAGTCAAAAGTTTGGAACACCTTTCCCGATGATAGATTTAAATCCAAGACCAAAATTACAAATCTATCAACCAAACAATCAATGCATGAATCTTCAAGCAAACAACATCATCCCACCAAATCCATGTATGCCAAGTACAAGTTTTCCAAACATGAGCATTTCAAATCCACACTTCGCAAACTTTGGGATAGATATGCTCCCAAAACATACAAATGTTGTTCAAAATCCAAACAAGATGATAACGAATCCATGTATTTATCCAAGTCAAGGTAACACCATGCAAAATCAAAGTTACCTAAATCAAGTCAATGTGATTCCCAACCACAACAATGTTAAACTTCAACCCATAATGCCAAATTTGAACATCATTCCAAATCAGAACATTATCCAAAATTATTTTTTCCATGATCCCATCACTAACTCATTTGACTACAAAATCCAACGAAAATATTCGACAAAATATGTATAATTTGATGTATCATTGGGTGCTTGTAAAATTTGATGTGTAATTTTAAATTTTTTAAAATTTTATCCCTGACATTCATCGAAATTTTGATGAACCTGGGTTTCGTCAAAATTTTGACTATCAGTTTCATCAAAATTTTGACAAACATGAAAAATAAGAAAAAAATAAAATTGTGGTTGACATAAAGAAAAGTGAGTTCATTGATTTATTGCAACAGTTTTTTTCTCTACTTGAGACAGTTTGTGGTGAACTAAGGATGATTTTCTTGGGAAAAATCAGAAAAAATTCAAGAAGATATCATCAGGTTGAGGGTAGTCATTATCTTTTTGTAGAATTCAGTTGTGAAGTCAAATTTGTAGTTTCAGGTTTGAAAATCATATTTTAAAGCAACATCTCATCAAATTTCATTTTTAGAGGTTTAGGGTTTTGAGAATTTTATGTCTAGATTTTTTTGTGTGGAATCACCATAAGACCACAACCAAGGAACAAATTCTTGTGACTATAATTATGCGATCCATAACTCTATTGGTCATGTGGCATAGTTGTGCTATAACAAATACAGGATGCATTCATGTGTGACCCAAGTTTAATGTGGCTATATTGTGATAGAAATGGAGGAACTCATATAATGTAGTTAATTCAGGTTGTATAATGTAGGTGTCAATCATCATTGGATGCATTCAGGTTCTCTCAAGTTTAACAGGTTACGATGTAATTATAGAATGATTTAAGAGTGATTACCTCTTGCTGCAATAAAGAGCTTATAACTCTGGTTGATATGCAGAGTGGTTGTGTTATATCAATTATGTAGTGCATTGAAGCACAACCCATATTTAATGGGATATTCTAGAGAGTGATCAAGATTTTCTAAACCTTATGAATGTTACTTAAAAGTGTATAGCTTAAACTACAAACCAAGTTTGTTACATACTTGAATGCAATCTTGGGTTACCGCAAACTCTAATAATGTGATCTGCTAATAACCATTATGGAAAGTATTAAAGCAAGACCCATGCTATATAGGATACATTTCCATGATCAGGTTTACATACTTTAATGATCAAACACAAGATTCCCACACACTCTAGGATACAATCCAAGATCAGACCACAACTTTTTCAAGACAACTAATTTTCTGACCCAAGATTTAAGGTTGTTTTTTAACACCAACATAAGCATTGGTAAGAGCATGATTAGGGTACAAACCCTAGGCCTTCGTAGAAATATAAACAATTACTCTAGCAGATTAGTGAGGTTGCAATACCAGAAAGATTGAGACATTGTAGCTAATAACAAAATCTTGCAATCTAAAGATTGTAGCCAATAACAAGCACACTATGTAGCTTAGTGACATTTGTAAATGCAATCTACTAAGAAGAATGGACAAAATAATTTGAGATGTGACATTCAAAAAAGAGGTTGAGTAGTGACAAGATAATAAATCTCAAACCTTGCATAGTAAAGTGGAGATTTTAACAATGAGTTTCCTTACCCCCTTGCTGACCTTAAGGGTTTTTCAAATGCTTTTGGTAGTGTTAGACAAGGAAAATGCAATCAGGGAATGACTGTCCAAATGAAGTAACAATGATAATCATAGGTTCACTGTTTCTTCTTAGCCATTAATGTATAATGGAGGTAGTGGATTGCATGTTTGAGAAGTGTTTTGAGACTCATCAAAGATGGGAGAATAGTGAATAATACCTTGTGGACTGTGAAGTAGTGTCAATAAGGTTGAAGGATCTTAAGATCTACAATACCATGAAACAATGAGTCCCCTGTAGTAAGTAGGAAGTCTATAGGGCATAGTTTGATTTTATAGAAGGATGCTCATGAAAGGAATATTCAAGTGATAGTGAGTGAACTGTTTGAGATTGCAGCTAAGTAAGGTGCAATAACCAATCTTAAAGGAAGTTAGCAAGGCCGTAAATGTGCAAGAAAATCAAATCGTACATAACAAACAATTCACAATGTTATCTTGTATATAATGCCTTGAGTTTGAAGACAAAAATCTCATTGTATCTTCATGATGAAAGTGGTGACCTTAATGGTCAATCACCGACAACCATGATTTTAAAACATGCTATTGTGCTTATGAGGAAAAATTTTGAAGCAAGGCGTTGAGTGGTGGTTTGGAACAATGGCGTATGAAGGACTTGTTTTATAATGAGAGATACCTAGCTTAAGACAACGCTCTTAGAAGAGAGATTGAAAGTGATTATGGAACCTCAAGGGTTACCATGAATGATTAAAAGCTTAAGATCCAGATCTATTTAAAAGCCAATACCATGAAGATTTTAAATATGTCACACGTAAAGCCCTAGTAGTCGAGAGTAATGAATATAGTGCCAAAGAGGATAGTGTGTCGGGGAAAATTTAGAGATCTCTCTACATTATCTAATTACGGTGGGAAATATCGCCATTTATTTATTTTAATTAAAAATAAATCATTCTAAACCCCATATAGGGATACATTGATACTCTTTAAAAGCCTCTAAAGGAATTTGAGATTATGCAAATATATGTCATAAATACCTAGATTACAAATAGTATGGAACAATGTAAGATTTGTCGGTGCTGCAGTGTGAATGAGATAAGCAACAATGAATCCTATGCTTCCTTTCACACACATCTCCTCACCATTCTCTATCATTCTTTACTAAAACACTTCTCCATTTTGGCGGTCTATGCTTGAAAATAATGTTTTGACTAAGGTTTTAGAGTATGTTTATTAAAATGAAAACTCCGTTCTGGTGGGCTACGCCTGAAAATAAGATTTTGACAAAAGTTTTAGGGTATGTTTATTAAAGTTTTAGAGTATTTTGGTGGGCTATATTTTTTATTCTTTAAATGATTTATTCAAATGGATTGTGACTAAATAAATGACCAACTATTTAGTCATTTTTATTTATGTGACTAAATAATTTTTAATCAACAACCAAACTAGTAATTTATTTTACTCATTTATAGTCGAAGTTAGTAGTGTAACAAGCGAATTTAGTCATTTTAGTTGTTGTGACTAAATTTTAGTCACCTTAGTCATTTATTTTCCAAATTTACTAGTGTGTTTCTTTGTGCCATTAGGCTCTCTAATGTTGAGGGTCTCTAGGGATAAAAGTTTCCTCACATAAGAAGTGACATTGCATCTTTTAACTAAAAGGATAAATCTATATCGACATTAGCAATGATGATTCTCAATTTGTTGGTCCCAGAATGGTCCTTCGCTTTCCTTACTAGCTCTCGCCACCCTCCATCATTGTAGGAAGTTTATATCAAGTTCAATATTCATTTTTGGGAGTCTAATGGTTGGAAATCATAGTAAAATAAGAATTTAATAAGTTTTGGAATTAGCATTTTAAAGTGTTTTTGGGGTCATTAACTTTAGACTATCTTCTCTTTTGCAGGGGTGGTTGCATGCCAAATTTTTTTGGTGTAAAATATCAGAATTATTAGATTTTGTTACCTGTCTATGAATACAAATTACTGGAGTGTGAGTTTGATATTTTTGAAGATCTAAATATTGAAGCTTGGTAAAGAAAAATCATGTTAGATAATATTAGTGCAGAACAAAATGAAGAGACACTTGCTAGATTGTGGGCTAGATTGAAAAGAAAGGGTGATGGGAAATGTTATTGTCCCTGCAACAATTGCAAGGGCTTAAAGACGAGGTGAATTTTAATCACAACAGCTAAGAAACATTGTAGGTAGCATGGTCATGTTGAAGGGTGGCATGATTATCATTCATTGGTAAGTTGTTCATTATATGTGTTTATATTGATTGAATTTGTAAATGTTTATATCATTTTAACATTAAATATATATATATATATATATAATCACTTGATCATGATCACATGGTTTATTTTAGAAGTTCATCATTATTATAAAGGTGGGCACCCTCTAGGGTAGATGTGATATGGATTACCATGGCCCGAAGAATGTGATTTTGCAAGCGGACAAACATGGAGCTGTGAATATCGAAGATGAAGTTAATGATCCTATGTAAGAAGATGATCATTTGCTAGAAAACATAGTTGAAGATGATGGTATGAATACATTGATCCATGAGACACATTTAGGCGTAGCTTCCATCATGATGTGATCAAGATGATGACTTGATGATGTTCAAGATTTACCTGTACTTGAGAAGACATTAGATCCCCTTTATGAAGGCTCCGAAACAACTATTCTCTCTGCTATATTGTTGTTGTTGAACTTGAAGGTTATGAATGGTTTATCCAACATAGCAATCTCGTAGCTATTAAGGTATGTCATACATGTCATCTTTTTTCATCTATTTTTGTTGTTAGTTCATCACTAGTAAATAAAGGATGAAATATGTACCATTAATATTCTTTATATTAAATTTTTTTTTTGTTGTAGATTGATTGGTGAATTTTTGTTACCACCATCAAATATTTTACCTCACTCATACTGAGATTTATCTAGCATTATGAAATATATTGGAATGGAGTATCAAACAATAGATGTATTTCTCAATGATCATATTATATATCATAAACAACAGGAATTTGCAACAGAATGCCCAGAATGTCATATCAGTAAATATCGAACAGATCAACTAACAAAAAAGGTGCCTCGCAAGGTTCTTCGTTATATTCTCTTATTCCATGTATGCAATGATTATTTAGGTGCGAAAGCTTAGTGCAATTTATGGATTACCATGCACGGAATAGAAGTGGAGATGACATTCTTCAAATGCTTGCGGATGGTTCTACATTTAGGGACATGGAGGAAAAATGGCCACACTTTAAAGAAGAATCTCATAATCTCAGGATTTCATTGGGATCGGATGGTGTCAATCCATTTGGAGAGCTGAGATCTATTTACTCAGTGTTTCTTGTTTTTGTTATCAACAATAACATTCCTCCATGGATGTCAATAAAGAGGGAGCACATAATGTTGTCAATGATTGTTCTAGGTATTTGTTTACATCAATTTTTCTTTAGCGTGGCGTAGCATCTCATTTGTCTTATTTGTTTGCATAATGACATATTTTTTTCATTCAATAGTCATGTACATTAATTTATATATATTGTAGTAAATGGTTATAATAATTATGTAATGTTTATGCTCATTCAACTAGGTAAGTGCCAAGTTAAAGATATGAATGTATATATCAAGCCTCTTATCGACGAGTTACTAAAGTTATGGAATGGCATCACTATGTATGACGTCTCCAGACCAATAGGACAAAGACAATTTCAATTCCATGCAATGCTTATATGGACAATTCATGATGCCCCAGGGCTAACACATTTTTGTGGTGTGTTATAACGTTTGACTACACTTTAACAATATTTAATTTGATGAAGTAGATATCATGCATGTTTTTAAAATAATCTATTCATTATATATAATTATAAAAATTGACATATTTAATCCAATTATATATAATCTTGCAGGTCTTCAAACAAAGGGAAAATTTGCATGTCCAATTTGTGGTCCCAAGATGAAATCTCGTCGTTCAACAAGTTTAGGAAAGCAGGTGTTTGATGAGTATAGGCACTTCCTCCATAGAAATCATAAGTATTGAACTACTGAAAAATATCTTTTCAATGGAAAGAAGGGAGCTACATTAAAACCGAAGGTGGCTTACCTAAGCCTATGGAAGTTGGAATATAATAGGGTAATCGTCAAGGTTATACATGAGATCAAATTGTTTATCTATCATATATGATATATTTTGAATTTATATTTTTATATTGTGTTGTGTTTACTCATGTTGTAATTGACAATGATTGTCGTTGTTAATTTGTTTAACTTATATGCTTCATGAGGGTCATCAAGGCATTAATGGTCGGCTTCCACAGGGACTGAAAAGTTATCCCAAATAATTTAGTAGGTTTCCCTACTATGAGCAGCTACAAATTGTCCATCTGTTTTGATACAATGCATATCAGAGAAAAAATATAACAAAAATGTTGTGAAAATATTATGGATGGAAGCATGAAAAGAAAAATTATCAAAATTTTGTAGTGACATTTAGGAAGCCAATCATGCAATGAAAAATTTAATTCAATTAAATAGAGATGGAGACCAAATTAATATAAGTGCCCTTCCTTGGTTATTAATAGAGTAGCAAAGCAATGCTATAAAAGAAGTCATACAAAAAATTTGATTTCCCACAGGATTTGCTGCGAACATAAACAATATAATAACAAAGAAAGGTGAATTTAGGTCAGGGATG
>VDFB02162834.1:0-12901 GCA_007258455.2 Sequoia sempervirens
AAAAATGTGTTTAATAAATCAAATTTGAAAATAATGTTTAAAATTTAGATTCTAAAATGGAACATTGGAAAATAGCAGTACATTAATTTATTAATTCTTAAATAGAAAAATGAAAAATGCATATCAAGATTTGATGATAAATATAAAATATCATCGACAATTTGGAGTTTGAAATATGATTCATGAAATACAGTATAAATACCTAGTAACTACTAAATATATTCCACTTTCCAAATCATCTCCTCACTCTAACCATGAGATTGAGTTTTGTCATGATTTTGGTCTTCATTTTCTTCACTCTACATACATCTAGTTAACTACAATTCATCACTACCACTACATGTGTTATTCATTGTGCCACTATGGTTTGAAGTGTTGCACAATCCTCTTCTTTCATATATGGACCTCTAGATTGTAAGTACCCTTTCAAAAAGAAAACTTTGAATATCATACCTAGTTGTATATATCCTCAAGTAATTTCCAAATCCTTGTCTAGTTTGTTTCTTATCTTTGATTTCAAGAACTACAATGCATTGAAAATTTTCTCATCCTCCACCAACCTCCATATCATGGTTTGACATAAATCAACAATTTTAAAATTTTCCAATATCGAATCACTTAATATTTTTCTCTTAGGGTTTCCCAAAGCTTTGTTATTGATCTATCTTGGAAGGGACTCTCCATGAGTTTTAACTGTTCCATCATTGATGTTGAAAAATAAGATGATTACTCTATAATCTTATATTTGTTTATAATTCCTTCTATTTGTTGTCCTTTGAATTTTGAACTTTAGGAAAAATGATTGACCAAGGTCTTTGTATTGTTATGAAAATGTTGGTTGATAGTTGACCAAATATTGAGGATACACAATGGACATGGCTTCAAATCATTCATCATAAGGGAATCAATCTCTAATCTCTAAGGAAAGAGATCTTGTAATACTCTTTAAAGTAGTACTTATAGAATTAACAATGTTATCAAAATATTCCCTTGTAATAATTAATTCTTTGATAGTGTACCTAACCCTGGTAAAATAGTGCATTGGTATCTCATATTTGTATAGAGACACATAACTACCTACTTGCATTAAACTATAAAAAATTAATAGGACTTTTCAAATTTGTCATCAATTTTGGACTTATAAATGATTGCTCTAATAGATATAGATTATCGAGGGTCATGCATACTATTTTGCATAGTTTATTATATTTTGAAATATATATAGTTTTTTCTTGGGTTTTTTCACAAGAATGATCATTTCCTCTAGCGTGGGAGAATACCAAATAAATTTAAGTTTTTTTTGTCACTTAACCTATATAAGAGGTTAGGTTGTTTACTGTATGGCTATTTTCATACATTGCTCCAATCAAGGATTGATATTTTGAAAAACTCATTATGTTAGTCCATGCAACGAGATCCATCTAGTATCAAAATCCTTAAAAAGATTTCTTTTTGTAGTTATTCCCTTAATAAAATATTGAAGTTCCATAAACCATTTGGGAATTTGGTGCAGGAGCAACATTGATTGAAAGTTGTCAACTCATGAAGTTTTTGTCTAGGCTTTAGTTTTTGGCATGTTTGGCATTAAATAAGGTCTTGAAGACCATTTACAAGTGTAATTATTCTTTTTTGATGAATATTAGGCATCTAGGAGTTCAGAAGTTTAAGTCTTCAAAAAAGAATGCAAAATATGGAAAAAGTTGCTTACAAAGTTGTAAAGTTGCTAAAAATGTAAAAATTGCCTTGTAGAAGAAGACCAATGGTCTAAAGATTTCAAAAGGAAGTTAAGGGAAGTTAGAAGGTCATTTGGATTGGAAAAAAAGGATAAATATATTGTATTCCATCATTGTAGAGAGTTTTTTTGAAGATTTGAATGAAAAACACCAAGTTCCAAGTCTGATTTTTCTAGATTTCTAATTTTTGTTAGCCTTTCCAGCACTGTGCAAGCCCGTACAAGGGTGTATTGATTAATTTTCTTCTTGTTTCAGTTAGGGACATGTGTTAACACATTTTTTCATTGATCTTGAACATCTTACATTGCTTTTGTAGTGATTTTTCTTCAATTTCATTGTTGTAGTTGGGTAGCCTTGTTTTAAGGGTTTTGAAGTTCTTATAATGTAACAAGCCCATTCCACCTACTATTGAAGATTTATCTCAGTGGGATGGGCACATAATAACTATTTTGGGTGTGTACAAGGTCTAAGAAAGCTGGGGAGATCGAGGAGTGTATTGGGCATGAAGCCCTATGTAGTTTCATTGGCATTTAGAGGGAAATTGGTGGCTACAATCATGAATCTAATAAAGGAATGTTAGAGGAGGATATTTTGTGAAATTTTGAGCATTTTTGGATGGAGCCCAAGGTTTCTGAAGTGGTGGAAGAGTCTAAGAGCTTGTGGAAGTAGGTTTTCCAATAAAACCCTAAGAAATAAACTAGAAAAGAGGGTTTATGGTTTTGGGTGTTTTGTAGATCGTACTGGAGTGAAAATTGAGGAATATGGGTTTTTGATATGTGATAATTTCTTCCCCAATATTTGGTATATTTTGGTCAAGTCTAGAGAGGGGTCCCTTTGTAAAAGTGGCCTAATTTGAGGCCTAGAAAGTGAAAAATTCATGTTTTGAGTAGTTTGGTACAAAAAAACTATAGGAGATTGTTTGATATGTTGTAAGGTTCAGTAATGGGTCCTTTAAATGGATCTATTCTTGGTTTGAAAGGGAGTGATTGTGGAAAGATACCCGATTTAGTGATTTCCTAGTGCTACAAGGGAAAAGAGTGAATTTGAAGAGATGGTGAGATTTTGATGAATTTATGATTTGGGAATTGTGATTACTAATTGGAATTGTGTTTAGTGAGATTCTAGGACATCCCCTATTTCATCAAAGTGGTATCAGAGCAAGGAAGTAGTTCCTTGAAGAAGAAAGTTGCAGTTTGGAAGGTGAAAAGACAAGCTGGGAAAGATGCCTCCAAAGGCCAATGCAATGGAAAAGGAAATAAAAGAATTGAAAGAGATTTTATCACAGAAGGATAGGCTCTATAGAGAGTCACAAGAAGCCACCATATCCAATATAGAAGCCTTGGAAAAGAACTAGAGAAGAGGAATGGTGAATGAAGATAAGAGTGATAAGGAAGATGAAGGAGAAGAAGGAAATCCTCCAGTCCAGAATGATGAAGATGATTTAGATCCTAATTAAAGGAGAATAATATAGAGATGCAGAAGAGGTAGTAAAAGGGTAACCCTTGCCTCAAAAAGTAGAAAGTTAATTAACAGAGAGAAATGCTCCCCTTGAGGATAAGATGGATATAGTAAGAGAGTTTGAAAGGATTGATGCCTTAGACAATTTGAATTTAAAGACAGTGAGAGGAACAACAAGAGGATTAAGTATGAAAAAAGTTAAGAAAAGGACAAGCTCTACGCCGGTGGAATTTTCCAAGAGGGGATAGATTCAAGAAGGTAGAATCTGGAAATATATTTCTTAGGATAGGATGAAGTGATAGCAAAAGTTTAAAATCAAATTTTACTAGAGAGACTATATAACTGGACTTTCCATGAAATTTGCAAGAAAAGAGTCTAAATTAGAGGAGATGGTCTTGATGTCTTATACTGAATAATTCCATAGATGCATAATTTATATCACCATAGAGATGGGATTGAGAAAAATTATCCATATATTTGAGTGAAAGCAAGTTTGAACATAGAGATGAGAGTGGATTCAGACCCTCCTAAAAGACAAATTAGAGAGGAATAATTTCAGAGTAAACATTAAGAAGACAGAGAGTGGCGGATCAAAAGAAGACAAGAAAGGTAAGGAAGGGGAAGAGATAACATGAATAGAGGTAGAGGCACAAGGAAAATAACTAAAGAACAAGATAGTGCAAGAAAGAACAAGGAACAAGCACCAGAACCAAGAGGAGGATGGAGAGGTGGAAGGACAAGTTTCATACCAAGAAGAGATTACAATGAGTTTGTAGGTATATATTATAAATGTGGCAAGTATGGTCACCCATTTTTCAAGTGTACAAAGGAGATTGGATCAACTTCAAGTGGAGGAGATAAGAAGAATGAAAGAAGAGCACAAATTGTCCAAGAGGAGGAGGCAAAAAATTCAAATTCAAACACTCTACATGCAACTCCTAAATTTGGTGAGATGTTGATAATGAGAAGACAAATTTTGAAGTCCACAAAGGAGAAAGAGAAAATCCAAAGAAGATCCTTATTTAGGACAGCTTGCAGATGCAAAAATAAGGAATGCAGAGTAATAGTTCATTCAAGGTGCTCTGATAATTTTGTATCTAGTGAAATGGTGGATAAGTTGCATTTGGAAAGAATGCCTAGAGAAAATCCCTATAAAGTCTCATGGATTAGTGATCATCAACCTATAGTGGTGAATGAGCAAGCTACTATTAATTTCCAAATTGGATAGTATAGGGATCAAGTAGTTTGCGACATCTTGCCAATGAATTTTTGCCATATGCTATTAGGAAGGGTCTAGTAGTTTTATAGGTTAGGCATATACAATGAGAGGAAAAACACATACACAATTGAGAAGGATGGTATAAAATTTGTCTTAACTCCATTGGATGAAGAGGAGAAAGAGCAGGGTGAAATCATCATGATTGGAAAAGGGAGATATGAGTGTGTGATGAGAGAAAGGTAAGAGGATGGTTGGTATGGCTGGGGCCAGGCTGGAGTTAATGTGCGTCTCTCGATGAAAACCAGTCAAATGGGAAAAAAGAATCGCACTTTATATGGAAAGAAAAATCACGAGAAATTCCATCTACTTCAGTCCGTCGAATGATTACAAAATTTCAAAAAAGCTGGAAAATAACCGAACAAATTAAAATAAGATCAACATAAAGAGGCAAGTAGGATTTCCATATGGTAAATGATAAAAAATGCAAATTAGATAGTTAGAAACTATAATAGAAAAAGAGATTTTGAAGAGCCCCGGAAACCAGAAAAAAAAAAAAAAGAGTAGAAGGACAGGTCGGAATGTGAAAGTGAAGGAACAATAAAGTAGAAGATAAAAATAGAAATATAAGTAATGAATAATGGATGACAAAGTAGTAGAATGATTAGATTGCTGATGAACCTAGGGACCAAAGTTTATATAAATGTAATTCCGGTGAGAGAAAGTCTGATTCACTGAGTCCCAGCGGTGGTAGTAAATGCAAAGATACAGTTGACAATGACAAGAAGGTAGATGAAAAGAGCATTGGATAGTGGTCTAAACAAAGAGTGAAGAATGAAGTGTTGGAAATTGATGAAGGTGAGTGTATAGGGGTAAAGTAAGGTGATAATGTAGTATTTGCAAAAGGAGAAAGTAAAAGACACCCCACACATCAGTATGGCAGAATGCAGCAAGAAACAAATGAAGATGTGAACAAAAATGAAAAGGGTAGTATGAAGCAAGACCAAAGTAGACCCAATAAATACAAACCTGGAGATCAAAGGCATGGGGAGTACAAAGGAGGACCAGTCAAGTTAATATTTCCAAGAGACTTGGAAAATTTCAAACTTGGGGTGTATGGTGCAAGAGCACCATTGATTGAAAGTTGTCAACTCATGAAGGTTTTGTCTAGGCTTTAGTTTTTGGCATGTTTGGCATTAAATAAGGTCTTGAAGACCATTTATAAGTGTAATTAGTCTTTTTTTGATGAATATTAGGTGTCTAGGAGTTTAGAAGTTTAAGTCTTCAGAAAGGAATGCAAAATATGGAAAAAGTTGCTTACAAAGTTGTAAAGTTGCTAAAAAAAATGTAAAAATTGCCTTGTAGAAGAAGACCAATGGTCTAAAGCTTTCAAAAGGAAATTAAGGGAAGTTAGAAGGTTAGTTGGCTTGGAAAAAAAGGATAAATATCTTGTATTCCATCGTTGTAGACAGTTTTTTTGAAGATTTGAATGAAAAACACCAAGTTCGAAGTCTGATTTTTCTAGATTTTTTTATTTTTGTTAGCCTTTCCAGCACTGTGCAAGCCCATACAAGGGTGTATTGATTAATTTTATTCTTTTTTCAGTTAGCTACATGTGTTAACACACTTTTTCATTGATCTTGAATTCCTTACATTGCTTTTGTAGTGATTTTTCTTCAATTTCCTTGTTGCAGTCGGGTAGCCCTATTTTAAGGGTTTTGAAGTTCTTATAATGTAACAAGCCCATTCCACCTATGGTTGAAGATGTGTCTCGATGGGATGGGAACATACTAACTATTTTGGATGTGTACAAGGTCTGAGAAAGCTGGGGAGGTCGAGGAGTGTATTGGGTATGAAGCCCTATGTAGTTTCTTTGACATTTAGAGGGAAATTGGTGGCTACAGTCATGAATCTAATAAAGGACTATTAGAGGAGGTTATTTTGTGAACTTTTAGCATGTGTGGATGGAACCAAAGGTTTCTAAAGTGGTGACAGAGTCTGAGAGCTTTTGGAAGTAGGTTTTCCAATAAAACCCTAAGAAATATCCTAGAAAAGAGGGTTTATGGTTTTGGGTGTTTTGTAGACCGTATTGGAGCACCCAATTGAGGAATTTGGGGTTTTGATATGTGTTAATTTCTTCCTAAAGAGTTGGTAGAGTTTGGTCAAGTCTAGAGAGGGGTCCCTTTGTAAAAGTGGCCTAATATGAGGCCTAGAAAGTGAAAGACTCCTATTTTGAGCAGTTTGGTACAAAACAACTATAGGAGATTGTTTGATATGTTGTAAGGCTCAGTAATAGGTCCCTGAAATGGATCTAGTCTTGGTTTGAAAGGGATTGATTGTGGAAAGATACCCAATTTAGTGATTTCCTAGTACTACAAGGGAAAAGAGTGAATTTGAAGAGATAGTGAGATTTTGATGAATTTGTGATTTGGGAATTGTGATTATTGATTAGAATTGTGTTTAGTGAGATTGCAGGACCTCCCCTATTGCATCATAATTTGAAAAAATTATGGCTCATAGACTATATCTTCAACTTTTGATATTGTATAAAACTTGCTCAAAATTTTAAATGCTAAATTCATTCTATGGGTCATGCAATGAATGGTAATCATGTATGGTGAAGAAGTAGTTTGTAGTTTTACTCCTATGACCTTGCATTACTGAAACTCCATCAACCCCTACATGCACCAACTTTTTTGGTAATTATGCAATAATTCAAACCTCCAATTTCATCCAAATATTTCTTAACTAGCTCAAATAGATTTTGTGATGTTACATTCTCCTTCATTTTATAAACAAAGAGAAGATGAGGTTGGCATAATTTTATATCTATAATATACACATGCATACATATCCAAGAATTAGTATTTACCATTGCAACTTCATGTAAAGATAATGTAATAAATGTTGAATCTTTTATTTTCTCTTGTAAATCTTATTTTTCCACCTCAGCAAGACAACTCGCCCATTCTTATCCATTATTTATTGACAAATGTGTGTTAGAAAAGTTAGGAAGACCCATAAAAGATAATAAACTATTATATTCTACGTTGTACATGTCATAGGACACCCTCTAGTCAAAAAATGAAAAACAACACTCAACTAAATAGTTTTTATCATTTTTGTATCTCCCATCATCTTTTCAAATTAAGCTTCATTGAACCTTTAGATGAAACAAGCTTCACCTTTGTTTTCCATCTTATCACTGATTTTTCCTTTTCATCTATGATTTTTTTCATGAACTTTACCAATATTTTTTTCTATAGTGTCAAGTTTTAGTTGCAACTTTGTATCTCTACAATATTTACAACTACAACTATTACACTTGAAATTTTTTGTAGGTCCATCTTTTTTTTCATCCTCCACTAGTTCAATTAATGGGTACTTTGACACCCAATAAATCTAAAAATTCCTTGTCATATCCCACTCACACCCCATTTTTATTTATCTTTTTTTCCTTCCCTATAGGATCTACATCTTATAACTTTTTGAGGTTGATTTATTTATATTATCATTCTTGGTACCCTAGGTATCCCTTGGAACAACATCAATGGCATTGTCATCCAAGACAATGAAATCACTCTGACTACCCTAGGTATCCCCTAAAACATCATTTGTGGCATTATCATCCAAGTCAATGAACTTATTCTGACTACCCTAGGTATCCCTTGGAACATCATTTGTGGCATTATCATCTAATTCAATTAACTCATTATGATCTTCATCTGAGGTATTTCCTTGTTTGTTAATATATGGTACAAGTTTTGATTGTGTAGCTCCGTATGATGGATCGTAAACATTGCCAAAGTACAACATTATGTTTATGCATTTTGATGACCTCGCTTCACTACTTTTAGAAAAAAATACTGCTTGATATCTCTCATGAAATAAGATTTGTAAAAAATGTTTTTTGTTTAAGAAGGAATCATAGAATATATATCCCTAAGCCCTATATGCCTCCCTACTCAATATCATCTATAAGAATGAAGTAAAAATGGTAAAGAGATAAATAATATTATAACACTATAAAGAAATGATCATTTACCTTTAGGTTTTCAATGAGCCGCTAATTCGTTTAGTTGTAACTTTCCTATGATCTAAATCAAGAGCTTTGAGCTAAAAAATATGTAAAATATTAATCAAAGTTTTAATTGTATTTATATCAATCCATATTTGGAAAAAAATATGGAATTTTTAAATGGTATATTAATAATTTGTTGAATCTTGTGTGATTATAAAATGGTGCATATAAATGTTGAGTGAATTGGACCTCAATAAAACACATACATTATAATTTTCAAGGTGATTATGGCCCTAGTATTAGCATGGATTTATAATGGTATTAGAAAATGGGTCTGCACACATTGTGAACTTTAATAGTATTTGTAAATATGTGGGTGTTGATGATGTTTTGCCACGGTAACAACAGGACAAGATACAAGTATCTATCTCTCTTGAAAGGAAAAACTCTATCCAACAAGACTCAGATATAACCCCAAGGTCTCTAATGTCAAGTCTTGTGATATAAACAACTTTCGATTGATAATGTGAAATGTTGAAACAATCACAAAGGGACCTTACTACAAGCAAATCTTGAATCTTTAACTTATCAAATCTGACAATGTGATGATACTTCAATCCTAAATCTAACCCAAATCATAAAGAAATAACAAAATATTATGGTTTCAAAGAGATTCCTAAATTTAACTAGTCCTAAGATTAACAATGCAAATGATAAAATACTTGAAATGGACCAATGCGGCTCATAAAGCGATTCATGCTTAACCCGAGATGAACACGCAATCTTATAGAAATAGTACAATCTTCTAAGGCATTAAATATTTTTAGATCATGTACATTCATTCAAAACAACCATATTGCAATTGAAATGAACAAATATCCTGAATTGAACTAAGCACAATAATGAATATGAAGCCAGGGCTAACTTTGCAAAGCAACTAACAATTAGCTAGCTTCAAAAAGTATGGACTAGAGATTGCTACAAACACTTCAAGCATCAAACCATAAACACCATTGAATCATATCTAATTCTAAATATAACTTATTCCAATATTTATCAAGCAATCTCAAAAGATAGAACAACAAGAACCATGCAAGATAAGTCAACATAAGAGAGATCACCAAAGAACAATGTCTTCAATTGTATTGTATCATCCAATAATAGGAACAATTCCAATGTTCTGTGTTACAACACTTGCTTCAAAATGAACTAAATCCTAGCTCTAACTCTTGCTATATTGCTTAATTCACTTCAAAATAAAACTATCTAGCCCTTTCAAATGAGGCACTAACTCCTATTTATAGATATTACATCATGTGTCGACCCAAATAGGGTTATTAAACAATTGGCCCCTAAAAAAATTGAAAATAAAGTATGCATTAAATGCATGTACTCCATCCAGGTTGGCCTAGGATCTCCAACATAGCTCAGTCCAATGCATTTGAAGGAGGAAGACAAATAGTTGGGAAGCACAAATTCTGATAAGGCATTGTATTAACTGCTCTCCCCTTTGTCTTTGTCTCACTCCATTTTATCCTGCACCATCAAAAATATCCTCTCCAAGTTGGCTATAGGTGGAATAACTAATACTTTAATTTTCCTTTCAATGGACTTAATGTCCTCTCTTGATTGCTTTACAACCTTATCCCAATCCACCTTCATAGATTGATACTTATCCATAACTGTAATATATGTGGCTGCATCATCTAACTAATGTTCAATGATTGGGTCCTCATTAACTGGAGAATATAGATCATACCACCATTTTCTCAATTGCTCCAAGTTCAAATGTTTTGGTGCAAACCTTTTTATTGATGTCATAACTTCAAAGAAATAAATGCACTTGTTGTAGAAATCAGTCAGGGTGTCCTCAATTTGTTTCCCTTGCTTATGCACCTTCTTTAAAACCCTTTGCCTTATTTTCAAAACTTCAAACCATTCCCAGGGTTCTACAAATTTGGGAGAAGGGATAATTCCATCACTTACTAGTTTGTCTTCAGTATATTCCATGATGGTTTTACTCTTCTGCAACAAAAGGTCCACATCCTCCTTATCCTGAGCTAGTACATTCTTTAACCACTCTATTGATCTCATAGCGTCTCCACCAGTTTATAAGATGTCTTTGATGGCATTATCTCCTTTAGCTTGCACTCCCTACAACCAACTAATTGTGGCATGTGTAGTAGTTTTCATTTTCTCCAACTCAGTTATGGTCTCTTGTGGTAGAAAACTTGTAGCATACGATGAGGGGCTGATGGATTGTAGGGGTTTCATCAAATCCTACAAATAACTCTTAGGTTTATCATTCTCCTTCTTCAAATCCTGCTTAGCTTGCACCTCTTTCTTTAATCTATTCAAAATAGCAGCACTGGAGCCTTCAAATTCTTCAACTTCTTGCATCATAGAAGTGGGTCCCAAGCTGATAGTTTGTACACTATAATCCTTACCAATCACTTCATCTTTATTCTTGTCTAGCATCGAGGTGGCAATGTGAATCACTTTGTTATTAGCTTCATCTCTCTCAATCCAGGAGATAAGCTTAGCTTTCTTTTTTCCTTTTCCTTTTCCTATGTTTTCCAATAATTCATCCCAATTGGGAGGAGTATCATCCACCATAATTTTCTTACTCTTTAACTCCTTATCCATCCAACTTGGAATAGTGGAATTTGATTGTACATTACCTTTCCCAACCACATCCTATTGAACCTTGGGTGCATCCTCATTCAAATTTTCATTTCAGGCATCTCTTCGATCCTATCTTCACCTCCTTTATCATGCTCTTCTTCTTCATGCCCTAGCAAAGGAGTCTTTATTGGATTTTATTCTCTATGTGGAGGCCTATCCTCTTCATTTCTTGTAGGTGAATCCTCATAAGTTACTAGAGGAGACTGCAATATCTTCTCTATTTCTCACTCTGTGCTATAAATTTCACCTTCTTGGAATTCTTCTTCTCCTTGATCTTGGTGACCCTCTACCTCTTTAGATTCACTTGGTTCATTATGAGCCTGATGAGAAGGAGGGGTGTCATCATGCTATTCCTCTACAGGGGTAGCTAAAGGAACATCCTTCCCTTGCACACTATCCTCGAGAGAAGGAGTTCTTGATCTTCGTGTGTACACTTGTGTCTTTTCTCCCAAAATTTCCACACTTACTACTGGTGGGTCGACTTCATCCCCTACCTTAGAAGTTCCTTCTCCTTCTATGAAAATCTCACTATTCTACTTCTTTTAGGAATAGAAGCACTACCCTCTTTACCTTCTTTCTCAGCTTCATCTTTTGCAGATTTCTTTAACTTTGAAATGTGTTTCCTCTTCTTAGCAATGGGTTTTCTTTGCTTCTCTGCCTCCTCTACCCCTTCCACCTAAGCATCTTTAATCTTTATCTTGAAAGGATAGCTCACCTTAGCCTTACCTTTAGGATCCCACTCAATTGACTCTTCAGAGGTGGAATGAGACCCCAAGTCTCCCATTAGGTCATAAGTGCATTGAACATCCTCACTTTCCAACTCCCACATGTTGTGCTTGAGCCACAACTTAGTGTAATTAATCACTGGAGTCATTATCTACTCTAATTCTATTTTCTCTTCCTCCATCCAATCTATTTCTCCAACTGGTTTATCCTTCATAGCTTCATAGTCATGGCCCTGAATCAAATCTCCATCATCCTCAATCTCATCTAGAATGACCTTTATGTTGTATAGCTAGACCAAGTTCATGGGTAACCTGGAAGACTTCTTTTTTTTGATTTCAAACTCATCATTATTGTTAGCCCAATAATCCTCTATATCATCCTTATGGCTGTATTCCCTGCTAGCTCTTTTTTGTGCCTCACCAGTCCTATCAAATCTGGATCTCTTGGAATGGAAAGAAAAACCCAAAGTACTCATTTCTTCCTTAGAAGCATGTGCTGAATTAATAGAGGGTTAGGCCTCATTACTACCTATCCTCAAAGGAAAATCACCACCAAATCCTGTCTTATGTTTATCCTTCTTGATGATTGCATCAAAATCACAGATCTTCCTTGTGACCTCTAGAAGTATAATATGATCCATGGGATATCTAGGGAGTCGGTATGGAGCCCTCTGACAACCATCTATTCTGATGTATGAAAAGGTAGGGAATTAGATAAACCAAGCTCCAAACCTCTTGATTAATTCCTTGGAATTATCTAAGATCTGAACATGCTCTACACCTTGCAATAGCTTGGTGATGTACATGGTGAATGCATCATTCACCCTCCTATAACTTGTGCCACCCAAGTGCAATTGTGTGTATACCTCATAAATCACATCCTACCCAAACACATCCCTTGTGCTTAACCCCTTGTATGGATGGAACCTTTCAAGTGCATAGACCAAGTAGGAGGTCATTGTGAAGGTCTTTGTTCGCAGGAAATTGCATATTTGTTCATGTATCATTGCACTTATAATGCCTACCCAATGGTAGTCAATATTCTGCTCCACCCTCACAATGA
>VDFB02162835.1:0-46849 GCA_007258455.2 Sequoia sempervirens
AACCCTAATAGATATGGGTTTTCTTTGATAGATTCTACTTAATTTCCTATGCTTTAATTTCTAGCACTGATGAGCCTAGGACTATGAAAGAGGCATTTAGAATGTCAGATTCAGACTCTTGGTTAGAAGCCATGAATGAATAAATGGCATCATTAGAAAAGAATGATACTTGGAGTTTGGTGCCCTTGCCTGAAGGCAGAAAAGCTATTGGCTGCAAATGGGTATTTAAAAGCAAAATAGGTCTAGATGGTAGTGTGGAAAATTATAAGGCGAGGTTGGTTGTGAAGGGATATTCCCAGGTAGAGGGAATTGATTATGGAGAAATATTTTCTCCTATAGATAAGTTGATGTCTATTAGATTTCTTTTGTCACATGCAGCAACATATGACTTAGAAATTGAACAAATGGATGTGAAGACAACATTTCTTCATGGTGACCTTGAAGAAGAAATTTTTATGTCCTAGCCTAAGAACTTTGTGGAAAAAGGTAAAGAAAATCTGGTTTGCAAGTTGAAAAAATATCTGTATGGATTAAAACAATCTCCTAGAATGTGGTACCATAAGTTTGACACGTTTGTTTTGTCATTGTGATTTGTAAGATCAAAATCTGATCATTGTTTGTAGTACAAAGCTGAAAATGATTGTGTTTTTATTATTTCTCTCTATGTTGATGATATGCTATTCATAGGCAATAGTAAGTTAATGATTTCTGATCTAAAATCTCAGCTATCTACAAAGTTTGAAATGAAAGATCTTGGTGTAGCTAGTTATATTCTGGGAATGGAAATGACCATGGACATGAAGAGTAGAAAACTTTGGCTTAGTTAGAGTAAGTATATTAATATTGTGCTGGAGATATTTTGTATGACTAATTGCAAGCAGCTAGTTGTTCTAGTTATGCGAGGGGAATGAAGCTATCACATTTGAAAACATCCAAAATCTCCCTCTTGAGATAGAAGACATGACCATAGTGCCTTATGCTAGTGCAATTGGTAGTTTAATGTATGCAATAAGTGCAATGCAAAGAGGCGGACATTACTTAAGCGATTAAATTACTTAGTTTCCTTATGGGAAATCTAGGAAGGACACATTAGGATGCTATGAAAAGAGAGTTTAGATATCTGAAGGGTACTTCAGAATATGCTTTGTGTTACCATAGAAATTTGGTTGAATCATAGAGGACTCTTAGCATTCAAGGTTATGCGGATTCTGATTGGACAGGGGACATTGACAGCTCTGAAGATCCACTAGTGGATATATTTTCATGATGAATGATGGTGTAGTTAGTTGGATGAGTAAGCAGCATGTTGTAGTCGCTTTGTCCACTATAGAGAAAGAATACATGGCAGCAACACACACTTGTAAAGAAGCAATCTAGTTAAAAAATTTGTGTTCTAACATTGGGTTTGGTGCAGGGAAAGTTACAATTTATTGTGACAGTCAAAGTGCTATTTGTTTGGCAAAAAATCTTGCTTTCCATGCCAGGATGAAACATATTGATGTGCAGTATCATTTTGTATGAGATATGGTGGAGGATGGAAAGGTCTCTTTAGAAAAAGTGGATACTCTTGAAAATTTTGTAGATGCATTGATGAAACCAGTGAGCACAAACAACCCATGAATTTTAGTA
The DNA here is from genome assembly GCA_007258455.2 of Sequoia sempervirens. Classification (NCBI taxonomy): domain Eukaryota; kingdom Viridiplantae; phylum Streptophyta; class Pinopsida; order Cupressales; family Cupressaceae; genus Sequoia; species Sequoia sempervirens. Next base: position 1,630 of record VDFB02162835.1, read on the forward strand.
GTTTTGTTATGCTCTGGAGGTGTTAGTAAGATCTTTGTCAAATGGGAGATTGTTGGAAAACGTGCCTCAAGCTTACTGACATGAAAATCCTGAAAGAGAAAAATCGGTGAGACCATCTGGAATTCTTACCAACTAACAGTTGTGTTCAAATGTTCAAAGTTGCTGAGACTTTGGTTCTGTCTTGCCGACGGGAGTCATCGGAAAGACATGTCTATCCCTATGAAAGTTCTATCTCTCTGCCTGGGAAAACTTCTTGCCAATGGGTTGATTCCTGGTGAACATTAGGGAGACCCTTGGCGATGAGTGGCATCGAGGAGAGGCATGAACCTTTCTTATGATCTCTTGCCGATGGTTGTCTCGCCGATACTGTGTGGTATCACTGCTAGATTAGCATTTAGTATAAGCTCTTGCTAATAGCACTTGTCTCGCTGATAGCTCTGCATGATGAACATTAGTGTAACATAAAGTTTCTATAAGACTCTTAGCGATAGCGAAACTATTGTTGATAGATCTGTAAAAGATGGATTTGTGTTCGGTATGATGTCTCACCTATAGTGATGGTTTTGCCGATAGAGCTACATGAGTTGAACATCGGTGTGAAGTCTTAGCGATAGTGATGGTTTTTCCGATGGTTCTGCAGTGGATATTGATGTGATGCCTTAGTGATATAGTGATTCTAGGAGACAGGTTTGAACTTGATATGACTCTTTTCGATGGTAGTGACTCTTGCTGATAATGATAGTTAGGCATTTTGGCATCAGGGAGACACAACCTTGTGTCTCATCGACATGCAATTCAGTTTGAACTTCTTTGACCAAACGATTTTCCTACATGGTGTGTTCTAAACGAATGAGCGAAGCGGAAGGAGAACCGTTGGCAGTTGGACTATTACGATTGTTCCTATGAGGGAGATGAATGGACTATGAGAGAATGGATTACTCTCAGGAAATGGCAGATGATGATGAACAGTGTGAGATAATTAAAGTGTTGCTCGATTGAACACGAATTGTTCTGAGTGAATTCATTGGATGTTTCTGAGAGCTATTGTATACAAGATTGATCAATAAATGTGTTACTATAAAAATTGACATCAGAAAGTGAATTTGATCTCTGTATGTAATTTTCTTTACTGTAATACAAAGTCTTTTCTTGGTGTGGTTGGTTTTTCTCCTGTAAGGGTTTTCCCACATAAATCTGGTGTCCAATTGTGTATGCTCATTTCTCTGTTATATTATTCTTTTCAATTGTATCTTAATGAACTATAATTGTAAAGTTTAAAGTCATATCTACATTCTTCCATGAATTTTTGACGTTAGGAGAGTTTATTCCGCACCTAATCTTTCCTTACAAAGAATAGGATCAACACAAAATAAATGTAGAGCACAAACCAGAGCACATTCTGAACACACACATTGTTCTATCTTCACTATTTCTTGAAAGAACTTGGTAACTCATCATATTAGCACACTTGCAACACCATAAAGATAGCTCCATGTACTCACAACATCTCTACAGTATCTCAACTATACATGCACAACTTGCAATAACTTGTTTCCTTTCTTTGCAACAACCTATGTTATGTTTATATCAATGAAAAAATTAATGACAACACCACACTTACTCATTCATACTTGAAACAACCCCCCCCTTTTCCATTGATGGAAACACATGATGTGAAAAAACACCAAAGACACAATACACATTCTCCTTTATTTTCTAGATTAGACAACCTACACAATATTCTTGCAATCTCTCTATCTCTCCTCCTTTCAACTTTTTATTTTTCACATGACTCTCTCTCCCCCTTTGACATCAATGGAAAAGAATGAAAAGTATCATCACTACCCCTTAGGAGTGCACCCACATCTCATACTACAACAATGATACTTCCTACTCCCCCTGAGGAGTAGACCCTAGTCATCAGTCTAGAAAACTGAAGAATATGTAGATCCATTGGAATGATGCACCTCCATGTGCACCTAGTTCAAAGAAGGAGGGAAAATAATCCCCTAATTATCCCAGAGATACTCAAAAGTATCCTTCAGAAGAGCCTTAGGAAATATATTAGCAATCTAATCCTTTGTAGACACATACTCCTGCTTGACTTCATCCTCCAATACCTTCTCTCTTAAGAAGTGATATTTGATAGATATATGCATTTTCCTTGAATGTATTGCCAAATTATTTGAAATATTTATTACACTTGTATTATCATAGAAGATGGGGATAGGATCATCACACAACACTCCTATATCCTTCAATGTTTGCTTCATCCATAATACCTATGTGCAGCAAGATGCTGCTACAATGTACTCAACCTTTGCAGTGGATAAAGAAACTGAATCCTGTTTCTTGCTTAGCCATGAAACCAATCTTCCTCCAAGAAATAATGTACCACCACTTGTACTATTTTGATCATCCACACAACCAACCCAATATGCATCAGTGTAAGCACTCAAAGTAAAATCAGTATCCTTAGGATACCACGGGCCATAATCTGGAGTGCCTTTTAGATATATAAATATCCTCTTCACAACTGTGACATGTGTTTCTTTAGATTCTTCTTGAAATATGGCAACCAAACATACTACATGCATGATATTTGGTCTGGTAGTAGTAAGATATAATAGTCCACCAATCATAGATCTATACATGCTCTGATCAAATTAGGAGAATCATCATCCTTATTTAGTTTGCATCCAGTCACCATAGGGGTACAAACCAATTTGGAGTCATCCATTCCAAACTTCTTCAACAATTATTTAACATACTTTGATTTCCAAATGAATATTCCCTTATTAGTTTGATTCACTTGAAGTCCAAGGAAGAAGTTCAACTCACCAATCATAGACATCTCAAACTCTTTTTACATCTCCTCTATAAATCTCTTACACATACCCTCATTTCCTCTGAAGATAATATCATCAAGATACACAACCATTATCAACATTTTGTTTCCTTCAACTTTGAAATAGAGATAACTGTCTGTGGAGCCTTTTTTAAACCATTTTTGTGTCAAATACCTGTCCAACCTTGCATACCATGCTCTGGGAACCTGTTTAAGTCCATACAATTCCTTTTTCAACTTAAATACCATGTCCATTTTATCTGATAACTGAATCCTTCTAGTTTTTCCATGTACACCTCTTCTTCTAATTCTCCATTTAGGAATGCAGACTTGACATCCATTTGATATACCGTGAAATATTTGTGCACAAAAAATGCCAAAAACATCTTAATAGCCTCCATTCTTGCCACTAGGGAAAATGTCTCCTAAAAATATATTCCTTCAACCTATGAATAACATTTGCATACAAGTATTGCTTTGTTTCTTATTACTTCACCATTATCATTCAGCTTATTCCTGAACACCCACTTTGAACCAATTATGTTCTTGTTTACAAGTCTAGGAACCAATTCTCGTGTCTGATTTTTCTCTATCTACTGCAAATCCTTTTTCATTTCTCTTACACATTCTTATCTTTGCATGCTTCACATACTAATTAAGGTTCTATCTTGGAAAGTATACACAAATTTACATCAATTGCTACCACTTTGCTTCTTGTCTTCACACCTTCACTTTTGTCTCCAATTATATGTTCTACAAGATGATTTTTATGTACATATTTTGGATTCTTAGAAGTAGATTCCATAGCTTCTTCTTCTTTAATCCGTTCTTCTTCTTCCTTATTCTCTTCTTGTACTTGTTCATGGATAGGTTCATCTAGTTCAACTTCACTTAATTCAACTAGTGTATACATATCTTCATCAAATTTTATATTTTCACTTTCAACTATCTTTCTCAATATTTTATTGAAGCATCTATAAGCTTTTCTATTCTAGTTGAATATCCAAGGAAAATGGCTTCATCACATCTTGCATCAAAATTTCCAAGGTTCTCATCATCTACTTCCAAACACCTTAAAGTACTTAACAGTAGGAATTTTTCCATTCCACAGTTCATAAGGAGTCTTTGTATTATTACCTCTAATCTGAACTCTATTAAGAATATAAATAGCAGTGTGAATTACTTCTCTCTAGTATACATCAGGTACATTTTCCTCTTTCATCATAGTCCTTGCAGCCTCTTGAACAGTCTAGTTTTTCCTTTCTACAACTCCATTCTGCTAAGGAGTTCTAGGAGAAAAAAATGTCTCTTTATACCATGCTCTTCACAAAATGTATTAAACTCATTGGAAGTGAATTCTCCGCCTCTATAAGACCTTAAACATTTGATTCTCAGGTTAACTTCATTGGCTACCCTAGCCTTGTACACTTTGAATCTATCTAGAGCTTGATCTTTCTCCCTAAGAAATGTAACCCATGTCATTCTAGAGTAATTATCAATCAAGAACATAAAATACCCATCACCATTAAGAATTCCTATTCTTGTGGGACCACAGAGGTCTGTATGAATCAATTCTAGCATTCTGGTAGTTGATTGCTCTTTTCCTTTAAAGTTGCATCTTGTTTGTTTTCCCAAATGACAAATTCTAAAAACAATATTGGTGGGATTTGTAATTTTAGATAGATCCTGGACTTCTCTTGAACTAATCCTGATCAGATTATGAAAGTTTATGTGTCCCATCCTCCATTTCCATAGCCAACTTTCATTAACTTGAGATACAAGGAACTGACCATCAACACCCTTAAGCTGATAAATGTTCCCATATGTTCTTATTCCTACAACTACCGTAGTTCTGGACCCTTTTTTGATCTCACAAGTGTTATCCTAAAACACAAGCTCAAATCCTTTGCTACACATTTATCCAACACTCAAAGGATTATTCCTTAAGCCCTTAATATAATAGACATCATCAGTATTGTGTTTTCCATAAAAAATAATTGTTCCTTTTCCAACAATCTTTGCACCAGAATCATCTCCAAACATGACTAATCCACCATCATACTTTTCAAGTGTAGTAAACTTACTTTTGTCTCTGGTCATATGATTTGAACAACCACTTTCAATTACCCAATAATATTTTTCTTGTATAGATGGAAGGAAGTAACCTAAGTACCTTCCATCTCATCCTTCTTAATTTTCAGACCACATTCCCTTGCACATCTTCCAAAGTTAATAGACATTGATTTATTCTCTAAGGCTAAAAACATAAATTCATCATTATCATCCTCAAAATAAGATTCATTATCATAAATTCTAGCATCTTCTCTAACATGGTACAATTTCTTGAACTTCTTATCCTTCTTGTCTTTATTGTCTCTGCTCTTCTTGTGTACAACTCTATTTGGACATCTTGAAGCATAGTGACCAATATTTCCACAACTAAAAAATTTGAAAGATAACATACCTTTGTACTTACTAGTACCTTTCTTCAACTTCCTTGTAAAATTTGGTTCCAACTCCTCTGATCCTTCACTATTCGGATCATCTTCTATCTTAGTGACTTTGAAGGTTGATTTTGTTTTCGCCTTTTCTTTTCCAAATTTCCTCATTTCAAATCCGGAAAAGGTGCCAAATAGTTGCTATTTAGTGAACTTCTTAGGATCATACACTTCCTCAATATATGAGACCTTATCACTGTAACTCTCCAGTAGGGTCACCAAAATATTCTCCATTACATCTTCATTTATCAGAGTACCACCTTGATTTTTTACTTCATTTACTGCAATATCAACCTTCTAAAAATAGCTTGCAATATCTCCACCTTCTTCCATTTTCAAGTTTGCATATTTGCGCTTAGTTGTTAGCTTCTTTGACAATTTGATTCTATCATTTCCTTCACAAAAATCTTTCAAATTTTTCCAAACTTCATAAGCAATCCCCAAAGAAATAAATTTTGTCCACTTAGTCTTAGATAAAGCACTATAGATTGCATACCTTAATTTTTCATTTTCCTCATAGGAAGAAATCTCATCTGCAGAAGAAGGACCACTTGCTAGTGCAACATATTTTGTCTCAACAGCTTTCCAAGTCTTGTAACCAAAAGATATCAAGTAACCTCTCATCTGCAATTTCTAGTCATTGTAGTCAGATCCATCAAACATAGGGATTGGCAATTTGTGCACCATCAGATCTACCTCAAGCAGTTAAGCTTTTCTCTAAGGAACTAAAGCTCTGATACCAATTGTTGAAAGGTGCACAACAACTAAGAGGGGGGGTGGATCAATTGTCACCAATCACATCCACAAATATCAAAACATCATTAAATCCACATCCACTTTAATTTTTTATTAAATATGACTATGAAGTACAAATAACATAAAGTAATATCAACACAAGAAACACCAGATTTATGTAGAAAACCCAATAAGGGAAAAACCATGGTGAGGATTAACTCACAATATAAAGTAATAGAAAAATCGATTACAAAGAGGCTCACTACCCAAGAAGGAGGCTCACTTCCTACATATAGGACTCACTATCCAACAAGGAGGTTGACTGCCTACAAATACAAAAAGATAAAAAAAAATCCAGCACAACAACTTGCACACATCCACAACCTTAATCAGAGAATTGTAAACACCATCAACTCACTGCTTTCTGGAGTCTAACACATTAAAGTACTACTGCCTCAATTCACTTTCACACACCTTTTAGTTCTCTAAACTTGTGGTTTCATTGTTACATCCAATCCTTTACATCTCACCTTGTATTTATACCATCTTCAACCTTAGAAATTTTCTCTGAGGTTGGCTACACACACTTCATATTACAAATTCAAATTAGGTCAAAAACTCAACATTCTTGGGGTGGAAGAGAATAAGAGAAGACCAAAAAAACACTTAACCAAGACCCAAATCAACATCTTGAATCAAGCACACACTTCCTTAATTGATACTTATCCTTTGCATGACATGTAGACACCAAGTCGGCCAAACCTAATGAAAACACCAATGGAATTTGAAGTACACACTTCCAAAACAAGAATATAACATGCTTCATCATATGCTAGAACACTTCTCAGATGCCTTCAGACTCATCTGTTATAGCTACAACAACCTTCATACACAAAATATTGTCCATTAGTCCATTTGCATTGTATAGACACACACAGAAACTCTAAAACTAGTCTTTTGGAGCACCAAACCATGAATGATAGAGCATAGATAACATCATTACAAACCATCTTCTAGATCTACAAGACTAGAAACAAACTAGCAGAGGACTGCAGAGAAGATATATTTCTCCCAGTCACAGACAAACAACATTTCCAAATTAGTTCACACACTGGTGAACACAACTTCCACTCTTCAACAAACCAAAAGATCTAATATAGGATATATCACCCAAGGATGCCCTTAAACAACACTTCAAATCAGTACAAGAATAAGATCAACATAGAAGAAATGCAGAGCACACATCATAGCACATTCTGAACACACACAGTTCTCTCTTCACTATTTCTCAACAGCACTTGGTAACTCATCATATCAACACACCTGCAACACCATAAAGGTAGCTCCATATACTCACAACATCTCTATAGTATCTCAACTATACATGCACAACCTACAATCACTTGTTTCCTTTCTCTACAAAACCTATGCTATGTTGACATCAATGAAAACATTAATGACAACACCACCATACTCATTCATATTTGCAACAAGATTGGACATCATCATTCTCCCATTGAAGTCTTAGATGATTCTTCTGATAGTGGAGCTGAAACTGATTTAGGTTACCACCAGTATCTCATGGCCATCACTAATTTGATTTATTATGAGGATGAGGTGGTGATGGCTACTCTACTTTCAATAGGGAGACTAAGCGGGTGAACTTACTTTTTTGCTGACAAGGGAAAGTAGCACCCATTCCCTTTCTGATCTGGTGCTTGATTTTTGGTTCTTTGTGCTAACTTGCTTTCTTTGGCTGGTGTGTTGTGATGTGGGTCTTTGTTCATTTTTTCCTTTGGTGTTGATGGTGACATTTCCCAGTTTGGCTTGAAATTGCATGTTTTTGATGTTGTGATAGCAACACCTTTTGAAGAATGGGGGTTCTTCTTTGACTAATGGTTTTTTGGAGTTTTTATTTTTGCTTTCCCCTATCCTACAAATGATTGCTTGTAGTTGATTGGAGAATATCTTTCACATTCTAGTGAAATTCATTTTGAAATTGAAGTGAAATGTAGGTCTAATTCAGCCCAATGTTTGTTCCTCCCTTGTCTTATAAAAGGGAATTCAATGCTGATTACAAAAGAGAGGTCAGTGGGTTGTTTTTCATTGAAGGGGTTATACACAGAGAAAAAAATGGATACTAAGCTTTCTAGAAATATGTTTCAGTGATCAATTAAGTCGATATGTATGTGGTTCTTTGATAATGACAGTGATAATACATATAGCAGAAGAATATAAATTTTCTACGTGTTACTCTCCTATGTATAGGTTATATAGACTATGAATAATATAATCAATGGTTGTCTTATTTTTCTCTATTCGTTTCTGTGACATGAGAAAATGTTGGTGAGGGTTGATTATGCTTGACTCATGATGAATCGAAGCATAACTTTTCCAAAAAATCCTACATCTACAAACAAGATAATTCAAATTGGAAATATAAACTAAGCATTTAATTGAAAATGAAAGATACAAACTAGAAAAAAAATAGTGAAATTCCTAATCTAGCCCATTTGAAATTTATCCTATTTTGGAATTAGTTTCATGTTGACGTAAAACAATGACCCTTTCCCAATCTTATGATCAGTGAACCTATTTCAGTCGATTTTATCGAAGAGAATCAATGAAACTGTTGTGATTGATATATGAAAACCTAGTTTATGCTAAAAATGAACATGATGCAAGCTAAGTTACCATGATTTTATGCTAAAAAATGCACTAATTATGCTAATTTGCTAAGTTAATCTAAGCTAATTCCAAGTTAAAAGATGGAAACCCTAATTTATAAACAAGCGAAGATGGATGCATGGAAGCCATTAATGGATGCTCGAAGATATGATGCAATTAAAACTAACTAAAATAAGCTAAAAAGTGAGTAAATATGAGAGTATGGATGCAAGTGAATTCAACAACATACATTTGCAATTGAAAGATGGATCCATTTATCTCCAAATAGTGACCTATTTATAGGAAAGAAAATAAGGAATGAAGGGTTGAGATGGAAAATATTAATCAACATGATGGAACTTCAAATTTTTGTTCTTTGTGTTCTATTTTTATCCCACCTTATGTCTCTAGTCATCTATGGTGTTTGGGAAAAAGCCTAAGGTTGGGGTTTTACCTTTGTCTTCATGTAAAACCCTAATTTTCAACTTAAACCTTGGGTGGGATCTATTTGGCCTTTACTTTTTGAGAGGTTTTTGAAACAACTTAAGCCCCATCGCTTCATCTAGGCCATACCCCTTTTTTGTTTTATCATTTTATTTCCTTCGCTTGAATTTATTTTCCTAAGTCTTGGATGGTCTCATGCTCCCTCATTTAAGTGAAAACTTATGTCATTGTTTATCATCGGCCTAGTGATGTCCCCTTATTCCTTTAATAATTTTTTTTATTTTGCAAAGGGACAAGTTCGCATAACCGTAGATCAACCATCGTTTGATCTCAGTCATTCCCTGTTATCCCGTGATGACCCCACCACATTGTTTTGGTTGATCACGATATCATGGGCGAGCGCCACATGTCTCATTTGGTGAAGCCAAAGGGATGATAAAATACTTTGATACATCTATTTGGTTTTAATACTTTATGTAGCAGGTTACTAAAGCAGTCATGATATGCACATGTTTCAAATCAACGAAGATGTTATAATCTCGGTAGGAAAGGTGCTCGATGGTTAGGAACAAAGCTATAAACATGTAGTATGGTGGGCCCCTTGTTGCCACGATGGAGATTGTGCCAGTTTGATTTAAAGGCAGCCATTTGATGATTTGACCAAGTTGAAGGATTGACGGCTTGTATTTGAATCTGCATCAAATGCAATTGGATCCATTGGTGCAGTGCGCGAGTAAGCTTTAATGGTAGACATGAAATTTACTGGTAGTGTTTGATCGAAATAAAGTGATTATTCTCCTACTTTTATTGTGTCATAAAGAATTCAAACATCTTTGCAGAGCAGTCTCAAGGCCAAGGATGAAGTTACGAGTTATTGCCGCAGAGATCTGGGTTTCTGCAAACACAAAGTCATGAGTTGATTTCTGTATCTTCTGGTTATTCTGAATTCAAATTTGGGGGAAATTTGTTGTGTGCTTGTCATAGGGATTTTTTATAATTTTTTTAGGGCTATAAGTTAATTGAATTGTGGGAAATTGAAAGGTTATGTTTTGTAATTTCATATTTTGTTTAGCCCTAGTTTGTTTAAAGTTTGAAATAGCAAGGAATCCCTAGTTTACTCAAGATGGCACTGACAAAGCAACACTCTGGCCAGATTGATTATTTAAGTAGAAACATATATGATGATTTCTTGGATCAATTCCCTTGTCAATGAATGATAGGATAAAGGGATTGGTTTTGATGAGAGGAAAAAATCTAGGGGAGGGATTAGTATATAATTGTTCCAACATAGCCGATGCTAGGGTTCCTCTTACTAGTCTAGAGATGTTTAGATTATGGTTTGGATAGAAGAATTTTCCCCACCCCTTTTCTAATGGTTGGATGTATGATATAGGGAGGTTGGTGGTACCAAATTTTTTCCCTAATATAGACTTGCTTCGGGCAGTGGCTGCAAGATATGACCCTGTCACATGGGTGATTCGAGAGAATGATGGAGAAGTTCTGTTAAGCATCAACAAAGAGGAATTCCCATAGGTTTTTGATCTGAGTGAGCCTAGTAGGTTCTTGGTTCCTATTGATCTTGAAGAGATGAAAAAGGAATATGGGAGGTTGAAATCACTTTTTTTCAAAGTGAAGCTTCTACCACCTCATTTGGCTAGGGAAGGGGGTTCAAAATTCTATATTAGCCCTAATGAACAACAACCTTTCAGACTGAACTACTTTGCAAATAATTTCTTGGCCAAATTTTTCTCATTGTACCATATTTTTGGTTTTCACCTGAACACAGTGATGCCTATTACTTACATGTTCATGGGGGTGCAAATAAAACACCCTAATTTCTCAGTGATTTATGATTTTTCTTCTTTGTTGGTAGAAAAGATACATGAAGGGTTGTTCAAGTTGTAGAAAAATGATACAGGCACTCCATTCTTTTGGTATTCCATGTTAATGTATATGTTTTAATATAAGAATGTTGAATTCTTCTCTGAGAAGATGGAGTTAAGGCAGTGGGTTAATGGAGAAAGATTGCTAGTGCAAGTGTGGACTGCAAATTTATCATGTAACAGGGAGAATCCTAGTTATGTGCTTTTTGACAATTGTTTTGCTTCTAGATTGAAAGCTAGGCTGATGGTAAATATACCTAGGATTCCTGAGGAGTTGCATGATTTCCTCAGACCAAAGGGGAGGAAGCTAGAATTGAAGGTTTTCCATAACTTGGGTGATATTATTCCATACCTAGTTAGCACTGTCTTGAGGCTATATGGTTTTCAAGAGACCCCTCATATATTGCCATACAATGTACCACCAAGAGTGGGATTTGAAGAAGTTATGTGGCATATTGGTTGTATCCATGAGGACAACCTTACTGGGAAAGTTAAAGGAGCATTTTTCTCGGATTATACTGTGGTGTCAGATTTTATCTTTTCGAAAGGAGGTTGGGTATGCTTTGGGAAATTTTTTGAAGAATACCATTTGAGGTTTGGTCCCAAGCGACAGTATGATCCTGAGGGCTTCTTTTCTCTTTTCACAAAAAGGATAAAAGGTGGTAATTTTTTGCATGAGTTCAACTTCCTTGAAGACTTGATTGGAAATGAATTTGACCTAAATAGGCAGGAGTTGAACAAGGAGAAATGGGTAGCTTATGAAAAGCTATTTGCTATTGTGCACAAAATGGATCCAAAGTATGATCCATTGATGGAGTTGAATCCATGTCATAAGAAAATTAACTTCTTGATGGGAAAATTTAAAGAAATCATGGGCACCTTGATGACCAAGAAGGTAAACTTGGAGGAAAACTTGGGGATACAGGAGCAAGATCCTAGGCCAATTGAAGTGAGGCCAGCTTACCAACCTACAGAGAGATGACCTATTTACATAAGGAAGAGAAATGATAGTAGTGATGAGGAAGAAGAGGATAGAAAGGGAAATAAAATAATGAAATTTCCTACACAAAAAGTTCCAAAGCTCAAAATGCCTGGGGCAATTAAAATTATTGATTTGGAAGCATCACCTTAAAATATTCCCTCACCACCACCATTAGAGCCAAGCCATAAAAGGAAAAAAATTGAAAAATTACAAGAGGATTTGGTGGGTGAGATTGTTTTCACTGAATAGGACATGCAAATGGGTATGCCTTCCTCTCCCAGGTCGGTTGAATTGGTTCTCTCTAATCTAGATATGCAAGGAAAATGTGTACAAGATGCAAGAATGGAAGCATGTAAGGAGTTTCTAGATGATAATGCATTTGTAAAAACTCCAGTGTTCTTGCAACTAGTATGGAGAATGAAATTGGAAGAATATCAAGATAAATGCAAAAGGAGAAGAGAATTGAGACTTGATAGGTCAAACCAGGAAAATGATGATGAAGTGAAAGCTGAACTAATGGAAGATTTCAAGAGCATGAGTCCTGAGGAGGGGACAAAGCTGGTAAATAGAGTTGGTGTTTTGATCTTTGTAGAGAGGGACATTGAAAATTCTATAGATTTCAACGCTATTATGAAGTCCAAGCATCCCTTACAATATTCTAAAGAAGAGGTCAAGTTAGTCTTGCAAGATTCTTCCTTCAGTGAAGAGCACGATACCTTATCAATTTTGGCTTTCGCCCCTAAAGGGAGAAAGCAAAATGTTACTGATATTAACCCAAATTTAAAAGGAGGGTAGATAATAAAGAGAGCTTCGTAGACCTCAACCATAGAGGCTACTAATTTGATCGTAAATGTGGCCAAGTTGGCCCAAAAGACTATTGAAAGAGAGAAACATAAAAAGAAAATCCTAATGGAGAAGTACAATGTCATAATTGGGAAATATAGCAAGATGCAGCAAAGGAATGTTGAGCTGCAGACTGAGGTGGATAGGTTAAAGAAAAACTAGATTGGGGAGACATCAAGTTCTCTAGGGATTAGAACATTTCCTTCCACATCAAGGTTAGTGCTTCCTTCTTCTCCTATTGTTTCTACACCAGGGTCTCCTAGCCAAACTCCTTCCCTCAACCCTACTTTAGATATAATTGATGAAGAAATGGAATACTCTGGTTATCCTTCAAAGAAGTAGCTAATGTACAAAATTGTAGAGTTATAGGCATCTTTGAAGGTGACTGAGGAGCGAATAGTTTTAAAGGAAAGGGAGGTTGTAAATGTTGTATTTAGGAACTTAAATGAGAAATTTGATGACAGGTTTTCATCTATGTATTCTTTATATACTTTATTATTGAGTGCAATAAGCAATATTGATAGGGATTAGGAGGTAGTAGTACCATTAATTGAAAATTGGATCCGTAGGGCCAATGATCTAGATATAATGTATAAAGCATCAAGGTTTGATATAAATAATAGACCCCAATCATTAAGGTCTATTCAGATGTTAGTTAAGTCATTGCAAGGTTTTCAGACCTTATCGGATGACTTGAGTAGGAAGATCCGAGAGTTGGTGAAGAACTTTGATGATTGGAGTGACACATTGTTACCTAACATAATGGATGAGCAAGGAAATATCAGCTCACTCCAATAGTGGTAGGATCGGGCAAATGAAGTCATCAATGATCAAATTAGATTAATTTGTGATGACTCAAATTATGATTTATTGGTGAGTTGTATGGACAAAATCATTAGCACCAGTTCATTCTTAGTCTTTTGAAAGAGAAGGGAATCAAGTGGCAATTAAGTATACACTGTATAGTATCAAGGTGAATGAGGTAATCAATTTTGATTGGCCAACTAATGAGGAATACTAGAAATGGGTAAATGCATATTTAACTAAGGAGGAGTAAAAAGGAATAGGTTGTTAACGGTTGACAAGTCAGCTGTTGCAATTACAACAGATTCCAGTTTTGTTTTTGGTGACAGTCTTGGTGTAGAATTCTTGAAGTTTTTGTTGTTGCATCAACCATTCTTAGTGGACACGTTGAACAAGAGGATTCTTTGGGAAATTGTTGTTGTAACAAATTTTTGGAATGTTACAAAGTGGTCCAATTGGTTGGTGATGCATGTGCTTTCTGGCCTGATGCTTGTTTGCTCCTTCTTTTCCATAAGAAGGATTTCAAGGCCAGAAGTATGGGTTAGCAAGTGAGATATTTTGGGTCGATTCTAGGTGGAGTTGCAGAGAAAATTGTAAATTTTAATGGTTTTCGGGAAATGCAATTTAGATTTTGAGTCATTCTCTAGTAGGTTTTGAATTCATGAGAATTTGATGTTTTATGACAGTACTGGCATTTGAATTGAAATGATTAATTCAAACTCATGTCTCTCCATTGTACATGCATGTGAAATTTCAATAAGATGATCAAGGGTTATCTCATACATCTCACTATTGTGGTGTGTATGATTCTTATTTTAGCTTTAATTCAAGGAATTAATTAAAATGCTTGAATGGGGATTGTAGGTCGATATGTTTTGTATGAGGATTTGATAAGTATTATTAGGTTAGAATACATGTTGATGAGATTGTAAAGCAATGTTCTCAAGGATCTTATATGTTATGTGTTAAATTTTTCATAAACCCTTAAATGCTTATGAAGCTGATTCCCCCAATGGATATATGGCACTGATCTGAGTTGAACTAATTCATATGGTTCAATATTTGCTTGTGTTTACCTAGAGCTTGCTACAAATTTCAAATCAATGACTATCTTATATTGTGAAATGTATTGTAGTTATCTCATGCTCCAAATAGTTGATATTATTGATGAACAACCAATTCTATTCGGTATTATCCTATTGTGTTGAGCTATTTAATGAGATTATCTATTGTTGTTAATGTTGTTTATGATAATGGTGTAGAGGTTGTAAATTCATTAAGGGATCACCCTCTTGGGTCTTGTAGAGCCCAAAGTGTAGGAGCTCTTTAAAATCCTTGCTAGTTGGTCTAGGTCCTTTGAGCTACCCTTTATTGGAATTGGAAATTCCATGGTAGATTAGAAGACCAACTTGGTTATAGTAAAAACAACCAACAAAATGGAGACTCTACTGAGGAACTAATTGCAATATTTCTAGTCAGTGTGTCGGTTATCTATTGTGCATAGGGTCTTCATAATATTTCTATGATTTCAAGGTCGAACCCATGGTTTTGTGTTCATTTTTTCCATTTCTTCTATTTTCATAGTGTTTTGAGTCATTTAGTGAAGCACAATTGTACATTGTCAGTATAAAGTTCCAAAGGTCTTTTTGTAAGGAAAGTAGAGGTGCGGAAACAACTATCCTAACGTCAAAACCATAGGGAAGAATGCAGACAGTCCTTTTAATTTTCAAATTACAATCCAATTAAGACACACATGAAAGTTTTACAGAAACAAAAATAATACTCAAAGACAATGAACAATAGATTTACATGGGAAAAACCTTTCAGGAAAAAACCCACCACACCAAGTTGAATCTCTTTGTATTACAATAACAAACAATTACATACAATGCAGAGATACAACTCTCTGGTATCAGTTCACAATAGCTTCATTCATTTTTCAATCTCTTACAAAATTGCTCTCAATAATCCGATCATTTCAAACTCAGAAATGATTCCTTAAATCTTATCACATTCTAATTTTTTTTCTTCTGTTCTTCCTTATCTGCCATTGCCCCATCATAGAAATTTTCCTCTTGAGCGTTGATTTTTCTCTGCATACAGTTTAGCTCCAGCATTGCAACTGTTGTAAAAATCTAACTACCATCCATTTGAAATTCGCTTCCTCTGATTGGTTCACAAGGCTCCACATAGGATGATCAATTTGGTCAAAGGCATTCAAACTTTGTTGGCATATCAGTGAGACACTAACAGTGTCTCCCCGGTGCCACAAAGTCTTCACTATCGATATCATCATAGATTCCAACAGTCGGCAAGATGATATAGCAAACGCCATGAATCATACCGAATCCATCGGCATCCATTTCATTCCTATTAGGAAGAGTTTCGCCATCAACAACATGTTTTACCAAGCTTCACAAGTCACATTGATTTCAACTTTTCCATCGGCAAGACTTTTCCGTTCGCAAGAGGTATCACCGGGTCTCCTCAAGTTTCACTGAAGAACCTGATAGTCAGCAAGACATTCGTCTTCCACCAAGACTTCACTCTAAGCAAACATGTATTACCAAGTTGGAAAGACTTTTGTCTTTGGCCGAGACCTCACATTGAGCACTCATGTCTTACCGAGTCAACAAGACATTTGACCTTCGTCAAGACCTTTCATCAAGCTCTCATGTGATTCTGAAGACTATCAACAAGACTCTCCAAGTCGCCAAGACTCCATACTGATCACCTTGAGCTACTCCGATGACTTTATTTGTATCCTCATCAGTGTGACTTTCCATTCTCGCTGGGACATCTTACCAAGGCCCTTGTGTTAGCCTGATGATCTATCGGTGAGACTCCCTTTAGTTGATGGGACTTCATACCGAGCGATCAACTCACCCTGAAGACCCCAGTCGCTATGAGCCTCCTCGACACCCGATAAGAAAACAACATTGTCAGCCAGAGGTCTCCTACTCGACAAAAGGTCATAGTGAATGCTTCTAGTTACAATGATAACATCATTCGGCAAGACATCTGCTTTGTCTCGGCGATATGAACATTTCAAGAGAATTCAAAATAGCTAGTTAGCTAGACATGATTAATGTCACAATGACTTTACCCTCCAGGAGTTACATGTCAGTATTGATTGAGGAAAATATTCCAACAATCTCCCACTTGACGAAGACCTTACTGACAACTCCAGAGCATAATAAAACTACTAAAAATATGGGCCAAGAGGCCCATCGAACTGGCACACTACCTGTATTTGTCTGTGCTCACAGGGTTCATCAATGCATCTACAACATTCTCCATAGTATGCACTTTCTCCAAAGAGACCTTCCCATCCTCCACCATATCCCATAAAAAATGATACTATACATCTGTATGTTTCATCCTGGCATGGAAAGTAGGATTTTTGCCAAACATATAGCACTCTGACTATCACATTAAATTGTAACTTTTCCTTCATCGAAACCAATGTTAGAACACAAACGTTTTAACCAGATTGCCTCTTTACAAGCATGTGTAGCTGCCATGTATTCTGCCTCTATAGTGGACAAAGTGACTACAGCCTGCCGCTTGCTCATCCAACTCATTACACCACCATTTATCATGAAAATGTATCCACTGGTCGATCTTCTGCTGTCAATGTCCCCTGCCCAATCAGAGTCCACATAACCTTGAATACTGAGAGTCCTCTATGATTCAACCAAGTTCCCATGGTAACACAAAGCATAGTCTGAAGTGCCCTTCAAATATCTAAACACTCTCTTCATAGCATCCCAATGTGTCCTTGCAGGATTAGCCATAAACCGACTAAGAACTGCCACTTCTTAGGCAATGTCTCGCCTTGTAGAGACCATTGCATACATAAGGCTGCCAACCACACTAGCATAAGGTACACTGGTCATGTCCTCTATCTCAGTAGGAGATTTTGGACAGTCTTCAACAGATAGCTTCGTTCCCTGCAAAATTGGAACAACTAGCTGCTTGCAATCAATCATACAAAATCTCTCTAGAACAGTCATGATGTACTTACTCTGACTAAGCCAAATTTTTCTATTTTTCCTGTCCCTCGTTATTTCCATTCCTAGAATATACCTTTCTGCACCAAGATCTTTCATTTTGAACTTTGTAGAAAACTGAGACTTAAGATCATAAATCGTTAGCTTACTATTGCCTATGAACAACTTGCTCTCGTCAACATAAAGAACAATAATAAGAGACTTGATCACTTTGACTTGTAATACACATAGTGATAAGATTTTGATCTTACAAAATCTAATGACAAAATAAAGAAAGTGTCAAATTTTTGGTGCACCACATTCTAGGAGGCTGACAGCAGCCTAGGAATTTCTTAGAAACTTACACCGACTAGTCTTTCTTTGCTTTTTACAAAGTGCTCCGGCTGGGACATATAGATTTCTTCTTCAAGATCACCATGAAGAAAAGTTGTCTTCCACATCCATCTGTTCTATTTCTAGAGTCATAGTAACAAGTGAAGGCCAAAGTAATCTAATGAATGTGAAACCTTCTGGGAGAAGGAATTTCTCCATAATCAACAATTCAAAACTTCCTGGGAATAACTTTTTTGCAGCTTGACCTAAACTTTATATTTTTCCACACTACCATCTAGACCAATTTTATTTTTAAATAGCCATTTGCAACCAACATCTTTTCTGCCTTTAGGCAAGGGCACCAAACTCCAGGTATCATTCTTTTCTAATCATACCATTTCTTCATTCATGGCTTCAGACCAAAGGTTTAGATGATTATTTTGATACCTCTTTCATAGTCCTGGGTTCATCAATGCCTAGAAATTTAGGCATGGAGGCACCAAATTAGACTCTTGTCAGAGAGCCCCATGCCTATCAAGTTGCTTCCTTTCGTAGGTTGACCTCCCTCACACATCAATGAGGAGGAATTGGTTCTTCATCTTCTTGAGAACTTTGGGAGCTGCTTGAGCTTTCCAGCAATTATCCCGGTGCATTTTGATTTTTCAATTCCTCTTTATCTAGTGTGGAGAAGAATTTTTGCTACATCCTTTTTATTTTAGTTCTTCTCTGATTGTAGATCCAAAGTAGAAGGCTTCAATCATGAAGATAGCTTTTTGCTGTACCTTCACCAGGTCCTCGAGGTTTCCAAATCTCATATCCAACTTATGCCAGCCCTATAGCCAATAAAAATACACTTTAACTTTGTTTCCAACTTAAGTCTTTTTCAAATGGCACATATGCATATGCCTCCAGGTTAGAATATAGGAGAGGGCTTCTCTCTAGACCATGCTTCTAAAGGTGTTTTCTCAACAAGAGAAGAATTAGGAGAACTGTTTATCAAGTAACATGCTATAGAAACTGCCTCAGCCTAGAACTTCTCCAAGCCAACACTACTCAGCATACTTCGTGCTCTTTCCATCACTATCTTGTTTAACCTTTCTAAAACTCCATTTTTTTGTGGAGTGTAAGGTGTAGTTTTATGTCCTTTAATCCCATGATCTATACAGTACCTTTCAAATTCATCTGAACAAAACTCACCACCATTATTAGTCCTTAAACATTCTATTTTCCTACTAGTCTGATTTTCAACAAGGTTTTTAAATTCCTTAAACTGACTAAACACTTCTGATTTACTTCTAAAAAAATATACAAATGCTCTTCTTGAATAATCATCAATAAATGACACATAGTATCTTGATTTAGATAAAGAAGAAACATTCACTAGACCAAACACATCAGAATGTATATAATAAAGCAAACCAAAAGATTTGTGAGGACTGGAATAAAATGAAACACGGTGTTGTTTACCATATATACAATGTTCACAAAACTCAAATCTCAGGTTACAATCTCAAGCCCATACCAGGGTTTTTTTTTATTTTTCAAGGGTTTTAAAATTGCCCTCTCACCAATGGCCTTGCCTGTAGAGTGCTAAAGCGTTGTATTTTCTATTGGAAGTTTAACCTCCATTGGGTTTACATTAAGATGTTTCTCTATTCCACTCCATGAGTAGCTTTCTATGACTTAGAAGAGGCAGCTGTGCATTGAATGCTTTTGCATCCAACTTGGACGGGTACCAATCACAGGCACCTAGATAGCACCATAGAGCCTCTAGTCATCTTGACCATTCTAGAATGCTGACGTGCTAATATCATTCGGTAGCACAAAGAGTAGAATTACAAGCCCGGACTGGTATATGCATCCTCATTGATTCCCTTCACTCTTCTATCAGGGAATTGAATTCTGACTCTTCCAAAACCAACTATTTCCAAAGATGAATCACTTGCCAAATACACCTTTCCACCATCGTAGTTTTCATACTTTGTGAACCAGTCTCTATGAGATGTCATGTGGAAAGATGCTCCAGAATCAATCAGCCAGACATCATCTGATGCCTGTGTAGCCAAGGCTACAATGAAGGTGTCTACATCACTCTGAGAAGAATCATTTTTTTAGAAGAGGTCTTCTTCTTCTTCTTTTTCTCCTCCTTGCAATCCCTTCAAACATGACCAGGTTTCCCACAATTCTAGCATTTCACCTTGGACTTCTTTCGAGGAGACTTTGATCTCCCTTCTGATTTCGATCTGGATTTCTTGTCCTTCTTGCCTTTCTCCTTCGATCTACCTCTAATAGCCAAAGCCTCCTTTTCCATCTCAGAAGATTTTCTTCTCATCTCTTCTGACAACAAAGAAGCAACAACATCTTCCATCTTGAAAGTGGATGTCGTACTCCCAATAGCCATCACCAGATGATCCCAAGAATCTGGCAATGAACATAGTAGCAGTAGCATGCAGCGATCTTCATCTTCAATTTTCACACCAACAGATGTTGGCTGAGCAATCGGCATGTTGAAAGCATTCAAGTGATCATCAACAGATCCTCCCTCCTGCATTCTCAAAGAGTACAACTTCTTCCTCAAGAACAATTTGTTCACCAAGGACTTGCCTTGATAAATAGATGCAATCTTTTCCACACAAGAGATCTGATCTTTTTCTTCATGCACATTCAAAGAGCAGTGCCTTAATGAGGAGCCTTAATGAAAGCCCTTAAATTTTCTATCTACGGGTCCAATCCTTTTGCTTCCACCTTGCTTAGGGAACATCATTCCAAACATGAAGCCACGGATCCACGGTCCACTAGAGATCTTCCATTTTGAGTTTCCATCCTCAAAAGGAAATTGCTATTAATTCTCCTATTTCCATCTTCTTGGATGTGCTTATGCATCTTAATCTATAATTAAATTATCGTACCTCTACTTGACTTGAAGAAAAGAATTGACACAAAAGAGCCCAACCCACTCCACAAGGATAGCACAAATTTGGCGAGACTCACATTACCACTTGTAAGGAGGCAGGAGGTCTGAAACAACTATCCTACCATCAAAACCATATAGGAAGAATCACGGACAATTACTTTTAATTTTCAAATTCAATCCAATTAAGAACCACATGAAAAGTTTATAGAAGCAAAATAATGCTCAAAGAGACAATAATGAACAATAGATTTACATTGGGAAAACCCCTTTTGCAGGAAAAACCCACCACACTTAAAGTTGAATATCTTTGTATTCGGTAACAAACAATTACATACAATCACCGGAGGTCACAACTCTTTGGTATTTAGTTCATGAAGTAGCTTCATTCAATATTCAATCCTCTTATAGAATTCTCTCCTTGATCGATCCATTTCAAACTCAAAAAATTCCTTAAATCTTATCCCGCATTCTAATTTTTTGTCTTTTGTTCGTATATCTGCCATTGCTCCATCATAGAAAGTTTCCTCTTGAGCATTGATTTTTCCTTGCATGTAGTTTAGCTCTAGCATTGCAACTGTTGCATAAATATAACTGCCATCCATTTGAAATTCGCTTCCTCTGATTGGTTCACAAGGCTCCACATAGGATGATCAATTTTGTCAAAGGCGTTCAAACTTTGTTGGCATATTGGTGAGACACTAACAGTGTCTTCCCGATGCCACAAAGTCTTCACAATCGATATCGTCATAGATTCCAATAGTCGGCAAGATGATATAGCGAACGCCATGAGTCATACCGAATCCATCAAAATCCATTACATTCATATTGGCAAGAGTTTCTCCATCGGCAAGACATTTTACCGAGCTTCACAAGTCACATCGACTTCAACTTTTCCATCGGCAAGACATTTTACCGAGCTTCACAAGTCACATCGATTTCAACTTTTCCATCGGCAAGACTTTTCCATTCACCAAGAGGTATCGCCGAGTCTCCTCAAGTTTCACCAAAGCACTTGACAGTCGGCAAGACATTCATCTTCCACCAAGACTTCACTCTGAGTAAACATGTCTTACTGAGTCAGCAAGACTTTTGTCTTTTGCCGAGACCTCACACCGAGCACTCATGTCTTATCGAGACAGCAAGAAATTTGACCTTTGCCAAGACCTTTCACTGAGCACTCATGTCATTCTCAAGACTATCGGCAAGACTCTCCAAGTCACCAAGACTTCATACCGATCGCCTTGAGATACTTCGATGACTTCAGTTGTATCCCCGTCGCAGTGAATTTCCATTCTTGCTGGGACATCTTATGGAGGCCCTTGTGTTAGCTCGATGATCTATCGGTGAGACTCCCTTCAGTCACTGAGACTTCATACCGAGCGATGAAGTCATCCCGAAGACCCTAGTCACTGTGAGTCTCCCTGACACCTGATAAGAAAACAACACTGTCGGCCAGAGGTCTCCTACTCGACAAAAGGTCACAGTGAATGCTTCTAGTTATAGTGATAACATCATTTAGAAAGACATTTGCTTTGTCTCGGTGATATGAAAATTTCAAGAGAATTCAGAACAGCTAGTCGGCCAGACATGATTAATGTCACAGTGACTTTTCCCTCCAGGAGTTACATGGCAGTATGGATTGAGGCAAATATTCCAACACTTTTGAATTCCACCAAGTATCTCTGGATATTTGGTATTCCCAAGATAATTGGGTGGTGATTCTGAAGTCTCTACACCAGTGTGCATTTTATTTTGAAAATTTAATATAAGTTGAAGGATCTTTTGGACAAGTACATAGAATGAAGAACACCAGGTTATTCATGAAGAATCATAAGGAATAGAAACTGGACAGTGAACTTCCTAAAATGAAGAAGGACTGGTAAAGAAAAGTCCATAGTCTAGAAATGTTGCTCCTACATCACAGAACCCTATACACCAAGGTACAAGTAGGCCTTTACACCCTATCCCTGAAACTCTTGAAGAATTGTCTAGAAATTTAGAATCAGATAGTTGTGTATTTTTTGATGCATTATTTAATACACCAGTTCAAGAGGATGTAACATGTCAAAATAAAGGGCCTGTTAGTGTTCAATATACTGAAAAGTGAAGAGGTAGGAGTAGAAGTTGAAGCCATCATAGAGAAAGCACCTGTGATGTGCCTGCTCCTCCTGCTGAATATGATGGAACTCCTTTATTGTTTGAACATGTACTTGAAGAGGTCAATCTAATAGATTTAAGTGATACATTGAGTTATGATATGACTTTGCCTGACCTTGATGATATTTTTAGAGACATTGACTCCTTGAGATGAGAGATCCAAAAGCAAGTTGAGCTCAGAGTGAAAAAGGAAAAGGAGAGGGAAACAAAATTGATGTATGCTATGATTGAAAGGGATAGGTTGATTAGACAGTTGGCAACAATGAAGCTCTTGAACCAAGAAAAACCTAAGCTGGATGTTGAGGGCCCTGTTGTACGTGAATTTTTTGATAAGAAGATAAAGCCTATGTCTAAGGAAAGTCATGTAGGTCAATTTGACTCCCAATCAAAACCTACAGACTCAAAACCCTCCAATCCTGTTAAGTCTCAACTGAGTAATCCAAACCCTAAGCCTGTTTTAGACAAGGGAAAACAAAAGGTTGAGGGGATTAAAATAAGTGAAAGGGTGACTTCCCACCCTCCTAAATGAGATCCCTCACCACATGTATCATTAAAAGTTGAAACTTCCTTAGAAAAGGATAGAAGGGAGAGTAAGGCTCTTGCAGAAGAGTTGGAGAGGACAGAGATTGAGGCTGCAAATGTAGAAATGAAGAGGAAAATAAGTTTCCTCAAGATGTCAAACATGGATGAGGCTACACAAGCTGCAACCTCATCAAGTCACTAAGATGCCTTGAAACACGGTCCTACAATTAATCTGGATTCCACCACAAAAATTTATGGCACAAGGTTTCATGCAACTAGGTTTGTAGATCTAAATCAAGATGGTCCTAGGGTACAAAATTTAGAGTCTGGTGTTGATTCTCAAAAGACGGAAGGATTATTCCAACGAGGACCTATATAGTTGGAAAGGTATAGACAATTATTCTTTGATGGTATTCTTGGTTATCCAAATCCCATCCCTGATGATTTGAGAGAAAAGATGAGTAAGTTTGTTGGCAACAATGTTGTGATAGTAGAGGAACACTTAAAAGCTTTTATGGATATGCTAAATGATTACGAGGTAGAACATGAAGATGTTGAAATGAAATTGTTTGTACAATCTCTAGTAGAGGATGCAAGGGATTGGTATAGAGGTTTACCTAATTCTAGTATTGGTTCATGGGATGAATTTGAAAAATGTTTCAAGGAACAATATGGTGATAAAAGCAATGCTAGTTTCATGCTAAATGAGTTCAATAACATCAAGAAGTCATTGAATGAGCCTATGACAGAATTTAATCTAAGATTCCAAAAGGCAATGTATAAGATGTTCCAGGTGTTGAGGATTGATGAGAATGTTTTTCTAACTACATATTTTAATGGTTTTGATGTTAAAATGGCATATCTCCTCAGAGATAAGGACCCTCAGACTATGAGGGATGCATTTAGGGTGGCTATAAATATTGAAAGTAATAGAAGAGCTTCTAGGAAATATGGTAGGAGAGAAGAACCCCCACTTTTTATAAATCCTAAGGATAAGACTGAGAAGGTTTTTGTTGCGAAGCCTAAGGATGATAAAAATTGGGAAAAGGTCTTCAACACTTTGAAAGACATAAAGTATACTATTGCCAAGCAAGAAAAGGGTAGAGGAAATGAAAAGAAACAATATAATAAAAATGACAGACTACCCAGGTTGCAAAATTATCCTTATAATACAAATTGGAATGATGGGAAACGAACCTTGCCTAGCTAGAAGCCAAAAAAATGATTAGCATATGCTAGACCCCTTGCAGAAGCATTCAATAAATTTAGTATAGGATAAACCATGGTGTGAGATGTGTGAACATCGACATGATCAAAATTATTGTGGTATTGCTCAGTTGCTTGTTGCTGAGGAAATAGAGGAGGATGCTCATGAGCAGACTCTAGAATGTGAGTAGGGTGATGTAGATGTTTGTATGGCCAGATCATACATTGATGAGGCTGAATGTTCCTCTAATGATGAATTACAGGGAGTTGATGTGGATAATCAGAGATAGAGAAGTGAGATGTACCATGAATAGGTTTTCTCTTATGAGGAAGCTAATTTTGACCATAATGCTTGCAATATGGAGCAAGTTGAAGATTCAGTGTCCTTAAGGAGACCATCAGAAGAAGAGATTGCAAGATTGACTAAGGAAATGGCTACTCAAATGAGAAGTTCACTTCAGTTGAGAAACAAAACTATGGGTGGTGAACAGGGTAAACCTGCTAGCTTGTTTATTAAAGAACAAAAGGAAACAAATAAGGGTGTTAAGGTTGAAAATGAAAAGGATGCCATCAAAATCAAAGAGGTTAAGAATGATAAGGTTTGTGCAAAAAAGAACAAAACCCAAAAGTGTCAAGAAGATGTAGCTTCATCATTGGTATGGTATCTGATCTACCTAAATATACACCCATAGATATGTTTCAAGTGCTTTCTTAGGTTAAATTTACTGTACCTTTGCTAGAAATGATGAGAATAAATGAGAATAAGGAAAAGACAATAGCCTTGATCACAGGTGTTGCTCGTAATAACCTTGAGCAAGGTAGTTGTAAAGAAGAAAAGGATAAAGAGAAAGAAGTGGAGGGAATTCTATTAATATGTTCCTTGAAAATATAACCCCCTTCTTCTTAAGTGTTGATATAAATGGGAAAACTTTAAGGAATTATATGATAGATTCCAGGGCATCAAATAATGTTATGCTAGTCAAAATAATGGAGGCAATGTGCTTGACAGTGGATACTACTCAAGGTAAATTCTATGCTTTAGATTAAAGAGAAGTGCCAGTTGTTGGAACTATCAAAGCGTTGCCTTATAAACTGACTCAATATCCTGAGAAAGATTTAACCATGATTGTATTAGTTGTAGACATCCCACCTCATTTTGGGATGCTTTTGTCAAGAAATTGGAGTGCATCAATGGGGGGTAACATGTAGTGTGATCTATCATTTGCTACATTCTCCATTGATGGTAAGGATATCAAGATTGAGAGGGAGTCAAAAGTATCCCATATCATTGAGCATGACCCGACTGAGAATATGACATGTTTTATTGATAGTGGCATAAATGAATTTAGAGCTGAGGAATTCCCTAGCAATTGTGATAAGCCTACTGTATTGATTGATACAAAAGTAAAACAATTTTTAGAGTTTGATGACTTGTGGACTATGTATTTCGATGGTGCAAGTTCAAAAGAAGGATTTGGTGGAGGTGTTTTGTTACGATCACCAAGTGGAAAGACATTCATATTCTCTTTTAATTTGTTATTTGAATGTACCAATAATGTGGCAAAGTATGAGGCTCTATTATTGGCGTTGAGATTGGCTGAAAAACATGGGATCGAGAAGCTTAAGGTAGTTGGAGATTCTGAGCTTGTGGTTTCCCAAGTTAGATCCAGGTAGGTATCAAAGAATAAGAGGTTGAAATAGTATAGAAATGATGTTTGGGATGAATTGGAGAACTTTGATGCATTTGGCATAGTATGGATGGAGAGAGGCCACAATAAAGTAGCAAATTTATTAGCAAACATTGCATTAAAACTAGATGATATGAATTATGCTAGAATTTCAAAGGTTGAGGTGCAAACCAGACCATCCGTTCTTGATAATATAAAAAATTAGCAAGTCTTTGATAATGATGATGACATACTAAGGCTTTTGAATTGTGTTGATGAATATGAAAGTTGAGAAATTGACATTGGAGCTTTTGTGGAAAAAAATGATGGTAAAGATATTGTATTTGGAAATGAGGTCATCTAGTTAAAGACATACAATTCCTAAGGTTTTAGTTGTAATTGAAATTTTGTTTGATAATTAGGATAGGACAAAGGCTAATCATGTTGCTTCCCATCCTGATGAATTGGAAGAGATAAATCTTGGAATAGAGGCATCACCAAAAAAGGTGTATATTGGAAAGAGATTGTCACCAAAGGTGAGAAGGATGCTAATTGACTTATTAAGGAAGTTTAGGCATGTGTTTGCATGGTCCTATGATGAAATTAAAGCATATAGAGAGGATATTTTCCAACATGAGATTCCTTTGAGGGATGGAGCCAAGCCATTTAGGAAAAAGAAAAGGCCCATTAATCCCAGTCTGCCCCCCAAGATGCAGGAAGAATTAATGAAGCTAAGGGATGCATGGATCATCAAGCCAATTAGACATTCATCCTTTGTGTCAAACTTGGTGCGAGTGAGGAATAAAAATGGAGACATCAGATTATGTGTAGATTTTAGGAATTTGAATGTGTCTTCATTAAAAGACAACTATCCATTACCGAATATGGAAGTGATGTTGCAATAGGTAACAGGCTGTGAATTGATGTCTATGATGGATGGGTTTTCTGGTTACAACCATCTCATGGTCAAAGAGTCTAAGTAGTTTAAGACAACTTTCACTACACCATGGGGAATATATGTGTATGTCAGAATTCCTTTTGGTCTGACAAATGTAGGGGCTACTTTTCAGAGAGCCATGGATGTGGAATTTTCAGATTTCATTAAATTGTTTTTGGTGATTTATCAAGATGACTTGACAACATATTCTAAGAAAGAAGAGGATCATTGTGAGCATCTAGAGAGGGTATTCACTAGAGCATTGGAGTACGGTATCTCTTTGAATCCAAAGAAATGTTTATTTGGGGTAAGAGAGGGAAAATTGTTGGGACATATTGTTTCCAAGGATGGAGTAAAAATTGATCCAGAGAGGGTAATTGCAATAGATAAAATTCCACAACCCCACAATGTTAGAGGAATAGAATATTTCTTTGGAAAAATAAATTTCCTAAGGAGGTTCGTGAAATTTTTTGTTAAGATAGTTCAACCAATTTCCAAAATGCTTAAGAAGGGAGCCAAGGTTGAATGGGAAGAGGAATTTGCTTAGGCTTTCCAGGCCATTAAGAAAGCAATAAAGGAGGCTCATGTGTTAAGAACCCCTAATTTTTCTAAACCCTTATAGATTTTTTCATTTTCTTCTTTCCACACATTTGTAGTTGTGTTGTTGCAAAAGAATGTTGAGGGTTTTGAATAGCCTATAGCTTTTTTTAGCAAATCTTTACAAGTTGCAGAACTTAAGTATGATATAAGTGAAAAATAGGCATATGTATTAGTAAAAGCAGTAAAAGCCTTCAGGCCTTATTTGATGGGAGCTATTGTACTTGCATATGTACCTAGTGTTGCTATCAAGGATATTTTCACATAGTAGGAAGTGTCAAGAAGGTGTAGATGGATTAACAGGATCTAAGAGTTCAACATTGAGATCCAGATTACTAAGCTAGTGAGAGGAAAAGGATTGTCCAAGCTTATGGCCCAAAGTAATCTAGAAAAAAATTAGATAAATTTTCTAGAAGAGGAAAATAGATCACACATATGTGATATGGAGCATACTGAATGGTATAAAGGTGTGATATATTATTTACAAAAGATATAATGTCTTGATAACTTGAGTGAAAATGAGAAGAGGACATTGAAATTACATGCTATTAAATATGTTATCATACCTGGAAAACTCTGGTGGAGAAATGGAGAAGGTGTCATGCTGAAGTGTGTTGACCAAGATCAAGCATAAGAACTTCTAAGTGAAATTCATGGTGGAGTTTGTGGAGGGAATTATATGGCCAAAATGACTGCACATAAGATAATGAGGGCTGTATTTTGGTGGCCTACTATTTTTAAGGATGCACACCAATTAGTGAAGACATGTGATTCTTGTCAGCATTTCTCTGGTAAGTTAAAATTTTCTGGTAACTTTCCTCTAAAACTAGTTGTGCAAGTGCAATCTCCATTCCAACAATGGAGTATTGTTTTTATAGGAGAGATAGCGTGTAAATCTAGTGGAGGCCACTCATGGATATTGGTGGCCACTAATTATTCTACCAAGTGGATGGAAGCGATTCCAACAAAGAAAGAAACTAGTAAAGTGGTAATTGACTTCCTGATGCATAACATATTGACTAGGTTTGGATGCCTAGAAAGGATTGTGTCATACAATGGAATGTGTTTTATATTTGAGGAATACACAAAATTTTGGAAAAAGCATGGCATCCAAATTTCTTACTGATCACCATATCACCCACAGGGAAATGGACAAGCAGAATCAAGCAATAAAAGCTTGATGAAGATCAATAAGAGAATCCTGGATCAGAATAAAAAGGCATGGGATTCTAAGTTGAGATTAGTAGTATGGGCAGACAGGGTAGCTATAAAGAGGGTGATAGGTTATACCCCATTTGACTTGGTTTATGGGATAAATGCAAGGTTTCCCCAGAATAATTTGATGGAAATGTATAGGTTTGTCTAGATGTACGATAATGAAATTGATGATGAGATGAAATTGAGAGTGGAAGCTCTCATAGAATTGGATGAAACTAGGAGAGAAGCTCAAATGAAAAATGAAAAATTACAGTTGCAAGTAAAGCACTTGTATGACAAAAGGGAAACTTCAAGGAGTTTCCAAGATGGAGATTTGGTCTTAATGAGGAATGCCAGATTAGAAGATAAAGGGAAACATGGAAAATTTGATGCAATCTGGTTGGGTCCATTTTTGATAAATGGTAAGTGGGGTGAAGATTCATACTTCCTCTAGGATATGACAAGAGATACTCTTGAACTTCCAGTTCATGGATAGGTCTTGAAGTTGTACCTCACTTGAAGTATATTTTTCCATGAACAGTAGTTTACGTTTGTATATATGTTAGTGTAGGTTTCTTTCTTGTTGGGTTGTTTTGTTCGGGAAATCCTTTTGGTCTAATCTAAAATTGGTCTGCTCAACCTAAGATTCTAAAATCTTGCTTCATTCCAGTGGAATGAACATCCCCAACTGGAGCCACTAATGCAACTTCAATGTTTTGTTCTCTGTGTTCTATTTTATCCTGCCTTATGTATTTGGTCATCTATGGCATTTGGGAAAAAGCCTAAGGTTGGGGTTTTACCTTTGTCTTTATGTATAACCCTAATGTTCATCTTATGCCTTGGGTGGGATCTATTTGTCCTTTACTTTTTGGGAGGGTTTTAAAACAACTTAAGCCCCATCACTTCGTCTAGGCTAGGCCCCTTTCTTGTTTTATCATTTTATTTCCTTCGCCTGACTTTATCTTCCTAAGTCTTGGATGGTCTCGTGCTCCCTGGTTTAAGTGACAACTTATGTCATTGTTTGTCATCGGCCTAGTGAGTCCCCTTATTCCTTTAATAAATGTTTTTATTTTGCAGAGGGACAGGTTCGCATGACCATAGATCAATCATCATTTGATCTTAGTCATTCCTCGCCATCTCATGATGACCCCACCACACTATTTTGGTTGATCGCAATATCACGGGTGAGTGCCACATGTCTCATCCGGTGAAGCCGAAGGGATGATAAAATACTTTGATACATCTATTTGGTTTTAATACATTATGCAATGGGTTACTAAAGCAGTTATGAGATGCACGTGTTTCAAATCAACGAAGATGTTATAATCTCAGTAGGAAAGGTGCTCGATGGTTAGGAACAAAGCTTGTGACTATGTTGGATGAACTGGATTTCCAATGGTTGAGATCCATGGTTGCCTTCCATCGCGTGATCAGAAGTTGCAAGGTTTTTATCGATTACGATATTGCAGGTGAGTGCCACGTGGATTTCGTTGGCAACGTGTAGTATGGCGGGCCCCTTGTTTCCATGATGGAGATTGTGTTAGTTTGATTTGAAGGTAGTCATTCAATGATATAACCAAGGTGAAGGATCGACGACTTGTATTTGACTCTACATCAAATGTGATTGGATCCGTTGGCGCAGCGCGTGAGTAAACTTTAATGGTGGACATGAAATTTATAGGTAGTTTTTGATCAAAATAAAGCAATTATTCTCCTACTTTTATTGTGTCATAAAGCATTCAAACATCTTTGTGGAGTAGTCTCAAGGCCAAGGACGAAGTTACGAGTTATTGCCGCAGAGATCTTGGTTTCTGTAACCACAAAGCTGTGAGTTGGTCTTTGTATCTCCTAGTTATTCTGAATTCGAATTTGGGGGAAATTTTTTGTGTGCTTGTCATAGGGCTTGTTGATAATTTTTTTAGGGAAATAAGCTAATTGAATTGTGGTAAATTACAAGGTTATGTTTTGTAATTTCATATTTTGTTTAGCCCTAGTTTGTTTAAAGTTTGAAATAGCAAGGAAGCCCTAGTTTACTCGAGATGGCACCAACAAAGCAACACTCTAACCAGATTGATTATTTAACTAGAAACCTATATGATGATTTCCTGGATCAATTTCCCTTTTCAATGAATGATAGGAAGAGGGGTTGGTTTTGATGCAAGGAAAAACTCTAGGGGAGGGATTAGTATATAATTATTCCAACATAGCCGATGCTAGGGTTCCTCTTACTGATCTAGAGATGTTCAGATTATGGTTTGGACAGAGGAATTTGACCCACCCATTTTCTAGTGGTTGGATGTATGATATGGGGAAGTTGGGTGTACCAAATGTGTTCCTTGATATAGACTTGCTTAGGGCAGTGGCTACACGATATGACCCTGTCACACGAATGATTTGAGATAATGATGGAGAAGTTATGTTAAGCATCAACAAAGAGGAATTCTGACAGGTTTTTGATCTAACTGAGCCTAGTACATTCTTGATTCCTATTGATCTTGATGAGATAGAATAGGAATATGGGAGGTTGAAATCACTTTTCAGAGTGAAGTTTCTCCCACCTCATTTGGCTAGGGCAGGGGTTCAAAATTCTATATTAGCCCTAATGACCAAGAACCTTTCAAACTGAATTGCTTTGCAAATAATTTCTTGGCAACCTTTTACTCATTGTGCCAGATTTTGGGTTTTCACCCCAACACAGTGATGCCTATTGCTTACATGTTCATGGGGGTGCAAATACAACACCCTAATTTCTCAGTGATTTATGATTTTGCTTCTTTGTTGGCCGAAAAGATACATGAAGGGATGTTGAAGTTGCAGAAAAATGATCTAGGGACTCCATTCTTATGGTATTCCATGTTAATATATATGTTATTATATAAGAATGCTAAATTATTCTCTGAGAAGATGGAGTTAAGGCAGTGGGTTAATGGAGAAAGATTGCCAGTACAGGTGTGGACTGCAGATTTATCATGTATCAGGGAGAATGCCAGTTATGTGCTTTTTGACAATTGTTTTGCTTCTAGATTGAGAGCCAGGTTGTTGGTAAATATATCCAGGATTCTTGAGGAGTTGCATGAATTCCTCAGAACAAAGGGGAGGAAGCCAGAATTGAAGATTTACCATAACTGGGGTGATATTATTCCATACCCAATTAGCACTGTCTTGAGGGTGTATGGTTTTTAGGGGAACCCTCATATATTGCCATACAATGTGTCATCAAGAGTGGGATTTTCAGAAGTTATGTGGCTTATTGGTTGTATCCATGATGAAAAACTTACTGGGAAAGGTAAAGGAACATTTTTCCTAGACTATACTGTGGTGTCAAATTTTTTCTTTTCAAAAGGAGGTTGGGTGCACTTTGGGAAAAATTTTGAAGAATACCATTTGAGGTGTGGTCCCAAGTGACATCATGATCCTAAGGGCTTCTTTTCTCTTTTCGGAAAAAGGATAAAAGGTGGTAAGTTTGTGCATGAGTTCAACTTCCCTGAAGACTTGATTAGAAATGAATTTGATCTAAATAGGCAGGAATTGAACAAGGAGAAATGGGTAGCTTATGACAAGCTATTTACTATTGTGCAAAAAATGGATCCAAAGTATGATCCATTGATGGAGTTCAGTCTATATCATAAGAAAACTGACTTCTTGGTGGGAAAATTTAAAAAATCATGGGCACCTTGATGACCAAGAAGGTAAAATTGGAGTCAGACTTGGGCATACATTTGCAAGATTCTAGGCCAATTGAAGTGAGGCCAGCTTACCAACCTACAAAGAGATGGCCTATGTACAGAAGGAAGAGAAATGATAGTAGTGATGAGGAAGAAGAGGATAGAAAGGGATATAAAATAATGAAATTTCCTACACAAAAAGGTCCAAAGATAAAAATGCCTAGGGCAATTAAAATTATTGATTTGGAAGCATCACCCCAAAATAGTCCCTCACCACCACCATCAGAGCCAAGCCCTAAAAGGTAAAAAATTGAACAATCACAAGAGGATTTGTTGGGTGAGATTATTGTCACTGACCAAGACATGCAAATGGGTATGCCTTCCCCTCCCACGTCAGTTGAATTGGTTCTCTCTAATCTAGATATGAAAGGAAAATGTGTACAAGATGCAAGAATGGAAGCATGTAAGGAGTTTCTAGATGATAATGCATTTGTAAAAACTCCAGTCTTCTTGCAACTAGTATGGAGAATGAAATTGGAAGAATATCAAGATAAATGCAAGAGGAGAAGAGAATTGAGACTTGATAGGTCAGACTAGGAAAATGATGATGAAGTAAGAGATGAACTAATGGAAGAGTTCAAGAGCATCACAACTTGGGAGGAGAGAAAACTAGTAAATTAAGCTAGTGTTTTGATCTTATCGGAGTGGGACATTGTAGATGTTGTAGCTTTTAACGATATTCTGAAGTCCAAGCATCCCTTACAAGATTCTAATTAAGAGGTCAAGGAAGCGTTTCAGGATTCTACCTTTAGTGAAGAGTACGAGACATTTTCAATTTGGGCTTAGGCCCCTCAAGGGAGAAATCCAAATGCTACTGATATTAACCCAAATCTAAAAGGAGGGTTGATAATAAAGAGAGCTTCAGAGACCTCAACGCTACTAATTTGACTGTAAATGTGGCCAAGTTGGCCCAAAAGACTACTAAAAGAGAGGAGGCTGAAAAGAAAAGCCTAATGGAGAAGTAAAATGTCATAATTGGGGAATATAGCAAGATGCGGCAAAGGAATGTTGAGCTGCAAACTGAGGTGGACATGTTAAAGAATAAGCAGATTGGGGAGATGTCAAGTGATCCAGGGATCAGAACATTTCTTTCCACATCAAGTTTAGTGCCTCCTTCTTCTCCTATTGTTTCTACACCAGGGTCTCCTAGCCAAACTCCCTCCATCAATCCTTTTTTAGAGCTAATTGATGAAGAAATGGAATACTTTGTTGATCCTTCAAAGAAGAAACTAATGGACAAAATTGCATTTACAAGCATATTTGAAGGTGAGCGAGGAGGGAATAGTTTTAAAGAAAAGGGAGGTTGTAAATGTTGTATTGAGGCACTTAAATGAAAAATTTGATGACAAGTTGTCATCTGTGTATTGTTTATATTTTTTATTATTGAGTGCAATAAGGAATATTGATAGAGATCAGGAGGTAGTAGTACCATTAATTGAAAATTGGATCCGTAGGGCCAATGATCTAGATATAATGTATAAAGCATCAAGGTTTGATATAAATAATAGGCCCCAATCATTAAGGCCTACTTCGGTGTTAGTTAATTCATTGCAAGGTTTTCAGACGTTACCATATGACTTGAGTAGGAAGATCAGAGAGTTGGTGAAGAAATTTGATGATTGGAGTGACACATTGTTACCTAACATAATTGATGAGCAAGGAAATATCAGGTCACTCCAATTATGGCAGGATTAGGAGAATGAAGTCATCAATGATCAAATTAGATTAATTTGTGATGACTCATATTATGATTTATTGGTGAGTTGTATGGACAAAATCTTTAGCACCTACTCATTCTTAGATTCTTTTGAAAGAGAAGTAAATCAGGTGGCAGTTAAGTATACACCTTATAGTGTCAAGGTGAATGAGGTAATCAATTTTGATTGGCCAACTAATGAGGAATACCAGAAATGGGTAAATGTATATTTAAATGAGGAGTAAAAAGGAATAGGCTATTAATGGTTGACAAGTCAGTTGTTACAGTTACAATAGATTCTAGTTTTGTTTTTGGTGATAGTCTTGGCACAATTTTTTTGATGTTTTTGTTGTTGCATCACCCATTCTCAGTGGGAACGTTGAAAAAGAGGATTCTCTGGGAAATTGTTCTTGTACCAAATTTTTGGAATGTTACAAAGCCGTCCAATTGGTTGGTGACGTGTTTGCTTTCTGGCCCGATGCTTGTTTGCTCCTTCTTTTCCATAAGAAGGATTTGAAGGCCAGAAGTACAGGTTAGCAAGTGAGATATTTTGGGTCGAGTATAGGTGGAGTTGCAGAGAAAATTATAAAGTTTGATGATTTTAGGGAAATGAAATTTAGATTTTGAGTCATTCTCTAGTAGGTTTTGAATTCATGAGAATTTGATGTTTTATGATAGTACTGGCATTTGAATTGAAATGATTAATTCAAACTCATGTCTCTCCATTGTACATGCATATGTGAACTTTGAATAAGATGATCAAGGGTTATCTCATTCATCTTGAACTATTGTGGTGTGTATGATTCTTGTTTTAGCTTTAATTCAAGGAATTAATTAAAATGCTTGAATGTGGATTGTAGGTCGATATGTTCTTTATGAGGATTTGATAAGTAGTATTGGGTTAGAATACATGTTGATGAGATTGTAAAGTAATGTTCTCAAGGATCTTATATGTTATATGTTAAATTTTTCATAAACCCTTAAATGCTTATAAATTTGACTCCCCCAATGGATATATGGAATTGATCTAAGTTGTACTAATTTGTATGGTTCAATATTTGCTTGTATTTACCTAGAGCTTACTACAAATTGCAAATCAATGACTATCTTATATTGTGAAATTTATTGTAATTATCTCATGCTCCAAATAGTTGATATTATTGATGAACAACCAATTCTATTCAGTATTAGCCTATTGTGTTGAGCTATTTAATGAGATTATCTATTGTTGTTAATGTTGTTTATGATAATGGTGTAGAGGTTGTAAACTCATTAAGTGATCACCCTCCTGGGTCTTGCAGAGCCCGAAGTGTAGGAGTTATTTAAAATCTTCATCAGTTGGTCTAGGTCCTTTGATCTTCCCTCTATTGGAATTGGAAATTCCATAGGTAGATTAGAAGACCAACCTGATTATAGTAAAAACAACCAACACAATGGTCCAAGATGAAGGAGATGAGAGGCATGGATCATGGATTCTCATCAACAAATGAGAATGTAAGATGAAAATTAATTACGAGCTCACATTTGTTTCAAGAAAGCACAGTTTTGATCTGCACACACAAGTCACAAGGTGACTTGCTCAAGAGGTTAAAAGATAACTTGCATTTGAAGCCAAGTGAGAATATCCATTTCTTTAAATTATTGGAGGAGAGAGAATATTCCTTTTTGGGATATTCTCATGGATGAGGATAAAGATATTTTGCCAATTAAAAGAAATTTTTAATTGTGCAAAAAGGGGGATAAGAAATATTCCCATTTTGGAAGAAAATTAGATTAATTGTTAATTAAACAAGCTTTAATCACACAATTAGGGGATTTTGGAGGAATAAAGGGATTTTCATTAAATTAAATGATTTAATGAAAGGGGGAAAGGTGAAATGATATTTAATTAAATAACTTAGGGTTATTTAATTAAATAATTTTTCTTAGGGAATTAAATTAAATAGTCTCATTTATTTTATTTAATAAGATGAAATGTTAGCATAAAATGGGGTGTTAACCCGATTTAATAAATTAGGTTAATAGATGAAAATGACATAATTAATTAAATAGCTAGGATAATTTAATCAATTAAGCAAAATGAGGATAGGTTTGAGGACAAAATGATGTTAGTTAGCCAATGTGATCCATCGAGACATTTTTAGGTGTCTACATTCTTCCCCTCTTTGAAGCAATATACTCATTGCATTGGTTCAAAGATTGATGTTGATTTCAATGTTGATTTTGATGCTGATGACAATGCAAAAATGATTGACGATCTCTTTGAGATGTTGATACCCAAGCTAAAGTTGATTGATATGATTGATTGATTAATAACATTGCTGAGGATTCACAACAATGCAAGGATTGTGTTAAATAACATGAGGATTGATAGGGAAAGATATATCCCAATGGTGATTTATTTGATAGATTTGATCAAGATTTTCTAGCAAGGCTAAGAAAAAAATTTGTTAGACAATTTGATATCGATATGATCAAAAGATGGTTGATTGGCCCCTCGAGAGATTGATTGGAGAATAAAATGTTCCCATCGGGCTCACGATAGGTGAAAATTAGACTTATGCTTGAGATGCTTGAGATTTCAAGTTGCTTTTGAATCAATGAGTTGCAACTTTTTAAATTGTTGAGCTAAAGATGATATAGATACCCCATTGTG
Organism: Sequoia sempervirens; assembly: GCA_007258455.2. NCBI lineage: Eukaryota > Viridiplantae > Streptophyta > Pinopsida > Cupressales > Cupressaceae > Sequoia > Sequoia sempervirens. Next base: position 38,933 of record VDFB02162835.1, read on the forward strand.
CCCTAGTGGAAGAGGGATTGCTGGTAAAGAGGATGAAAAATAGTTCCTGGAAAGCTCAGATGTTGAAGTAGAAAAATTTCATGATGTATAGATAATCATTAGCTATGGGTAGGCTCATGTATATGTCGATGTAGATCACAAAGATTTTATGCTTGGATAGAATTGTTAGTAAAGATAGAAGAGTAAGAAGAATAAGTTGAATGGATTGACCATTGATTTCAAGATTGATTCAAAAATTACAACAAGTCCATGATCCACCAAGACTTTATTAGAGATGGTGATGAGACAATGCAAAATGTAGGATGAAATGCAGGATGAGTTGCTCACATTTTAGGATTGGGATTTTCAATCATTCCTTATTGTTTGATATAACACATAGACATGATGCATCAAGGTATTGATAACTAGGACAACAATGTATCTAGTGTAATGGACTTTGACTCGAAAAATAGATAGGATAGTTCTTTTTCACACTTTGACATACGAAAACGTCATTGAAATGAAAGTTAGAAGCGTAGAGTATATTGAACCAAAACATATGCAATAGTCAACAACATACTTCAAATGACCTTCCTCTACACAACTAAGCAAGTATGCACCAAGATTATTTTACAAGAGTACCCACAAGCACAACAAACGAAAGATAATGATCGATGCCCCATTACTTTCTCTCTAAATCATTTTGTTAGACATCATCGAGAGGTTCTTGGAATGGGTCATTTAGATAAATCATAAGAAAAGATCAAAGAAAAAAAATCATTGTTATCTATAGCTCTTTCCTAGTTTAAGTTTAGCTAATGTGATTTCTAATACTGATGTCCATTGCAGGAAGGATACATCCTAGGACATGTTGATCAGAGGGTTGTTTGATGTTAGGATGATGATGCTAAGATGAGTTGTTGCTATAAACTTCACTGATGCATTTACCTATGATATAGACTCTAGATTTTGACTTCTAGGTTCATACTTTACGACTTATTATTCCTGCTATCTATTTGTTTTTCCAAACGTCGAAGGTGACGATCGATTTATTATGGGTGAAGGTTTATTATAGGTGAAAGCGAGATGGGATGGATGGGTTTTGGATTTTTTTGAATATTTCAATGTTTTTAGTATTTTCAGGGATGTTTTGAGGTTGTTTTTGGGCTTTCTGAAGTTTATGGAAATGTTTAGGATTTTTAGATTTTCTAAGGTTTTTTAGGGTTTTCTAAATGTTTTGAGGCTTTTTAGGTCTTTTGAGTATTTTCTATTGTTTTTGGATTTTCCATTTTCAAATGTTTTTGTGATTTTCTGAATATTTGGATGTTTTCGAGTTTTTCAAATAATTGAATGTTTAGGGGTTTTCTGAGATATTCTGAGTTTCAACCAAGAACCTAACCTAAGAGACCTATCCTAGGGGCCTCGAGGGATAATCAAGGATAATCCTTACCTATGTTATACATGTAGAGACCACGTAGTTTGACTGACTCAACCTATTTACAAGATGAATATATGAACAAATGAAAGATGTTAGTTTATTATGATAGAATCCTAAAGGACTGACCTAGGGTGTCTCGGGGGCACATCAATGATGCCCTTGCCTATGTTCAAGCTTAGAGACTTGTAGTTTGATAATAGGACTCTTTTTTTTTTTGGATTTTTGATGTTCGACCTTTTTATGGATTTTGATGTTTTGGATGTTTTTGGTTTTTAGCCTTTACAATTTTTTTGAATGTTTTTTGGAAATTAAGTACAGTTTTACAAATGTTTTTGGATTTTAGGATAATATTTTATGAATGTTTTAGTGTTTTCGAATACAAATTTAAATTAAGCGTCGAGATATAAAAGAACGATAGGATCCATATTAAATTCCCCAGTGTGACATATTTAGCCTACTTGATATAGGTAGAAAAAATGACATTTAGGATATTCCAAGTGATTACTAAAAGGTTCCTTATTTTATATAATTGTCAAAATACATGATAAGGACGCAGATGATGGATAAATGGTGATGCAAAGAATGATAGGATAAATGAGCCAAAGAATAGATGGAGGTGCTTTATTTATGCAAGGTACATTTTTTCCAAGTTTCACCAAGGTACTTTCCCAAAGTTCCACTGAAGTGGTTTTCACTAGAGGATAATTTTTTTCTTTACTTTTTCAATCCTTTTTCAGTTTTTTTTTGGATTTTGATCATGTTTTGATTTTTTTGTATTTTCTAATTTATACCCTTCAAGATTAGGTATAATTTTTTTTGATATGCAAGTTGTTGGTTGGCTCTTGCAAGGGTTCACCTTTAGGGGTTGATATTTGATATGCTCTTGATCCCTAGCTTGTTGTGATGACAAAGGGACCTAACCAATTAGGATCAAAATTTCCTTTGTTGTCTTAATCTGAAAGGTTCGTCTAATTATGCTTTAAGACTAGATCTCCTACCTAGAATGACAAATATTTGATTCTCTTGTTATAGCTTTGTTTCAGTTGATTATGGTATACTTGCAAGTGATTAAGGGCATGAAGACGACACTCATCTAGGAATCCCAACTCATTTAGTTGAGACACTCTGTATTCTTCCTTAGTTATTAGGTTCTGTAGTGAGACTCACAATGATGGGAGCTCAACCTCAATAGGCAAGATGGCTTCTGATCCATAGACTAGGGAGAAAGGAGTTGCACCTATAGGCATGCAGATATTGGTTCGATAAGCCTAAACAGAAGGATTTAGTTGTAGATGCTAGTCATGACCAACTTCATTCACTATTTTCTTCAGGATTTTCAAGATAGTTTTGTTTGTAGCTTCTGCTTGACCATTTCCTTGGAGATAGTGCGAGGTAGAGAATCAGTGTTGGATATTGAATTTTTGGCATAGTTCTTTCATATCCTAATTTTTAAAAGGGGTTCCATTATCTGAGATGAGGGTTTGTGGAACACCATAACAAAAAATTAGGTAATTCATGATAAATTTAGCTATCTTCTTCTAAATTATGTAGGTCATAGGAATGGCTTCAACCCACTTAGTAAAGTACTTAGTGGCAGTTATGATAAACTTATAGTCTTTGGATGAGGTTGGAGTGATTTTTCCTATGAGCTCAAGTCCCCACTGTGAAAAAGGCCATGGTCAGATCATTGGCTATAATTCTTGAGTTGGAGCACGAATCAGATCTCCATGCTATTGGAAATGGATGTATTTCCACACATACTAATTGAGCTTCTTTTTCCATGGTTGGCCAATAGTACCCTATCCTCAACAGTTTCTTAGGTAATGTCATACTACCAGAATGGGACCCACATATGTCATTGTGTACCTTTGTAAAAGTAGTTAAGGCTTCCTCTTGGTTAAGACATATTAATGTCCCTTCAATGCTTTGACGATAAATGGTATCACCTAGGATCATGAATCGGGATGCCTTTTTGACAAATGTCTTTTTAAGGTTTTGGGTGATATCAAATGGAAGGTTTCCTCTATTAAGGTAAGTACATATGTCATAGTACCATGGGGATCTAGGACCAAAAATGACACATGCTAATTCAGATTTAGGGATTTTGAAATTCGGTATGACAAGCTATTCTACCAAGAATTCACATTGGAGGATGTTATTCGACATGTCTATTAGTGATCTGATTGTTTCCATGGTGTTTGTTTCCCTATTGTTCATGTGAGGAATCTACTCAAAATTTATGTCTATAAAGATATTTTTGAGATTCTCCGCCATATTCTTGCAAGGAATGAGCTTGTCATCCTTAGTTTGATAGTCTTCATTGACTTGTTTGATAACCAACTATGAGTCTCCATAGACTTTCATCTCTTATATCTTCCACTGAACTATTATCCTTAGACCTCTGATTAGGGCTTCATACTCAACAATGTTGTTGGTATAGGGATAGGACAGCCTATATGACTTTGGGATGCAATCACCTTGAGTGGTGATGAAAAGAATGCTTGCTCCTTATCCATGTTGGGTTAATGATCCAATCAAAGTACATCTTCCACTGAGATGTGAGATTGATAAGGAACACTAATTCATCAAGAAATTCAGAATTTAGAGGGTTTACCACATAGATAGGTGCTTCTGCTAGTTGGTCTATGATTACTTGTCCTTTGATTGCCTTACGCTCCACATATTCTATGTCAAACTCTACTAAGATCATCACCCATTTAGCCATTCATCATATGATGGTTGCTTTGGATAACAAATGTTTTAATACATCAATTTTTGCAATTAGCTTGATTTGATGTGATAACATGTAGTGTCTAAATTTTTGTGAAGCAGAAACTACTGATAGGCATGCCTTCTCAATGGGTGAATAGTTTATTTCATAACCTACCAAGGTTTTGCTAATGTATTATATGGCTCTTTCCTTTCTGTTTTCATCACATGTGTTGTGCTAAAAGAGCTTCTAGTGTTGTTGGTGTTGCTAAGATGTATAGGATCAATGGCTTGTTTGGTATTGGCAGCATGAGTACTAGAAGTGTTAGTAAGTAATATTTGATTTTTTGGAAAGCTTTATCACACTTTTCATCCCACTTGTAAGTTATCCCTTTATGGAGGATATGTGAAAAGGGGTGAATCTTATCTAGTATTTGAGCTATGAACCTTCTGATGGACTGCAATCTTCCTTGTAATCCTCTCATCTGCTTCAGTGTTTGTGGTAGTTCCATGTCTATGATGGATTTTACCTTTGCTGGATCAATTTCTATCCCTCTTTGTAAAACAATGAAGCGAAAAAGTTTCCCTTATGTGACCCTGAACACACACTTTTTTTGATTCAGTTGTACCTTGTACTCTTCAAGCCTATCAAAGATAGGTCCTAAGACTTGTATGTGCTCACTTCTCTTCTTTTATTTTTCCAAAGTATCGTCCACATAATATTCAACTATTTTTTGGATGATTTTGTGAAAGATGAGGGTCATTGCTCTTTGATAGGCTACTCCTGCATTCTTTAACCCGAATGGCATCACATTATAGAAATAGGTTCCCCATGGACAAGTGAACATAGTTTTTTGTTGATCCTCCTTGGAAATTATGATTTGATTGTAGCTTGAAAATCCATACATGAGTGACCAAATTTCATGCCCAACTATTAAATCCACAATAAGATCGATGTTGGGAAGAATCATCCGAAGACATGCCTTGTTTAGATCTCTAAAATCCAATGCATATTCTAAGAAAATGCCCCAATGGGTTTCGAGACTGGTACTAGGTTTGAAACCCACTCAGGATAATCTATCAGTCAAATGAATCCAATTTCAAGAAGCTTTTGTAACTCTTGTTTAACCAAGAGTGCTATATGAGGGTGCATCTTCCTTAATTTTTGCTTAACTGGCTTAGCTTTTGGGATGAAACACTAAGTGATGCACAACCATACGGATCAAGACTTGGAGATATTTGTGTATGATATACAAAGTTACCTTGTTTCTTTGAGGGAATGTTGCTAGGTTCTTTTGTTGTTCTTTGTGTACAACAAAGTTCAACTATAAAAAAAGTGATCTTAGGTGCTTCTATTCCAATTGACTAGAGTATCCTTTTTCTAGTCCAGCTGACTTCTCTAGAGATGCATTTGCACTAAGGAGATTGAATCCTAATCCCTTTGGCACCTTAAGCTTATCACCATTATATATATCCTTTTTTTTTACTATTTTTAGATGGAGGTCCACTTGGTGGTTTCTCAGGATCTGCATGCTGTCATTTCCATTTATTTTTGTGAAGGATTCAATCATCTCTCCATAGCATGCTCATGTGTCTAGCTTTATGTCAAAACATGCCTTGTGATCTGCCCATGGTAAATTGTCATGGAGTCCCATGAATTCTAAGATCACATCAGCATTTTTGAATAAATCAAGAATCAATGGTCCTTGTTGGTCCATTACCCGATGGTTAATGGGTATACTAGATGTGTTTAGGTTAGTTTGGTTGCCAGGACAAAGGATGTTATGGATATCATAAAAAGAGTTTTGTTCTCAAATAGTTCGACAACATCAAGGGGAACACTATCTAAGGTTGTGTCAAATGATGTAGGTGATAAAGAGGAAGTCTCAACTCAATTAGCAGAAATACCTTGCTAGTAGTACAACCTAAGCCAAGACTCTATTCATTTTCAAGGAATGATGGGTTCTAGTAAACCATTGTCGTTATATGCTAGCTTCTCATTCTTTTTATATCCCATGCTCTTCATTAGTTGTAGGCCTCTATTGAAATCTTCCATATGAAGAACAAGAACATGTCGTTAATCTTGATAGAGGAGTTTAGAGATGTCTTACTCATTGAAATCTTCTTGATTCAAATACCCCCACTTGGTAAAAGTAGTAGCTGCCATCTAGATTGTTTTGGGTTCTTTGGTAGTAGATGCGGGTTTCCCATGTGACTCAGGAGAAATAGGTAACTCTCCTAAGAAAAAGGTTTCTTTCAATAGTTTATATTTTTCGCAACCATCATCCTAGATCACTACTTTAACGTAGGTTATACTCTGCACAATGGGCATGTTTGTTACTGAGGTAGAGGCTAGGGATGATGGTCAAAAAATGAGCTTGGTGGTGTAGGTCCTTCCTCATTTTTGGGTATTTGTAGGATCTTATAGAACTTGGCCTCAAGACTTTTGTAGTCGTAGAAAGGCTCAGGATCTCCATGGATAGTGATTTATCTACCTTCAAAAGGAAACTTCACACACTGATGATAGGTAGAAGATACAACTTTTAGCGAATGAATGCAAGGTCGACCAAGTAGTATGTTATAGGGAAGATCAAGATCAAGTACTTGGAATGTAGTTTCTGCAATAAGAGGTCCCACTTGGATTGGTAGTGCAATAATTCCTTGTGATACCCATTCTTGGTTGTCATATGCTCTAATGGTGGTACTTTTTTCCTTCTCAATAGTGTCTTTTGAATAGCCTATATTTTTTATCAATTGCAGTGTACAAATGTTCAAACCAGCACCTCCATCTACCAAGACTCTTTTGACTTTGTTCTTATGAATGAAAACCTCAAGATGTAAGGCATGGTTATGAGATGGTTGGAATGGCCAGTCTTTCTTAGAGAAGGTGAGAATATGGTTGGAAATATTTCCTACCATAGTTTGAAACTAATCAGTATCAATGTTCTCAAGAATAGATAACTCAAACAAGGATTTTTCAAGTATTTCTCTATGTGCGGGAGATAACCTTAAGAGTTCTAAGATTGATATCTGTGTAGGGGTCTACTTGAGCTTGTCTAGAAGATTGTACTTGCTAGGATTAGATGTGGGAAAAGTAGGTTGTGTTTGAGATTGAGATGGGACTCCTTGAATAGTTATTTTTCCATGTCATGTGGTGACTCCACATTCTGTACTATCTCCTTTGATGGTTACAATAGTGATAGTACTATCATAGGAAGAAACAATATTGGAATAGGTATGTTTCACATTAGTTTAATCCTTAGTTTTTTTTTTCTTGTTTTCTTTGTTATGATCCAAAATATGATTCCTAGCTGGTACCTCAATAAATATGGTATCATTTTCTATGAGATCTTGGATGATGTTCTTGAGTTTCATGCAATTTGTTGTTTTATGCCTCTGGATTTTATGAAAGTCACATAGATCATGCTCGTTGTACCAGGATGGCTTCTCTTTTGGTTCTTGGTAGTTTTCAAAGTTGGGAAGTGTTATCAGATTTGACTCTACCAATTTCTTCATGATCGTCTTGATGGGTTCTGATAACTATGTGTACTTGCATGCTGGTGTTATTGCTCTAATTGTTCTGTGGTGGTGTTGTTTGTTGCACAGTCGACTGGATGTTAGCAATTTGATTGTTATTAGGTTTAGGAGCATTTAGGACTACCTTAGCATCTACTACACTTTCATTTGTTACATTTTTGTCCTCATCCCAAACACGAGGTTTCTTATTTGAACTAGTTGAAGGATGGTTATCTTTGCAAGCCTGAGTATTTCCTTGTGAGATTAAGGTATTT
>VDFB02162837.1:0-26630 GCA_007258455.2 Sequoia sempervirens
GGAAATGATGCATCCTAGCTAGATAAGATAAGTTCTAGATAAGCCAACTAAGCTTTCTAGAAAGAATCTTTTACCTAAGTAAACTTAACCATGTGAATGTGTCCCCTAATTACCTAGTGAATGAATTAGGTAGGTACAAGACAATTATTCACACCAACACAAGTGCACAAGATATGATGTCATTGTGAACTACAGGGTGTCCTGCACATTTCTTAGCTGCATGTCAAATTGTCACTTATTATACCTACCCAGTGATAGTGAACTCCTTTCATAATATGAGAAATCGCATAGAACATCCAATATTTTTTAGATGAAATCCTCATCCAATCCCATTACTCTTCCTAGAAGAGTAATCATATCATTATACTCCAGTTTGAAGTCACTCCTATGTAATTGCTTGAGAAACTTGGAATAATGCGACTTTGGTTTTGCAATCCACGAACCATTCATGAGTTATAGGGACCTATTGGGATCCCTCTCATAGAATATTTCTGCCTCCTTTATGTTTATTTTCACCAATTTTTGATGTGAGTCAATATTGAAGGTCCCAACTATGAATTCCTCGGTCAAGTTTTTCATTATTCTTCTGTGTGGGCTAGTAATCAACCTCTTGCTTGGATCATAATTCTTGGCACATTCCATAACTAATTTCAGACATTCCAATAAAGGTGGAAACCCTAAAACTTGTGCTAACCTTGTGTGTGTCATGATCTGAGCAAGGCTAGAAGGTACATCACCAAACATCATCTACTTGAAGTCATAATAGTCCACATGGCCCATATTGGTGTCACTCACTTTTTCCCATGTTGAAGCAATCTTGGATTTAGGCCTAGTACTTACCTTTAAAGTCATACTTCATTTTATATGCTCTAGTGTGGGGCTCCCTTGTAGTTGGTTCAATTGTCTTTACCTTGGACCCCTGCCCCTGGCTAGATTCTACTTGCATCTATTAGGAAAGGTCCATAATTACAAAAATGCCAAGCATGATCAAGAATTATAATCTAATTGCATCATTATAATAATCATGAAACCACATATGTGAAACCAAATTGATCTTATATCATCATGAAATTGATTAAAATCTACTTGCAAACCCTTGAAAAATCATACAAAGCAATTTCAATATTTTCACACTTTTGTGGATTTGGGTCATTAAAAGATTTTGCAAAATCCATCAGGTGGAAAATTTTCTGAAGGTTTGAACACTCAGAGAATCCATGGCACAACACATATTCTAAAATAAGGGAGTTTACTTAGAATTAAGTCACATTTCACCTTTAACCTCCTAGAGCATCATTCTTGTCATTTCTATGGTTGAACTCGAGCATTCATTTCTCATCTTTCATGCCTTCAAAATGTTTAAGCTTCCATGGATTTAGAGAATCGGAGTCCTCCCAGATTTTTTGAAGAGATAGACATTCAAAGAATTTATGTCAACAAGGATTCCACGAAGGGCACACTCTTTGGGTTTTTCCACCAAGAACGAATTTCACAAGGTTTCAACTTATGGTTTATTTTTCAGATCTGAAAAATTTAACTAAGTCTCAACTCTTGATTTTGATTCGATTTCAAGACTTCTTGCTCATAAGCCAAGATTCAATCATGCATATTGCAATATTGAAAATTTCTTAGTCCTTTATAAAACATTCAATGTGATCAATAAATTCTTCTCCAAACCTGCGCTAAGGTTTAAACATATGGAACTAGGGTTTATGAATAAATTCTTCAATCATGCACTATAGGTTGATTATCCATTTGACACAAACATGCACATGTATAAGAAATCCGAACTCACCAAATTGAAACCCTAGCTTTGTGAGAAACTCAGTTTCCTTAATTTGTTTCTAAGAGAAAACAATGATGCCCTAACTAGTTCAAGCTAAAATTAAACAACCCAAGCCACACAATTAATTCCTTGAATGCATACAAGTGTTAATTATCCACAGTTGATCATCAAATGAAATCAATTTCAAATAGAGAAATGAACTCAAACAATAGCTATCAAATCATATCACAATTGGAAATGGAAAGAATATGATGAAACATGCCATTCGATCACAAGAGAAATCATGAGCTTCATTGAAATCACTAGGGGATACACAAAAATGTACCTTTTAAGCTCGAAGAAGTGAAAGTAAGAACACAAGCCTTACTCAAAAACCCTGGGATTGAGATTCAACACTACAGCTACAATAATATTCAATTTCACACTCACTCACGCACTAGAATGCACCTAGAGCTCTTCCACAAATGCATAACCTTAAAATGAATTGTGGACAACAATATGAAAGCTTATAAACGAATCCCAAAGAGAGTGTTAATGAATGTGTACCCTGCCCATCAGAGACATAAATTAAATGACAAGACCCATGAAAAGTATAAAAAAATGACATGGAGATAGATTTGGGGAATTTGTAGAGGTTCGAATTTTCTGAAAGGCAAGACTCTTGGGGAATTAATCGGGAGGTGGATTCTGTGAAGTCCAAGAAACTTGGGTAATCCACATAGGGGCAGATTTAGCGAAATATAATCCTTTAGGGAAATCCACCAGAGGAGGATTTTTCTAAAACTCATCTTGACTTATGCAATTTGATGCCTAAATAAGATTTTCATGAAGCATTCAAGTTCTAGGAATCATCCAAAGTTGAAATGTTGCAAATTGAGACACCTAAAGTGCAAATAGAACCCTTATTCAATCAAGAGAATTGGACCCAGAAATCATAGGAACCTATCCCTTAAGGGGAAAAGGTCAGACCAAAAGCAAAACCATAAAATAAAGCAGGCAAAAGAGGGTCCCTGCCTCCGACATAGGGCCATGTGTGCGAAAAGTGCACAACAGGTCCAATGTATAGGGTAGATGTTTTATAATTGAGTTTTGACCTAGTTTAATGCATGGGTTAGAGGTTTGAAGGTTTAAGGGTTTAAGGTTTGAGGGTTTAAGGGTTGAAGGATTAAGGGTTTAAGGGTTGAGGGGTTAAGGGTTTAATGTTTGAGGTTTTAAGGGTTGAAGTATTTGGGTTGAGGGTTGATGGATTAGGGTTGAGGGATTGGGGTTGAGGGATTAGGGTTTAGGGTTGAGTGTATAGGGCTGAGGGATTAGGTTTGAGGTTTTAAGGGTTGGGGGATTAAGTGTTTAAGGGTTGAGGGATTAGGATTGAGGTTTTATGATTGATGGTTTAAGGGCTTAAGGGTTGAGGGATTACAATTGTGGGTATAGGGTTGAGGGTCCAATGTATAGGGTAGAGGTTTGATAATTGAGGGTTGACCTAGTTTAATGTATAGGTTAGAGGGTTGAGGGATTAAGGGTTCAAGGGTAAAGGGTTCAAAGGTTGAGGGATTAAGAGTTTAAGGGTTGAGGGGTTAAGGGTTTAAGGGATGAGGGATTAGGGTTGAGAGTATAGGGTTTAAGCGTTGAAAGTTTAAGGGTTTAATGGTTGAGGGATTAGGGTTGAAGGTTCAAGTATTAAAGGTTTAAGGGTTGAGGGTTGAGGGTATAGGGTTGAGGGAAAGAGAGGTAAGGAGGATGGAGAGATGTGGATACTTCTTATCAACAATTTTATGTAAAAGAGAGGAAGGTCAATGTGGGCTCATTACCTTGTCAATGTGGTAGCAATCACAAGGTAGTGAGTTGTTTGAAACATCACTAGGAGACCCCATTTCTTTGGGGCATTTTTTTCAAATAGATCACTACCTTGTCAATGTAGTAAGCTCATAGAAATAGGGTCTCATGGTGATGTCATACCCCATTCATACCCCATTCCAAGGTCCCCTTTTTGCTATGGCTAAAAGCCTAAAACATGTACTTTTGACAAAACTATGGATGCATGGAAAAAATATATCAAAGCATAATAGTAAGAAAAAGCATAGAAAGGTAGTGAGTTGTTTGAAAAAATGCCTCAAAGAAATATGGTCTCATGGTGATGTCCATCAAAATGAGACCACATTTCTTTGAGGCATTTTTCAAATAGCTCATTGCCTTGTCTATGCTATCACATTTTCCATACATTTTCTATTTTGTGCATATCCTGCAATCATTCCAATCCTTGAAATATCTCTTTGATGCATTTTTTCAAACAATTCACATGCCTTTTCCATGCTTCCACATTTATCATACATGTATGCCAAGGGAGTTGCAATTTCTCATACATGTATGCTAGGCTTGATTGTGATATAGATAACTATTTTCCATTAGTGTTTGATCCTCCCCATAGTGGGAAAAATTTAACAGTGACAAGAGTCATTTGTGATCTTTGGAAAGTGACAAATTGTAGCAACAAGCATCAACACATGCACCATGATAGTCAGACTATGGAAAAAAACCATAATAGAGGTAACTCTGATTGTTGTTTCCCTAGCTCTAGGTGAGGTCAATCTCAACCCCAAACCTTTTATAGGGTTATTCGCAATAAATAGGAGTAAGTTCCCCCTTGTCTTGGTCTTATCATGCTATTTCGTATTACCTAGAATGCTAGAAAGTGGAAATATTGTGTTTTAGCTATTTCTCTTTACTTAATTTGAAAACTTCATTTCAAAAGTTAATGATTATAATTATTATGTTTTTATCTATTTGTAGTCTGGATATGATTCTAAAAATGCTAGACAGTCATTGCATGCAGTGCAACTAGAACATCATGGAGGGGGATGAGCCTCTCTTGGAAAATGATTTTTTTTACTTTTCTATAGATTCAAGTAGGTTAAAATATCAGATAATCACTTTTCATTGATAATTATAGTTAAATTATTGAGTTTTAAAAGCTTTCAACTAATAACTAGATTAACTTGATTTTGGTTTGCATAAATAGATGTAATTTGGGCTATGCATTTATGAATTTCACATCAGCTAAAGCTACATGGAAGTTCTATAAAGAATTCCACAAGCATCATTGGGCTGAATTTAATTCCAAAAATATTTGTGAAGTTATGTATGCCAGACTCTAGGTATGTGTGATCTCTACCAAGGATTAATATATATCTATGTTGGCTTCACAACACTTAATCTTTTATTATGTCTCTGAATCATCTACATTGAAACACTAACCTGATAAAAGCAGAAAGGACATACATTAGTATACCCTTTCACACTATTTTTGATGATTTGATGACAGTGGCATCATCTCCTAGAAGATCACTTTCAAAATGCCAAGCTCGACTATGATATAGATAACCGAAGTGTTATTTGTTGATCATGTTGATAAGCAAATTCAAATTTTAGAATTAGATTTAAATTTGATTTAGAGAGACCTTGAGTTTAGATTTATTAAAGGGAAAGAGATAGACTAAGATATGCATGATAGAATAAGATTGCATACACTTTCTATGATAGGGAATAAAATATTTTATTTTTAATTTAACTTTAGTCATAATTATATTGTTATATGCTTGACATGTTTGGGCATATAAACATACCCTATCTTGAACATTTAATCCAACCTTTCTTGTTAGGATTGGGTTTATTTACCTTGCTTGTACATTACTTGTGAGGATTGGGCTTATTTACCTTAAAATGGGTCCATTGAGAGTAAATTTCACATATCCCTTAACAATATATCCCTTCTCCTCATATCCAAATATCCTTAATCACCCTTCATAACTAGGAAATGGGTTAATGGCAATGCATAAATGGAGGTACAAGTAGTAGATTGCATGAAATGAAAGAAGGAATCTGCTCTTGAGAAGTTGAGGAAGGTGCATTTGTAGTATATGCAATGGGAAAATGGCAATGCAAAACTAGAGGTAGCAAGTACTAGAATGCAATATGAAATAAAAAAGGAATCTGCTCTAAAAACACTTGAAAAGAAGCAGACCAAAGTGAATGACATAGATAATGTTTTGAATGAAGATATTCTTCCTACTCTCGAGAAGTTTCAAGGAAGGTGCTTGTGCAACATTTGGAATGGGAAAATGTCAATGAAGAAGTAAAAAACCTGATGAGGTTTTTTATTCAGTAAGAATTTGTGCTGGAAAAGAAAGAGAGAGATAATGCTATAGGTGGATTTGAACAAATGAATTCAAAGATTCTTGAACTTAATATTTCCATGGAGAAAGTACAACTAGAAATAGATGATAAGGAAGAAGCATTGATGACAGAGTAGTTAATATAAAGCTCAAAGTAAAATATATGAAAAAGAAGTTAGAAGATCATGAAAAGGAATACTAGAGGGTGTTAATAAGTAAGAGCAATAAATATGATGAAAAATGTGTGGATGGTCAAGTTACAGCTGTAAAAGAAATAGTTGGAAGTGTTGAAATTGAAGCAAAGCAATTGAAGACTAAAATTAAACACTTAGAAAAGGAATTAAAAGATAAGAAGAATATTTTATCGTCAATGAAAAGGAGGTTGGTCTGCTCTAAAAACACCAAGGTTAGTTTTAGTTGATGGAAATTGGGTTAGTTGCATGTAGTGTAAAGTTGCAAAGTTAACTTTCGTTTTGTTTGTCATATGACCAAACTGATAAGTCCAACACGTCCGAATGGGTGGGTTTATGGTATGCAAGGTCTTGTTTCACACCCAAACATGTCAGAAGAGTACGAGCTACATTATATCAGTGAAGTCCCTTAAGAGACCAAAGTGTAAAGGGGAAACAAACTTCGATGAGCGATTACTCGAAAAATGTGGCACTTAGAAACATTTCATATGAGGCTATGGGATCACGTAGGGCCTCTCTACAATAAGCTCTTTTGGTTTTTGATAGCTCCAATTCATTTTCCCATGGTAAAGAGTTTTTAGTTGATGGAAAATGGGTCAATTGCATGTAGTGTAAAGTTGCAAAGTGGTGTAACTTTCATTTTTTTCATAATACAATCAAATCGACAGTTCCAATACATCTAGATGAGTGGGTATATGGTAGGAAAGACCCTGTTTTGCACCCAAACATGTCAAAATAGTTTGAGCTACATTGTATCGATGAAGTCTCTTAAGAGACCAAAGTGCAAAGGGTTAGAAAAATTTGACAAGCGATTACTCAAAAATCATGGCACTTAGAAACATTTCATTTGAGGCTACAGGATCATGTAGGGCTCCTCTACAATAAAATCTCTTTTTTTATATCTCCAAGTCATTTTCCCATGGTGAATATTTTTTAGTTGATGGAAAACAAGTCAGTTGTATGTAGTGTAAAGTTGCAAAGTGGTGTAACTTTTGTTTTGTTCATCATACAACTGAACCGATAGTTTCAACACATCCAGATGGGTGGGTTTATGGTAGGAAAGGTTCTATTTTGCACCCAAACATGATGGAACAGTTTGAACTACATTGTATCGGCGAAGTCTCTTAAGAGACCAAAGTGCAAAGGCGCAACAAACGGAGACGAGCGATTACTCGTAAAATGTGGAACTTAGAAAAATTTTGTGTGAGGTTGTAGGATCATGTAGGGACCCTCTACAATAACCTCTTTTAGTTTTTGATAGATCCAAGTCATTTTCCCATGGTGAAGAGATTTCAGTTGATGAAAAATGAGTTAGTTGCATGTAGTGTAAAGTTACAAAGTGGTGTAACTTTCATTTTGTTCATTGTACAACCAAATTGATAGTTCCAACACGTCCAAGTGGGAGGGTTTATGGTAGGTAAGGTCTTTTTTTTCACCCAAAATTTTTGGAATAGTTCGAGCTACATTATACCAACAAAGTCTCTTAAGAGACCAAAGTGCAAAGGGGCAACAAACTTTGATAAGCAATTACTCGTAAATCGCGGAACTTAGAAACATTCCTTCTGAGGCTACAAGATTATGCAGGAACCATTTACAATAAACTCTCTTGGTTTTTTATAGCTCCAAGTCATTTTCTCATGGTGAAGATTTTTTAGTTGATGGAAAACAGGTCAGTTTCATGTAGAGTAAAGTTGCAAAGTGGTGTAACTTTCGTTCTGTTCATCATACAACCGAACCAACTATTCTAACACATTTAGATTGGTGGTTTTATTCTATGCAAGGTATTTTTTACACCTAAACATGCTAGAATAGTTTGAGCTATATTGTATCAATGAAGTCTCTTAAGAGACCAAAGTGCAAAAGGGAAGAAAACTTCGACAGGCAATTAATTAGAAACTGTGACACTTAGAAACATTTTTTCTAAGGATATGAGATCATGTAGGGACCCTCTACAATAACCTCTCTTGGATTTTGACAACTCCAAGTCGTTTGTCTGTGGTGAATTTTTTTTTTATGCCCCAAAAACTGTCAAATGCATGTAGTGTAAAGTTGGAAGGTAGGCTAATTTTTGTTTTGTGCTTCATGGGGCCAAACAGTTAGTGCTAACATGTCTAGGTGGGCACATCTATTCTAGGCTTGGTCACCACCCTTCATTACAAAAGGGTCATAGTCTTTCCTATTCGAAGGGTCGCAACTTTTCACCTTTGAAAAGTCACAACCAAATTCATATCATTACTATTTGTGAGAACCTAAATTAATTTGTTTGCAATATTACCTTTGGTTATATTCTTGATTGAATTCTTCAATGACATAATACATTAAGTATACATAGGAAGCATGAAGCTTACATATGAATAATGGTAAATAGTGAAGTATACACAGGAAGCATGGAGCATACACGTGAATACATGTAAGACATGAAGCATACAAAGTAAGCATGAGGCATAGACGCGAACACATGGTGTATACATAGGAAGCATGAAGCATACATGTGAATACACATAATACATGAAGCATATATAGGAAGCATGAAGCATACATGCAAATACATGTAATACATGAAGTATACATAGGAAGCATGAAGCATACACATGAACAAATGAAGCAATCACATGAAGCATGAATCATAAATGTGAACACATGAAGTATACACAAGAATCATGAAGAATACAAGAGAATGGTAGCATGAAGGATACACATGAAGCATGAAGCATGGTAGCATGAAGCATACACATGAGTTTCATCCATGAAACACATGAAGCATGAAGCATGAATCATTACTATATTCATATGATTGATTTAATGTTCAATAGTCTTACAAGAGAATAATGTTCAAAATTTATTATATATTTACAATTATAGAAAAGAAGAGTGCATGGAAAACACTTGGATTTTAAATATTTGAAGTAAACCATCTACAAATATCTATTGAAGCATGGATTTATAATGCAAATATGGACACCATCAATACAAAAGATGTGTATTAACCAAATAGCCATATAGGCTTACAAGAATGCCGTATAGGCATACAATGTCAAGTATATGGAATACAAAATATGTCCAAGAATTCCATATAGGCATAGAAAAAAGGACCCCAATCAAAATCCATTGCCCTCTAGGTGAAGAAAAAAGATAACTAGCCTTTGTTGGTCAGGGGGATGGAGATGTATATGACACTCATCTACTTTGAACTCGAGGGCTGCTCCTCCTATTTAGTTCTCGATCAAGCTTTAGTTGTTACAATAAAAAGTAAAGACATTAATATATAGAAATCACATTATAAAATATGATATATTCAACAAAATGAGCACTTATCGCCTCCAAATGATCTCTCTCCTCAATCAAAAGATCTGCATGCTCAGTCTCTAGCATCCCAAAGTCCTATAGAAACCATCCAAATAGAAATTAAACTACAAATCAATAATCATTTTATTTTTCAATAATAAACAACTATAACAATAATTGTAATTTGAACTTTACTAATCTTCCTCATACCCCCGTGAGATCCATTGAGTTGTCTATTGTGGAAGATACACCATGTTCCAATTCCCCATCAACATTGGGAGGTGTTTCTTCTTGCATCATCAAAAAATAAAACAACAAATTATTCAATCACAGGAACTAGAATAGTGATGCAAGTCATGGCTTATAATGTATGAGATAATCAACAAAATTTTGAGTACTTATTGAACTATATATTTATTACTATTATGCTTACTATTTTCCATATCCATAGCTTGTTCGAAAGCACCTATTTTAGGCTTTTATCCATAGCACCAAGGCAATGAATTGTTTGATAAAATTCTTTGGTAGACATGTATGAAAAATGTGGTAGCATAGAGAAGGTAATGAATTTTTTTAAAAATGCCTCAAAGAAATGTAGTCTCATGGTAATGTAATGTCATGAAATTTTTTTTTGTCATGGAATTCCATCCCCATGAGATCACATTTATTTGAGGAATTTTTTCAAACAGTTCATTGCCTTGTCTATGCTATTATGTTTGGATTGGGTGGATGGTTATGAGATGGAGGGGGATCGTGACATGAATAGGGAGGGGTGTTTTGATCATGAGGGGCAAAGGATCATTAGATGGGGTGGAAGGTGTACTTTGAGACCATATTTCAAGAGCAATCACACAATGGAATGGAATAGGTACTTTGATTTAGACATTGAAGGATGCCATTAGATGAAGTGGGGGAGGGGGGATTGTGAGAGTGGGATTAATGGATATCTTGCTCTTGAGATGGAAAGATATAATTATATGAGATGGAAGGGATTTCTTTTTCTTGATTGGAAATGGGATCATGAGATGAAGGGGGATCATATGATGGAGGAGAAGGGTTTCCTTGATCTTTATATGGAGGGGAATCTATGTTAGCATGCTTTGGATTAGGAGATGGACATAGTTCATTTGATATGGATTGTGTGATGAGGGAGGAAGGTTTTATAGACTCTTCAATTTGGATAGATGGATTGATAGGGGATTCATAAGATTTAGGGTATTAGGGTTTATCTTGATGTGGGGGTGATGAACGTGGATGCATGATATGGGAAGATTGTACCACTTTGTTTTTGCATGGGGAAGCAACCACCTTTGTAAATATTCCTTGGAGGAAGTTATTATGAGAGACATGGGATGAATTTTTTTGGTAATAGTGAGGTGATGTGTATTTTAAGGATGCGGGATATGAACAAGTGGGATAAGAGGTGGGAGCTTCCATGGATTGGTAAATTGAGGACGAGGATGAGGACATTGAAAAGGATTTGGAGGGGAATTTTGGCTAAAGGCTTGGTTTCTATTGTCAAAGGAAGGGGAAGGATAAGAAAGAGGAGATGGATTGGGATTGGATGAAGGTAGGGAGGATGGAAGCTTAGCACCAATGCCAAGTAGACATCTAAGCATGTCATCCTTATAATTATGGAAGTTGTAAGTGAGGATAAAATTAGTGGTGGTGGATGGGGATGATATGGATGGGACTTGAGGGGAGCTTTGGATAGGGGATTGGTGGAAAATTGGAGCATTCTATCTATTGAAAATGGATTTAATGTGATCCACAATGCTCTCATTATCATCATCCGGATTATATTCAAGTTGGTTAAAAAGGATATCCTCATCATCATCGATATGGTTGGGGTTGGTTGGAATGGATGAAGGTGGATTAGAATAGATTAGTTTGGATGAAGGATAGATTAGATGGTTAGACACAATGAAGGATTGATTGGAAGAAAGATTGGTATTGGTTTTGGATGAGGATGGAAATTAGGATGATGGAAATGAACTTGGGGATTGGAAGAATAGGATCTAAGGATGAAGATGAAGGATGGGATTAGATTTTGGGATCAAATCCAAGACCTTAAAATGATTTTATTTGATTAAAGAGGATTATCTATTCTTAAGGTAGTGAGTTGTTTGAAAAAATACCTCAAAGAAATGTCGTCTCATGGTGATGGAATGTCATTCCATCACCATGAGACCACATTTCTTTGAGGTATTTTTTCAAACAACTCACTACCTTGTCTATGCTATTGCTTACCATTATGCTTTGATAGATTTTTCCAAGCATCCATAGTTTGTTTGAAAGCACCTATTTTAGGATTTTATCCATAGCAACAAGGAAGTGAATTGTTTGATAAAATGCTTTGGTAGACATGTATGGAAAATGTGGTGCAGCTAGAGAAGGCGCTTGATCTCGCTTTGAAAAAATGCCTCAAAGAAATGTGGTCTCATGGTGATGTCACTACCTTGTCTATGCTATTGCTTTACTATTATGCTTTGATAGATTTTTTCCAAACATCCATAGCATAGACAAGGTAGTGAATTGTTTGAAAAAATGCTTCAATAAAATGTGGTCTCATGGAATGCCATGACAAGAAAATGCAATTTGTAGCTACTCCTTGTTATTAGTTATCAATGTGAAGTAATTGCATCACTGCTTATGTTGACTTTCTAAAAAACTATATTGTAATTGAAAATTTGTCATCTATCAATGTCTAGTTATTAGTTATGCAATGTGAAGTAATGATTTGAGTTTGAAAGATGTGTAATGCAATGTAATCAACGATATGAATATAAACTACACAAATCTATTATGTACAATTCATTAGTTAAACTCTTTATTCTATTACCTAGGTGAAGCTTCGAAGTCCATGACCACTAGGAGGTGTTGTCGTGAAATCTCCAAGATTAACCTATTCAACATCCAAAATCAAATATTAGAATACCATTCATATAACAATTCTATTCACATGTAATATTTATAATTTTTTACAAGTTATATACCTCGGAAGTACATGTCGTAGCATAATATGGAGGTGGAGGATTGCTGAAAATTGAATGAACATCATGACTCTAAAATTTCATTACAATCATTAAAATAAATTAGTTAATCTTGCATTTCAAAAATTAAATTTAATAAATTAAATTCAGTGAAATTGTTAACATTTACCTGAGTATCAAGGTTGAAAGCCTCATTCAGGAGGGCATTTGTCATCACCAATTGGTCAGTTGCAGATGTAGCCTGCACACTTGCCTCTTGACTATTTGTGGGGTCATAACCACAGGTGGATCTACAAGCCTGAAAAATATGGGGTGTAACCCTACCCCTTGAAGTCTCCCCCAGGTCACACTATATTGCTGGATTGACACGCTCTATGATGCTCTGGGTCAAGTAACTAATAGACTGTAGTGTCCCAACCTCAACACTCTCCTTCACAACAGAATGGATAGCCATGTGCTCATAAGCTGGTCTGGTGAGTGCTTGTCTCATTGGCCACTGAGGATCAAGACATGCTTCTGGTCTATCTTGTGCAGACCCACCACCTCTACCCTAAAATTCTTGCATATCAAAATAGTTGGGGATTTTGTTGAGGAAAAACTCGCAGTAGAGTTTCCTCAAGAAATATTGCGATACCTCATTATTGTTGCATGGAGGGTGGTCAAAAACCATCCACCACCTCTACCAAAAATGGTCCTTTATCCCTTGGTGGTTGCACCAATGGATAGGAAACCTCTTGCTTGTAGCGCGTAGAGGTTGATTTGTTTGCGGGTTTGTGAAAAGGGAACACAAGTCAAATTTTGTAATTTTTTCATTTTTGAGTTGTGTCTAGGATAGTTTATCTACATAATATTCTCCATGCTCATGTCTCTTCTTTGCCCAACCACTTAATTGCTTGCTAGTTGAATCTACATTTGTTAACATAGCTTCAGGTGATTGTGCAAGTGTGGTTCTTTGCAAGGTTGAACTTGCTGGATCTTTCAACCTTGCAATTAAATCCTCAATTTGTTTTTTTTTAGTTTCAATTTTCCCCTTGATTCTTTTGGAGTTCTAGGAGGATGTTAAGGAATTGTTGGAGGACTTTGTTGGGGTGGTTGTTCATTGGGTATTTGGTCATGAGGTGAAGAAGGATTTTGAGGAGGAGAAGGAGGTGAATTATAAACTCCTAAAAAGTTAAAGAAATTAACATCAAAAATATATTAAATCTACCTATTTAAAAACAAATTCACAAAAATGGAACAATAAAAGCTTACTCTTTTGAGCTCCTCGTTGATGTGGCGGAATTTTGGCAAAGAATTGGTGAAGAATTGATGAAGAAACATTAAATTTTGGCTCTCAATAATGTGAGCATGCTTGGGAAGGGCTTGTAGGTCGCGGATGGAGGAATAGAACAGTGACATAATGAATTGAATTTGCTTTTTTTTTCTTATAATATGACATAACACCCTTGTGTTATGGCTTTTCAATTTATTTTTTAAAAGTTTCCCACTTTTTGACCCCTCATCCTTTTGCACCCACTCAACTATTCTAATTTAGTTGTTAACTAAAATTGACACAAGTGAGTGCATGAAAATACATACACACATGCATGCGCGCACACACACACACACCAGTTAAGGAGACAAGGAGAAAGTTGAATCCTCCTTCCTTTGATTGCTTAGTTATGTGGATACATTATTTAAATTATTTTAAAATTTTAATTTTACTCTTCCAATTAAAGGACTAAATTTGTAGAGATAATTCTTCAATCTAATTTTTTAAAATTTAAAATAGTATTAAATTAGAAAAATAGGAAAGTAAAACTATAAAATATATGGGATGGGGAGAGGAAAAGGTCGACAAGTATTGAAGCGAGCATCAAGGAGAATGATTTCAAGATGAAATTAAAGGCTTGGGATCAAGGTTAAGATTTAATAAAGAAGGATTTAATTTGCATTCTAGGTAGGCGGTTCTATTATCCTTCTCCTTGTGTAAATAAAATTAATTATTCAATCTAGGAATAAATTCTTTATTAGTTATTGAAAAAATTCTATGTATCTAGTTTTGAATTACAAATAGAGAACATTTGAAAACTTAGATACAAAACATATAGAGAGAAAAATGCAAAAACTTATCAAACAAATTTCTCTAAGGAATTATTCATTAGTAAGCACTAGTTTTAAAATGATATCTCTATCTAGAAATCTTAGATTTGTTATATTCAATATATATTGTATATATGTGTATGTATATATAGAATTGTATGTGTGTGTGTGTGTGTGCATGTATAATATTTACTTTTTTCGATTAGATAATGTTGTGTGAGTCAATATTGCTCTTTGTTGAGAATTCCACCCCCCCCCCCCATACGCATAAAGCGAGAGAGAGAGAGATGGGGGGGGGGATGTGTATGAGAGAGAGGAAAATATCAACTCACGATCTTAGTGGGTATTTTGCAAGATGGATATCAAGAATAATGACCCCTTGGGAAGGTTCTTGTAGGCTTTCTCTAAGGGCTTGATTATAGCAAAGTTTGAAGAGTTTTAGAAACTTGTCAACCGGGACCCTACCCTCCAATCCCCTCAACAATTGGGCCAACTGGAGGAAATAAAAAAAGGCCTCAGATATATTTTAACTTCCTAAACTCTTTCAACATAAATATTTTGGTTTAAGAATAATACATTGTAAAACTAGTGCACATTACATTCAAACCATTATGTAAGAGTTTGGAATATTGGACAAGTGTTGTACACTTTCCATGTTTAATAGTTAGGTGGGATTATCCTTGCAAGTTGTTTTGATTTAGAAAATATATTTTTTCAAAAAAAGTAAATTTGAGTAAATTATTTTAGGTATTTTCTATTTTTACCCATTTTTTAAAATACTCACGTTTATCTTATACATGATTTTGTGCAATGTGTAAAACCTTTTTGATGTTCCTATTTATATCCACACATGCTTAAGGATGAAGTAAAATAAATTCATATTGCATTAGACAACATTTGAGTTTACATAATAGTAAGAAAATATCATGATCCATTTTTCTTCAGTGAAAATATTACATATTGTCTTTGTTTTCTATTATTCTATTTTTTTTCTTCAAATTGTATCTATAGTGCTTCTTCCTATAAGTTTATCAATTTTTTTCTACATAAAAAACTAACATTAAAATATTTAATTGACTTTAAACCAACAAAAACATGTCATGAGATTAAGTTTGTATGTTTGTGGGATAAAGCATGCTAATATCGAGACAATCTAAAAAAGTAATAATATATTAGAGAAGAGCTATCCAACATTTTATATATTCAACAAATATGATACTCTTATTTTTTATTAATTAGATTATATATTAAAATTAAGATAAACATGTATAACTAATCCTTAAAAGATGGTTAGTTGTATAGAACCATCTTCTAAAATGAAATCAACAAAGCTACCACAAAACAAAGAATTTAAGTGTTTGAGAAAGGAGATAACGAGACATCTAAATTACATGTTCATTATAAAAGATAAACATAAAACAAATTAAACTAGTACAATAAAACCAACAATAGAAAGAAGTCTATATACTAAATTAGATGTCTATTATAAAATATAAACAAAAAATAATTCAAAAAGTAGTACAATAAAACCAACAATAGAAAGAGGTTTATGTGCTAAACCACACAATAGAAAGAGGTCTAGACCATCTTAATTGTCCCAATACAAGATAACCTATTTAACGCTTAAATTTAAAAAACTAGTTATTCTCTCAAAAGTGAACCCAAAATAATAGATACATGTTACTACAATACCTTTTTTTTAATATAAACAAGTCGAATTATATAGATGTCGACAACTCTTCAGGTATTTGCAGAGGAAGGAGGTATAGGTTTAAGTAGCAATGGCAAACCGTGAGCAGGGTAAGGGGTGAAGTACATGTTAGTCTTTTCGTCTGCCTCCACTAACTCCCAATCATATCTCAACACTAAATGATAAAGAAACACTTGCATTTCTAGCTTGGCAAACTCATTTCCTGGGCAGATTCGATTACCCTGTCCAAAAGGGATAAAGGAAAATGGCTCATGTGGCTCATTGAAGCGATCAGGATCAAACTTTTCTGGACTTTGAAAATATTCTTCTTTGTTGTTTGTCTGCCTTATGGAATAATGAACCTGCACAACATCCACACTTAAATTTTCAAAAACCATGTGAAAGATGACCATTGAATTACTATTTATGTATGTATACTGAATACTCACCTTCCATCCCTTGGGAATAGTAAAACCCCCGTAGACAATATCTGTTTTGGCTTGCTTAAATCCTCCATTTGTAGGGGCCACGATGCGTAGCCCTTCTGAAATTACATTGCGTAAGTAGTGTAGACCACTTATGTCATTCCAGGTTAGCGGCTCTCCTACCTCCTTGTCATCCCTAAGCTTTGTACATTCTGGTTGAATCCACATAACATTTAGTAATGTTGATCATTCATTCGCATGAAAAATATGAATCTATCTTCCATAGAAATGAAATCGTTAAAGAAATTTGATCCATTGTCTAGTTTTGAATCAAATTCATTGATCATTCATTCTCATGAGAAACACAAACCCATCTCTCATAGAAGTGAATGGTTAATGAATTTTACTCAAAACTAGACAGTTAATTCTAATAGGAATATCATAATATTAGTAATATTGACATATAATTATAAATGATAATGGAATTGAAGTCTAGTACAGTAACAAAGTATCTATTGCTCCTCTAAAATCAAGTCAACTGAATGCACAAAGTTTTTAGATTCAGCTGGATAAATATTATAGACAGTGAAAATCTGATGTCTTTAAATGATATACTTCATTGAAAAAAATTATCTTTGATGCAAAATAAATTTTATACAGTTGAATCCAGAAAAAACCTACATACTATTATGAACCGTGAAATCAATTGTAAGAAAATCTATAATATAAATGTTTTACCAGAGCATAGATTCCTATTTGAATTTGATAGACAATTTTTGAAAAAGAGATGGGATTATAATACTTGCAAACTACCTACAGTTAACACCAATTAAACACGACCAATCGAATCCAGTTCCAAGCCTACTCAGGAATTTTACTCCTCTTTCAAGGCCTGCTTTCCTTTTTTAATTATATTCAATATGCAAAGAGCTGTGAGATACACATTGAGATGAAGAAGGAAGTGATTGTTCTGATGTTGGCAGAAACTCTTTCCATGTTTAAACATACAAGCTTTTCTGATATAAAAATGAAATCTACAAGACCAGAGCAGGACTAATGACTACCTTTGCGAAGGCGTTGTAACACGTGAGGCGTGATAGAGAGGTGCTTGAGCAGCGTGGCCAAGGCGGAAGCCGTTGTGTCGTGGCCGCCAGCAAAAAGCCCAATCAAATTGTCTGCAATCTCCTCCTCGCTCAAGCTGAAATCGCTCCCTGCCTCCCCTGCAGACAACACCAAGTCCATGAAGCTCTCTCCACCCCCTTTAGAATTTTTATGCTGCTCAATCTTTGAACGAATCATAGCAACAATGGCCGCGCGGGCCCGTTTGGCCTTCCCAAAGGTTGTCCAGGGAAGGTCAAGAGGGTGAGACAGAAACCCAGTGCTCAACTCATGGAAGTGTCTCTTAAAACACTCAAATTCTTCCCCTGGCTGCAATCCCATTAAAAATTCCGCAGCCACGGACAGGGTCATGTCCTTAATCTTCTCGTAGGCGCGGACTGTCTGGCCAGCATGCCACTCCGACTGGAGATGCTGCACCACAGGCCTCTCAAATCTCCCAATGGCCATCCTCAGAGTATGTTGACCCAGAACAGAGAGGATAATCTGCCGGAGCCTCTTGTGGCGGGCTCCATGGGACGTTGCCATGGCCTGCTCCCCAACCAGAACCTTCACAGACTTAGGCCAGCTGTTGAGGAACAGCTTGTTTTCATTGATAAGAATGAACTTGTTAGCCTGGGCACCCAAAATCACCACAGTTGGGCTGCCCAGAATATGAGTTTTGAAAACCGGCCCATGCTCTGCCTTTCGCCTGTCGTACCACACGTCCGGGTTGTGAGAGTCACTCCACTACCCGATGTAGTCCACAGATTCTCCCCAATATGGAAGGCCCATTCTGCCTGGCGGAAGTGTAGGCATATTGCCCTTAGCTTTCAGCCTTACAGCTGACAATAAGACTGGGCCATAAACAACCGCTGAACCCAACACAATACACACCATTGCAGCTGCTGCCATGAAAATGCAGGCGGCCTCTAATGGAGTCCATGTTGGAAACATATCCCACAACCCCATCTCTGAATTTTTTGTTTAACAAGAATGAATTTGTTTGTTTCATTTCAAGAACGACCTGGACCGACCTTAGTGATTTAATGGTGTAGGATGATTATAGTCAAATGGATTACACCCACAAGTAGATGTGGACCAGGACAACTCGCCATTTGTTTTAATCGGGTATCTCAATTTTCAAACAAATAATCGAATCTCAGTGTCTGTACCTTCTCAGTTTAAGCCTAGACGTCTCTACAAAGTTTGTCCGCACTGTTCCATCCATGATTAGAATTACTATCACAATAGAAAACCAAAATGACTTCTCAATTGTTTCACGTGCTTTTCACATCTGTGGTTGAAAAGATAGACTCATCTCCCATAAATCACAATCATTATTTTGATTTTCATTTCATACATAGACAATATCTCAAAGACGCTTCTCAAGAACAATCCATCTCTACATACACAAAGTGTTGGAGAAGAGAGATTTTCGGGATTTATATCTATCTGTACTGGAGAAAGCATAAATTGTGGGATTCGTCCTAATCCTTGCTGCCTTCTAATTAAAGGTTGTGTATCTCTTTATATACAGAAGGGATTGTAATCTTAAATCACACTGATGAATAATATCAATCCCTCCCTCTTCTCCGTGGATGTAGGCTACGGCTGAACCACATATATCTGTGTAATCTATATTTGTGTGATTCGATTGATTTCTTCATGGTATCAGAGCAGGTCTTAGTCTGCTTTAGACTCTGTTCAATTCATCTTTGAGCCGAATCGAGGGTGTGCGGCTGTTTTTTGTGCTCTTTCTGAGCCGTTTTCTAGGCTTCCAAACGCGTGATCTGGCCTCTCAGACCCGCGGCTGCTTTTCCGTGTTTTTTCTGAGACTTTTTCTGTGCCCCAAGCGCGCGATCTGGACTCATCTGTTCTGTTCTGTGTGGCGCGCCATTGTTTGGGGTTCTCTGCTGCCGCCGACCTCTTCCACAACTGCCGCACCTCTTCCTCATTGTGTCTTCCTCTGGGCCGACATCGAGCTCTTGAAAGGGCTCAGATCCACAACATCTGCCGTTGTAATTTCTCATTTTTTGATCGAATCAGGCCAATCGGCATTTCCTGTCAGCATCCATTAAATGAGAACAAAGTGTCATATTTGTGAGGCGCAAATTCATTCCAGCGCAGATTCATTCTGGAGAGCTTAGGGTTCCTGTACACCGTCCCGTACAATATTGTTCGGTCATTTTTTTGCTAGTTCTCTGTCGGCCAAGAAAGAAGGATTGGTGTGAGAGCTGCTGGAACTACAACGCAACCACAGCTGCAATAAAACACAAAGTCTGGTTCGCTCCATCTGGTGTTTTTTTTCTGAAACCTCGTAAGTGTTTGTTTCTTTTACGTCTTCCTCTTTCCATGGCTGAATTCGATTCGAATCCTAGTTGGAGACTTTCTTCAGTTCTGTTAAATGGAATCAATTATGTTGCATGGTCTAGAGCTGTTACTTTGTCGCTTGGTGGCAAGAAAAAATTTGGTTTCGTTAACGGTGATAAACAGTGTCCTCAAACTACTGAATCAGGATATGAGGATTGGATATCCAATGATCAGCTTGTTCGATCATGGTTACTCAATTCAATGGAAACTCATATTGCCGAAATTTTCACCTTTTCTAATTCAGCAAAAGAACTGTGGGATTCCATCGCTGAATTATACGGGAACCAAAATAATGTTGCCCGTATTTTTGAACTCACTCGTGAAATTGCTGCAGCCCAACAAGGTGAGAAAACCTTCAGTGAACATCTTGGTAATCTTAAAAAATTGTGGGACGAATTGAACCTGTATCGTCCACATACCACTGATGCTCAAACTCTTTTGAAACGAGCTGAGGAGGATAAAATTTTCTCACTTCTTCATAGTCTGAAGCCTGAGTATGAATACATAAGGCGCAATCTTCTGATGGATGCCACATTGCCCACGCTTGCCGGTGTTTGTGCTATTATTCAGCGAGAGGAAACTCGAAGAAAGACTATGGGCTCAGAATCCAAAACTTCAACAGAGAAGATTGAATCTCATGTCCTTTTGGCCGAAAAGGATGATAAAAGAAAGCCTCATTTTTTCGACAAAAATAGGAATGCTTCTTGCTACAAGGGTAAGAAGGAACCCTATCAATGTGATCACTGCAAGAAAACTGGGCATACCAAGGATCGCTGCTAGGAATTACATCCTCATCTCAAATCTGAATATAAGGGTCGGAAGGATCATGCGGCTGTAGCCGAAACTTCTTTCTCAATCAACCAGTTGGGTCATCTTCTTCAACAACTCAGTAAGACTGTCTCTTCTGGCAACAGTCCATCCACTTCCTCTCACGTGTCAGGTAATTTTCATGCCTATCTTACTTCCAATTCCAAATTTAATTCCTGGATTATTGATTCCGGAGCTACCGATCATATGGCCAATAGTCCTTCTTCAGTAATCAATTTTATTCCGAAAACTGATAAGCATGATATATCTGT
Organism: Sequoia sempervirens; assembly: GCA_007258455.2. Taxonomy (NCBI): domain Eukaryota; kingdom Viridiplantae; phylum Streptophyta; class Pinopsida; order Cupressales; family Cupressaceae; genus Sequoia; species Sequoia sempervirens. The sequence goes on from VDFB02162837.1 coordinate 21,169, forward strand.
TGCAAATGGAAGTAATGTTTCAGCCGTAGGAAGTGGTAAAATTAGTTTCTTTCCTGATAATGCTACATCTGATGCTCTGGTTGTTCCATCCTTCCCTGTTCAACTTATGTCTGTTGGAAAAATTACTAATTCTTTAAATTGTGATGTCATTTTCTCCAACATCTGTCATCTTTCAGGATCGAAAATCGAAGAAGACGATTGGTAAAGGAACATACTCACGTGGACTTTATTTTCTAAACTCCCTCAATAAGGCATGTCATGCCAGTGATGTAATTGAAAGTCACACTTTACATAAACGGCTTGGACATCCATCCAACCGTATCTTGTCAAGACTTTGTCCATCTGCCTCTGTTAATTCTGATGTCTGTGATGTTTGTCAGTTTTCTAAACAAACGCGTTTACCTTTTGTCAATTCATCTTCTATGTCTACTGAGTTGTTTGAATTAGTTCACTCCGACTTATGGGGACCTGCGCCTATTGATTCTTATGATGGATATAAATATTTTGTGTTGTTCATTGATGATTTTTCTCGTGCTACCTGGTTATACTTGTTAAAATCAAAAACTGAAGTTACTTCTGTTTTCAAAGAGTTTCATACTATGGTGTGTAATCAGTTTGGTGCTAAAATTAAAACTTTTAGGTCTGATAATGGTACCGAATATGTTAAAGGATCTTTTTCAGAATATCTTCAAAGCCAAGGCATTATTCATCAAACAAGTTGTGTTGGAACTCCACAACAAAATGGGGTGGCCGAAAGAAAGAATCGACACATCCTTGAAACTGCACGGGCCCTTATGTTTCAAACAAAGGTCCCAAAACAATATTGGTCTCATGGTGTATTGACCGCTGCATATTTGATCAACCGTCTTCCCAGCCGTGTTATTAAGTTCAAGTCACCATTGGAAAGACTCAGAAATAGGACACCTGACATCTCACACTTGAGGGTATTTGGATGTGTCTGTTATGTGCACTTGCAAGCAATACACAGAGATAAGTTAGAAGCTCGTTCTACTCGGTGTGTATTTTTTGGATATTCTTCCACTAAGAAAGGGTACATATGTTATGATCCTGTCACTCATAAAATTGTTGTTTCACGTGATGTCAAGTTTGTGGAGTCTGAATCTTTTTTTCAAGCTTGTGTTGAATCTGGGAGTCGATCACAGGGGGAGTCTGTGTCTCACCCGGTTCCGCTTCCTACCATTACCAATGAGGATGTTGTTCTTGATCACGATACAGAAGTTCCTGAAGCAACACCAATCCCCGCATCTCCTCAAGCTACTCGACGATCGAGTAGAGCAACTCGTCCTCCAGAACGGATGAAAGATTTCTTCACTTATCATGCTACATCTTATCCTATACAGGATCACCTGTCTTATAATAATATTTCTCAGTCTCACCTAGCTTTCTTGAGTACCGTTGATCATAATCAGGAACCTAAGACTTTTAGAGAAGCTAATTCCATTGCAGTTTGGAGGAAGTCTATGCAAGACGAGCTACAAGCTCTTGATGACAATCACACATGGGAGATTGTTAAGCTACCTCCAGGAAGGAAAACAGTCGGATGCCGTTGGGTGTACAAAAATAAATACAATAGTGATGGTTCCTTAGAACGACATAAGGCCAGACTTGTTGCTAGAGGATTCACACAAACATATGGCGTAGATTACCAAGAAACTTTTGCGCCTGTTGCAAAGATGAACACATTTCGGGTCCTCATTTCTCTTGCCGTCAATCAAGACTGGAAATTGTTTCAAATGGATGTCAAAAATGCCTTCTTGCACGGTGACCTTACAGAAGAAGTTTACATGAGCATCCCACCTGGGCATCCGCAAGAGGCCAAGTTTGGTTTAGTGTGTAAATTAAAAAAGGCAATCTACGGGCTTAAACAATCTCCACGGGCCTGGTATGCTAAGCTTAGTTCTGTCCTTATGTTGAATGGGCTAAAACGAAGTAATGCAGATCCTTCTTTGTTTGTTAAAAGGAGTAACTCTGGTATTGTTGTTGTGCTGATTTATGTTGATGATATAGTCATTACTGGTGATGATCAAAATGCAATCTCTAAGCTAAAAATTCTGCTACACAATAGATTTGCCATTAAAGATTTGGGAACTTTGAAGTACTTTCTAGGATTAGAAGTTGCCTACTCAAAAAACGGCATCTTTCTTAATCAACGAAAGTATGTGTTGGATTTGTTACAAGAAACTGGTAAATTGGGAATCAAACCATCAGATACGCCAACAGATAGCGGAGGAAAATTGGATGATACTGGTCCATTGTTGTCTGATATTGGTCAGTTTCAAAGGTTGGTCGGTAGGTTAATCTATTTAACCATTACTCGACCTGATCTTTCTTATGCAGTGAGTTTGGTAAGTCGTTTTATGCATGCTCCCAAGGCTCAACATATGCAAGCTGTCACCAGAATTTTACAGTATCTGAAAGGATCCCCAGGCAGAGGTATATGGATGCGTAAGACTGGTCATACTTCTATTACTGCCTATACTGATGCTGATTGGGCAGGATCTCCTGTTGATCGACGGTCTACAACTGGATATTGTACCTTTGTTGGAGGTAACTTGGTCACATGGAAAAGTAAAAAATAGAGTGTTGTTGCTCGTTCAAGTGCTGAAGCAGAATATAGAGCAATGGCATCAACTACCAGTGAAATTATATGGCTTCGAGCTCTGTTGCAGGACCTTGGTTATGGTTCATCCCTTCCAACTCAATTATTCTATGATAATCAGGCTGCTATGCATATCGCTTCAAATCCAGTGTTTCATGAGCGCACTAAACATATTGAAGTTGACTGCCATTTTGTTCGAGAGAATGTGCAAGCCAATGTCATCCGCACAACCTTTGTCCCTACAACTCAGTAATTGGCGGATATATTTACAAAAGGTCTTCCAGCTCTCAAGTTTCGAGAAGTACTGTCCAAGTTGGGCTCTATTGACATTTTCGCACCAACTTGAGGGGGAGTGTTGGAGAAGAGAGAGATTTTCGGGATTTATATCTATCTGTACTGGAGAAAGCATAAATTGTGGGATTCGTCCTAATCCTTGCTGCCTTCTAATTAAAGGTTGTGTATCTCTTTATATATAGAAGGGATTGTAATCTTAAATCACACCGATGAATAATATCAATCCCTCCCTCTTCTCCGTGGATGTAGGCTACGGCCGAACCACATATATCTGTGTAATCTATATTTGTGTGATTCGATTGATTTCTTCACAAAGGCACAAGTATTGACAAACATAGGATGAAACCATGCCACAAGTAAGACTCGGTGTGAACTTGTCCAAGAGTAGACCAAACATTATAGAGAACTTTGTGATAATGTATGTAATGTTGGTTTAATAAGAAATTTCTAAAATTCATTTGTCAATTATAATTTATATCAAAAAATTACCCATTGAATATTTAAAAGTGAAAAATAGATTTTAAATCATAAAATTTGTAAGCAAATTTGGGATGCTAGGTGCATCCCAACCCTCTCTTTATGCTAGGTGCATCCCAACCCTCTCTTTATCAGTTATATTTATCAATCACAACTCTTCATTTAGATTTGATTGTCATTTAAATTATTCTAAACACCTCAAATTCACTTATTAATTTCCTATAAAATTAATTAAATAAGATATTTGTCATGTCCCCTTCTAGTTGACATCTCTTAGAGCACAGGTTTAGCCTATTATGCGACTCTCGTAGGCTGATGTGATGGACAGAGGATCTTGATGGAGCTTGGCTTGGCTTCAGTTGTCAGTATTTGACCAGTTGGCTTTCATTCGGGCTCATTCAGACACTTTTTGCCTGAGTTGCTATTTTTAGCAGTATTCAGCACTCAGCGAGGCACCCCTGCTATTTTTAGTAGTATGGATTGATCACGTGCAGAATCACTTCCTTATTCGTCAGCTTCAGACGGTTCGTGCTGTATAACTGAAAATATGTTATACTTTTGTGAATCCTTGCATGCGAGGATACTCAATAATGAGTCCTTGCAAATCAATTCACAGCTCTCTATCCGAGAAGAGCAGGGATTGATATTGTGGCCCTCAGATTGACCCGATTACCCCTGCAAATACAGTCTCAGAACGAGAGATTCAAAGAGGAGAAGCAAGAATGCCAATCTCCATGAATCCTGTTCTTGCAATGCAACAATGAAAACTAATCTAAATGACTGTAAAATGCAATAAACAAAACTAATTTATTGAAATTAAAATTGATCTACATGCAATACCATAAATGAATTATTTTGCAAATTAATCTACTATGAAGATTAAGCTAAAATGTAATATTAAACTATATGCTCTAAAACTAAGATGCTTATAAAATCAAACTAATGTGTAATCTCAAATGATAAAATTCAAGAAAATTTGTAGCATATAAATTACGATGTAGAAATTAAGTGATTCTCCTTTTTTTTTGAAATGAAGATAGAGAGGGAGGGCTCATTTTATATGAGCAAGAAGTGGAATTGAAGGCAAATTCGAGCTTGATATGGGATAAATAGAAAAATAGAAACAAATCTTGATTGTAATTCTTTTTAGTTTATTTTTCCTTTTGATTTGTTTCCATTTTTTTCATCCGCAAGGATATTCTTGAGAGGATATTTCATTTTATTTTATTTAATTTAAGGGTAGTAATATCTCTTTTAATAAAATAAAATAAGATTATGTAATTTAGAAATGAATATTAATAAAATAAAATAAAATTATTTAATTAAAAATAGATTTAATTAAATAGCATCATTTTATTTAAGTAATATTAACTTCAATTAAATAACATTATTTTATTTATTAAAAGGGGTTTATTTCTTTTGATTAAATAAAATTAATGAAGCATTCAAACCTTAGGGAAAATTGAAACACTTGAAATAGTTATGAATTGATTAAGAAATTTGATTTGAAAATGCAACAATCATTGATTCAGAAAGTTGATGTTGATAAATTAAATAAATGGGGCCCAAAGTCTAGGTGACCATTTTAGGTTGCATACATTTGCCCCTCTTTGACTAATGTGAGGTTGACTCGGGATCACATGCAGTCAAAGAATGAAGTTGCAATGTGAGATCGATTTGGGATCACAAAACAACTCAGATGTGAGGTCGACTTGGGATCACATCTGGACAAACATAAACAAAAGGCCTTTGAACATGAGGTCAATTCGGGATCATCAAAGTGAGAGATAAGAATCTCAAGCAAGGTTGCCCCAAAGAGAAACGGGTGATAAATTGATAAAGTTGAGATCAAGGATTGAAGTTTGATAGATGCTTGCCCTCGTGTCGAAATCGAGAAATGAGAATAGAGAAATAATAAATTAAATTGATCAAATCGAACAAAAGATAAGGTTCTTGATGTAAGATGAAAAATATAAAATCCACAGAACCAGGTAGATCGGCAAAGAAAATTATGCCTAAGGTTGAATTAGAAAGAAAAAAGTGGGGTGAAATCGAGATGGAAGATAGAAGT